>JAVXUP010000226.1:185000-627361 GCA_033070095.1 Escallonia herrerae
TTTTTCCAAAAACTGGAAAGGGGTTAACTGAAACGGGGAACCTTGTAACTTTGCAGTATAATTTAAAATATCAAGCTAGCGCGATTTCGTGCGAAACTTTTATGAGAACCCTAGGATGTTGGGAAGTTCCATTTTCCAGGATTTTGGGCCATTCTGAAATTGTTAGCTAATTTTTTGGCAATACTTTGTTGCGGTTGTTGCATTTTTCCAAAAAAAAGGACATATATATTATAATAATAATAAAAAGGACATGAAAGGACAATGGAAGGACATGGAGAAAACCCCAACCGCCACACTTAGTGGCGGTTGGTATTATTCAAAAAAAAAAAAATTTTGGTCGCTAAAGGTGAAAACTTAATTAGCAGTTTTTCACGAATTTATAAAAAATAGCTAGAGCTAGATTTTGCCAAATTACAAAAAAGAGACCATAGTTATTTTTAAAAGATCTATATCAGGGAAAAATTTCAGATTTTTCCAAAAACTGGAAAGGGGTTAACTGAAACGGGGAACCTTGTAACTTTGCAGTATAATTTAAAATATCAAGCTAGCGCGATTTCGTGCGAAACTTTTATGAGAACCCTAGGATGTTGGGTAGTTCCATTTTCCAAGATTTTGGGCCATTTTGAAATTGTTAGCTAATTTTTTGGCCGAACGGTGCAATTTTTTGGGAAATGGACCTAAAAAAATTAGCCCGTTCGTCCAAACAATTAGCTAACGACTTCGGAATGACCCGAAATCCTGAAAAATGGAACTTCCTAACATCCTAGGATTCTCATAAAGTTTCGCACGAAATCGCGCTAGCTTGATATTTTAAATTATATTGCAAAGTTACAGGTTCCCCGTTTCAGTTAACCCCTTTTCAGTTTTTAGAAAAATCTGAAATTTTTCCCTGATATAGATATTTTAAAAATAAATATGGTCTCTTTTTTGTAATTTGGCAAAATCTAGCTCTAGCTATTTTTTATAAATTCGTGAAAAACTGCTAATTAAGTTTTTACCTTTAGCGACAGAATTTTTTTTTTTTGCAATGATACCAACCGCCACTAAGTGTGGCGGTTGGGTTTTCTCCATTGTCCTTCCATTGTCCTTTTTATTATTATTATAATATATATGTCCTTTTTTTTTGAAAAAAATGCAACAACCGCAACAAAGTGTTGCGGTTGGGTTTTTTGGCAAATAATTCCCAACCGCAACACTTTGTTGCGGTTGGGTTTTTTTCCTTTCCCTGCAACCGCTGCTCTTTGCAGCGGTTCGGTGGAGAAATAACAATTTCTCCACCGGTGGGTGTGGATCGGCCCCCATATATATATATATATATATATATATATATATATATATATATATATATATATATATATATATATATATATATATATATAGGGCCGATCCACATCTACCGGTGGGAAAATAACAATTTTCCCACCGAACCGCAGGTAAGAGCAGCGGTTGGCCACGTGGACGGAAAAAGGACGAAAAAGACCAAAAAGGACCAAAATGGCACGAGAAATTCACCAAAATATCACGAGAAAATGAAAATCTAGCGAGAAAATGGGCATAATGGCCAACCGCGTGTGGGAGTTGCGGTTGGCATTAATGCCCAACCGCAACCCCTACATGCGGTTGGGAATTATTTGCCAAGTTGCATTTTTTTTAAAAAAGGACACATATATATTATAATAATAATAAAAAGGACATTTAAAGGACACACACACATATATATATATATATATATATATATATATATAATAATAATAAAAAGGACATGAAGGACAATGGAGAAAACCCCAACCGCCACACTTAGTGGCGGTTGGTATCATTGCAAATTTTTTTTTCTGTCGCTAAAAGTGAAAACTTAATTAGACAGTTTTTCACGAATTTATAAAAAATAGCTAGAGCTAGATCTTGCCAAATTGTAAAAAAGAGACCGTAGTTATTTTTAAAAGATCTATATTAGGGAAAAATTTCAGATTTTTCCAAAAACTGGAAATGGGGTTAACTGAAATGGGAACCTTGTAACTTTGCAGTATAATTTAAAATATCAAGCTAGCGCGATTTCGTGCGAAACTTTTATGAGAACCCTAGGATGTTAGGAAGTTCTATTTTCCAGGACTTCGGGCCATTCCGAAGTCGTTAGCTAATTGTTTGGCCGAACGGGCTAATTTTTTTAGGTCCATTTCCCAAAAAATTGCACCGTTCATCCAAAAAATTAGCTAACAATTTCAGAATGACCCAAAATCCTGGAAAATGAAACTTCCCAACGTCCTAGGGTTCTCATAAAAGTTTCGCACGAAATCGCGCTAGTTTGATATTTTAAATTATACTGCAAAGTTACAAGGTTCCCCGTTTCAGTTAACCCCTTTCCAGTTTTTGGAAAAATCTGAAATTTTTCCCTGATATAGATCTTTTAAAAATAACTATGGTCTCTTTTTTGCAATTTGGCAAAATCTAGCTCTAGCTATTTTTTATAAATTTGTTAAAAACTGTCTAATTAAGTTTTCACATTTAGCGACAGAAAAAAAACAAATTTGCAATGATACCAACCGCCACTAAGTGTGGCGGTTGGGTTTTCTCCATTTTCCTTCATGTCCTTTTTATTATTATTATAATATCCTTTCATGTCCTTTTTATTATTATTATAGAATTTTTCATGAATTTATAAAAAATAGCTAGAGCTAGATTTTGCCAAAATGCGAAACAGAGACCCTAGTTATTTTCAAAAGATCTGTATCAGGTAAAAATTTCAGATTTTTTCAAAGACTGGAAAGGGGTTAACTGATATGCACAACCTTGTAACTTTGCAGTGTAATTTAAAATATCAGGCCAGCGCGATTTCGCGCGAAACTTTTATGAGAACCCTAGGATGTTGGGAAGTTCCATTCCCAAGGAATTCGGGCCATTCCGAAGCCGTTAGCTAATTTTTTGGCCGAACGGGCTTTTAAGCGCTCGATCCGGACACCGGTTTGGAATTTTTAGACGAAAAATCCGTAAAATACTTTTTAGATCAAGAATGAACTCAGGAAGCTTTAAAATAGCTTTTTAAAGCACTTTTGATATTTTCTCATGCCAGGGGGCATTTTGGTAATTTGCCACCCCGCGAGGGGTGTTTTGGTAATTTTACGGTGTCAAGTTTTTTAGTCCAGAAATGTAAGTAAAACATCTGAAAGGTTGTTTTGAAGCTGGTTTGATGGGCATTAGGGTGACAATGAACCCCCGGGGGCATTTCGGTAATTTACCGCTCATCGGGGGCTATTTTGCTAACTGAACCAGCTTGAAAAATTTTCCGAATGATTTTTAGTTATAGGATAGGGGTGTAAGACACCCGGAAAGTTATTTTGTTCCAGTTGTTCTGAGATGTTTGTTGGGGCGATGGCTGCCAGGGGGTGTTTTGCATACGTAGCGGGGTAATTTTTGTTAACGCATCCCCTTTAAAATCTTCAGAAGAAATATTTGGTATAGAATTGATGTGATACATTTAAAAAGTAGTAAGCAAAGCGGTTTTGAGACTGCCGGTGGTGTAGCCGCCATATGGGGCGTTGGGGTGATAATGAACCCCCGGGGGAATTTCGGTAATTTGCCGCTCATCGGGGGCTATTTTGCTAATTTTACGTTACACAAATTTGTGCTTAAAATAACTTTTAGTTCATGAAAGGGTGTGAGACACCTGAAAAGTTATTTTAAAGAGTGAATTCAGGAAGCTTAAAATCCCGTTTCCGAAAAAAGTTGTAATTTTTTTTGTCACGTTTTTTTCGCTCATTGCACCTCAGACACGCTAGTTAGCCCATTTGTAAGAATTTCGGCGAAAAACGAGACACATTATTTTTTGGGTTTTCCTAGGAAGGGCCTATTCGGGCACACTTTAGGCCCTAATTGATAGCTTCCGAAAAAAGTTGTAATTTTTTTTGTCACTTTTTTTCCGCTCATTGCACTTCAGGCACGCTAGTTAGCCCATTTGTAAGAATTTCGGCGAAAAACGGGACACATTATTTTTTGGGTTTTCCTAGGAAGGGCCTATTCGGCCACACTTTAAGGCCCAATTGATAGCTTCCGAAAAAAGTTACAATTTTTTTGTCACTTTTTTTTCTCTCATTGCACCTCATGCACGCTAGTTAGCCCATTTCTATGAATTTCGACGAAAAGCGAGACGCGTAATTTTTTCGAATGCGTCATATGAAAGGTATATTCGCGCACATTTTAGCGCCAAATTCATAGCATGCGAAAAATTATGTACATTTCTTTTTGGTACAGTTTTTTGTAACATCACAGCAGCTAGCCACGCACGTCAGGATAATGGTAATGAAGGCGTCTAGCTTCATTCTTTTTCAGCTCCCAGGCTATCCTATACCTAAACGTCAAGGCATCCTTCCTAGTCCACGAGGAGTGTTTGAGCACTTCCGAGCGAGCAATGTAGTCCATGTACTTGAGGACGTAAATCTCGCAATCGTGACCGTTATATTGCTTTGGTCGGTCCTTTATCATCACGACCGTCCAAGGGTCCCCCTGTGGCCGTTCGCACGCTAGCGAGAGGACAGTAGTCTGCATCCAACAATAAAAACGAGAATCAAGCCTATGAAACAAGAACAATATACTATGAGCCAAGGTCAAAAAATAAAAACTAACCACTAAAGTGATGTACTCGTTGTACATCTGTGCCAGCAGCTGTCCAGGCTCGTCCTCCCTTAGGCTATCGTATATGTGAACTATTCTGAACGCTGGATGGAGAACTAATAGGAACCAGTGGTTTGCATGATGACAAGGTATCATGATAAGGTTCGCATCAGCAGCGGGACATTGATAGTCTGCGTTCATCTTGCCTAACACGTTTCGACCTGGTTTCCACTTACTCCTGCCGCCCCCTCGCCTCCATTCTGTGAATTCTCTCACCGTTAATTCCACAAAATGAGTGGGATACATGTTAAGCTTCAAATATATCCGACGTCCTCTAACGTAACAGTCATTTCACCAAACCGGAAGTGAAATGAGTTCGTCTCGCTCCTCCATCGTTCAACTAGAGCGGATATAAGGCAATCGTCGTGTCGAGACCATTTCCCGCAATCGGTGAACAGGGTTAAATTTTGACGGTGTAATAGCTGTATTTGTTCCTCGTTTAGTACCCACTCTTCAAGGTGCCTTGTGCTTTGAATTGTTTCCAAAACACCCCTATCGACACCGTCAAATACGTGCCTCGCGACGTGGTCATCGTCATCGTATAGGATTGATGTATCATGAGGTCCACGGCTGAAATTCATACCTCTAAGAACAAAATATAATTATAAACCAACTTAGCGTCCATAATATTTACATTCCAAAACTATAACTGGATCTTTAACCTAGCTTACCAACACATTAGCAATAGTCATTATTTCAATGTATTAAAACAAATCCTCACTTCCCACCACTCCGAACGCTTAATTACGCTAGTTCCCACTGAATTTAGCGCCAACGTGGTTATATAGCAATATACCCCCCGATGGCCCCTACACCCCCAACACCTCAAAACCGCTTTAAAGTCAAGTTTTTAAATGGGTCACGTCAATTATATACCAAATATATCAGGAAAAATTTTAAAGGGGGAAAGTTACCAAAACACCCGCTACTTATGCAAAATACCCCCTGGCAGTCATCGCCGGTGCGTTACAAGGTTCAGAACATCCGAAACAAAATAAGTTTTCGGGTGTCTCACACCGTTTCCTGAACTAAAAGTTATTTTAAGGTATGAATTTTAAGCTGGATCCTTCCTAGCAAAATAGCCCCCGATGAGCGGTAAATTACCGAAATGCCCCTAGGGGTTCACCATCACCCCAACGCCCCCGAACCAGCTTCAAAACAACATTTCAGGTGGTTTACTTACATTTCTGGACTAAAAAGTCGTTTGAAAAACTTGGCGCGGGAAAATTACCAAAACACCCCTCGCGGGGTGACAAATTACCAAAATGCCCCTGGCATCAGGAAAAATATCAAATAGCCTTAAAATGCTATTTTACGCCTCCTGAGTTAATTCTTGATCTAAAAAGTATTTTACGGATCTTTCGCGCAAAAATCGCGAACCGGTGTCCGGATCGAGCGCTTAAAGGCCCGTTCGGCCAAAAAAATAGCTAACGGCTTCGGAATGGCGCGAATTCCTGGGGAATGGAACTTCCCAACATCCTAGGGTTCTCATAAAAGTTTTGCACGAAATCGCGCTAGCTTGGTATTTTAAATTAGACTGCGAAGTTACACGGTTCCCCATATCAGCTAGCCCCTTTACAGTCTTTGGAAAAATCTGAAATTTTTACCTGATACAGATCTTTTGAAAATACCTAGGGTCTCTGTTTTGCATTTTGGCAAAATCACGCTCTAGCTATTTTTTATAAATTCGTGAAAAAACTGTCTAATTAAGTTTTCACCCCTAGCGCCAATTACGCCCCCGAAACGTAAAATTACCAAAACACCCCTCGCGGGGTGGCAAATTACCAAAATGATACCTGGCATGAGAAAATATCAAAAGTGATTTAAAAAGCTATTTTAAGTTTCCTGAGTTCATTCTTGATCTAAAAAGTATTTTATGGAGGTTTCGCCCAAAAATCCCGAACCGGTGTCCGGATCGAGCGCTTAAAGGGCCGTTCGGCCAAAAAAATAGGTAACGGCTTCAGAATGGCCCGAATTCTGGGAGAATGGAACTTCCCAACACCCTAGGGTTCTCATAAAAGTTTCGCGCGAAATCGCGCTGGCTTGATATTTTAAATTACACTACAGAATTACAAGGTTTCCCGTATCAGTTAACCCCTTTCCAGTCTTTGGAAAAATCTGAAATTTTTACCTGAGACAGATCCTTTAAGAATAACTAGGGTCTCTTTTTTGCACTTTGGCAAAATCTAGCTCTAGCTATTTTTTATAAATTCGTGAAAAACTGTCTAATTAAGTTTTCACCTTTAGCGACAATTACGTTTCGTATTCACATTAAACACACATAGTCATAGTGTTACACCCTAGGAATACACATAGTGTTGAAAATTATTTCCTCCAGTTGTGTTACAACGTTCAGTTACCAAAATACCCTCGCTGAGCGAGAAATTATTGAAATGCCCTCGGGGATTCATTATCACCCCTACGCGCGCCAAATCAGCTTCAAAACAACATTTTAGTTTTGTAATTACATTTCTGGACTAAAAAGTCCATCGAAAAATTTAGCACTGTAAAATTATCGAAATACCCCTCTCGGGGCGGCGAATTACCGAAATGCCCCCTGGCATCGAAAAATATCAAAAGTGCTTCAAAATGCTATTTTAGGCTCCCTGAATTCATTCTTGACCTAAAAAGTATTTTACGGAGGTTTCGCCCAAAAATCCCGAACCGGTTCCGGATCAAGCGCTTAAAGGGCCGTTCGGCCAAAAAAATAGGTAACGGCTTCGGAATGGCCCGAATTCCCGGGGAATGGAACTTCCCAACATCCTAGGGTTCTCATAAAATTTTTGCATGAAATCGCGCTAGCTTGATATTTTAAAATACACTGCAGAATTACAAGGTTCCCCGTATCAATTAACCCCTTTCCAGTCTTTGAAAAAATTTGAAATTTTTACCTGAGACAGATCCTTTAAGAATAACTAGGGTCTCTTTTTTGCATTTTGCCAAAATCTAGCTCTAGCTATTTTTTATAAATTCGTGAAAAACTGTCTATATTTGGCGCCCTAAAAAATTGCTATTTTGGAATCTATAAATGTAATACGCTGATTTGTATAAACCTAACATTGAATTATAAGGAAATTCAAAATACTTACTTGTTGTGACTTGATGTATTTAAAGAAAAATCTACCGATCTTCTAGCGGTTATCCACCGATCTTCTAGCGTAAAATTTTTTGGTTTGTATTGTTGTGGAGATTATGTAGGTGAGATATGAAGTACGAAGAAAGTTGGTAAAGATGATAGAGTGCAGAAGAAGAGTTCGGGGGAGGGGATTATAAAGAGAGAAAAGTGAGGAAGATAAAAGAAAAAAGACAGAAAAAAGTGAGGAAGAGAGAAGAAAAAAGACAGAAAAAAAACCCGTGATTGAGCGGTCAAAGGCTGCGGCAAAAAAAAACACGTGGCAGGGCCATCGCCCCAACCGCGGGTTGTATAAGCGGTTGGGCCACGTGGCAGGGGTGGGGGGACGCCACGTGGCAGGGGCCATTGCCTCAACCGCGTATACAACCCGCGGTTGGGGCACGTGGCATGGGTGGGGGACGCCACGTGGCAGGGGCCATGCCCCAACCGCGGGTTGTATACGCGGTTGGGCCACGTGGCAAGGGTGGGGGACGCCACGTGGCAGGGCCCCATGGGGTTGGGCCACGTGGCAGGGGTGGGGGACGCCACGTGGCAGGGGATATTAATGCCAACCGCTGCTTCTTCATGCGGTTGGTGTCCTTTTTCTCCTTTTCGCCATTTTCTCGCCATTTTCTCACCATTTTCTCATGCCTTTTTTGCCATTAATGCAGTGTCAGTACAACTTTTTCCCAACCGCTGCTCTTACCCGCGGTTCGGTGGAGAAATTGTTATTTCTCCACCGGTGGGTGTGGATCGGCCCCCATATATATATATATATATATATAATATGTGAGCACGTACCTCTATTAATTGTGAGCATGAAAAATAATTTACCTCAATGCTCTTTAACAACACAACATTATTGTTACCAAATGAAGTGCGCTAAGGATTCAAAGAATCTGTTTCGAACTCCTTAGAAACAAGTTATGTTGATATTGGATTGGAGCGCCGACTAGATCGTTCTCTTTAAAAGGTTCGCGTGCCCTGCAGAGTGTTCCGATACAATAGGTTATAGCACGCCGCCTCCAGAATACAATATCCCAATAATTTTGCTGTAACTTCTCTTAACTTGTATTAGTAGAAAAGAAATAAAAGCTACACACAACACATTTTTTTGTCGAAAAAAATTACATTACTAGGATATAGAAATATAAACTGAATGTTTATATACAGCAGTATCAATCGAGACAAATTTTAACCTTCGACAAAATTAAGTTAGTGCTTGTTCAACACCTCTTTGGTAACTTCTGGTGGCGGAAATGACTGTGTCCGAAAGCTTGCCAAACTTAAGGTGCAAGATTGATCCACGCTTTTGGAGCAGGAGTCTCAAGGCACGGCAAGTTTCAATGAAATGGACTTTAGTCGACATATTACATCACTAGCATAAAGACAGAAACAAGAAAGTCAAGGTAGACCAAGGAGGTTTGAGATCGAAGAGATGCCAAAGGTGGAGGTTGGTGGGAGAAGTGTTGCCAGTATCTATTATCATTCTGGATGGGAATCAAGAAAACGAGGACCAGACCAGAATGGGGCTATATATGAGCTGGTGTCCTAGAGTATTCTTTGAGAAAACATGCCCATCTCAACAAGGCAGCTTACCTTATATATATATGAGCTGGTGTCCTAGAGTATTAGCTTTGGTATTGTATTTTAACCGTTGAGTACCATGCCTACAATTTCTAACGGCTAGTTTATGAGAGAATAATAATGGTCCAAAGGCTAATTACTTCTCTTAATGTTATTTTATGAGGAAAATAAATAATTGGTAGCACCCCTAATAATTCTTAATGAATATTTTTATTAAAATACTCCAACAGTAATTCTATTCGAACAAACTTTGGCTTCTACCCCAGTTGTAAGAATCTTCCTTCAACCTCATATATAGTGATAATTAACAGTCGCTAAATATTTTTAGTGGCTTTTCTTCTAACACTATCAGCGACAATTATTAGCAGCACTTTTTTAGTGTCACTAAATAAAAGTCACTAAAAATATTTAGAGACGATTGATTGTCGCTTTATAGGGGGTATGATGAAAATTCCTCCAACCCGGGTAGTAGCCAAATTTTTTCCTTTCTATTCATCAAATCTTAACGTGCTTGCTGTTCACAATAGCAGGAGAAAGGAAGGATATAATCATATAAGTCTTGAAGCACATACATGTATTTTCCTCGCAAAGGTACTTCTGAAGGTGGAAGATTTTGCAAAAGTAATTTCTTAAGTCAGATATGTTCGATTTAAAGACACAAAAGTGGAAGTTTTGTACATCTGTAACTCATACAGGCTTAGCATGTATTCTATACAAAACCATGACAAGTATATGTGACAATGAACTATGAGAAAGTTGGCCATCTACTGATGGAAGTTTATGGGTGAGAGAGTGCTTGGTCATCTGCTGATGAATGCCTTGATATGAGAAGTCATTTCACGAGTCCGAGTCCTTGAGATCTGAGACTTGTCCAGGACCTGAAATGCATGCCCAACACCTTTATACACTACATGCTCCACTTTCTTGCCTTCTCTAGCCAAAGCCCGACAAAACTCCAAGTTCCTGTCTTTCAAAATATCTAACTCAGAAACACATACCATAACAGGCAACTCACTCAAGCCATCCAAATTTGTTAAACCTTTTGTCACCGGATTGCACCATGGATGGTCACGATTCGTCCCTGATGGCAGCGATAATCGCCAATATGTATCCGAAGCGGCCAAGCTAAGCACCGACCGTGGCGGTTGAACCATAAGTTTCTCTGAATTAGTCCTTACCTCTCCACCAAAAAATGGTTGAATTAGTATTGTTCCCTTTAGGCCAAAAAGCCTAAGTTTTGCGCTGTTAGAAAATGTTAAGGCCACGTTGTGGGCTATATTGGCACCAGCACTATCACCAACTAGGAAAATGCTAGAGAAATTGCATTGCCTTGACCAAAGTTCATTATCCCCACCACGGGCTTTTTGTTTCACCCACGTTAGAGCTTTGAAACCATCATCATAGGCAGCCGGAAGCGGATTTTCTGGTGCTAAACGGTAATTCACCGACATGATTATGCAACCCGCTTTGGCGGATAGTTGCGAGAGGAAGTCATGGTAGCAACTCCAAGCGGCAGAGCCGACGCAAAATCCACCACCATGGAAGTAGACAAGCAAAGGGAGCTTCCCCTGGCAATTTGGTAAATAGAAACGTACCCAAATGCTTGTGGACGTATCAAGGACTACATCCCAAGATGTCACACCGAGCTTGGGCTCCAATGCAGTTGAGACACATGGCACGATTTCAGGTCTTTCGACGTGCCCGTCTTTGTAAACCCTAATGAGGCGATCAACTTCCTCAATAATAACCCCATGTTGTTGAGAGTCTCTGTTGACTTCAAGGCTCATACTTGAATCTCTGGTTATGGCAGCCATTCTTCTTTTTCTCATAAGATGTCTCTGTGTGAGACCAAAAAGGGACAAGTGGATTAATGCCTGTTCATGGGACTGCAATATATAGGACTGAAAAGATGAATCATAGATTATTAGAGTTGGGGAAGGATGGGATATTTCCCGTGTCAGGAGATAAAAGTCCAACGTGGGGGCGGGATGGTGGATTGATAGGGCTTGTAGCTTTGGTCCCCAATTTAGACTAAATTGATGACCTTTATGGTGGCATCGCATTATGTCTTGGACTCCGCTAGGTGGGTTGCCGTGGTCTAAATATGACTTAAATTAAAATGTGTCAACTCTAAACAAACTTTCTTGTTTTGATTTGGACCGTCTTAATCGGCTGCAAACATGACTTAAACATGTTAATTAATTAAGTTGTAAGGACCTGGTCTCCATGCTAATCACTGAAGAAACTCACACTCGATCGAATACCCTTTTTATTTTGGCAAGTTCTCAACTTCACCTCAGGTGGTCATTGCTGTTTGCTTTTCACTTGACAGATTTTATATGCTATACTTTTGGTTATAATTCGACTTTTGTTTACGATTTACATGAGTTAGCTAGAATTAAAAGACTCTTATTTTGGTGTGATGGACTCTTGAATATTAGTGAGACACACAAACTTTCTTGTGATGGTACCTTATTGCTGAAGCAAAAAAGAAAAAGTTTTTTGCCCAAATCCATTAACCTATACATAATGATGTACTTTGTGCCTTCTACTTGCGCTTGCGAGAAAAGCATCTACCAGAAGTCTTTAGTGGGTATTAGAAAGTGGTGCATGATGGCTTGAGTTGAAGATCTCCCTCTAGAATGTGCGCGCGGACCAGTGTGTGAATGTTGGGAAATTATTATGTACGTAATGGAGTCAGCAAAATGCCGACCTAATTTCAGGTTGTCCCCCAATAACATCTTCTCAAAGCAACTACTTGATGTGTGAGGTTAGATTTTTCTTACACTGAGGGAGTTTTGTGTGGACCTGGACGGGGCAAGTCATGTTGTAGCTTTTTAAGCCAGCGGTCCCTTCCCTAGTATCAGGACATCCATGGAACATGCCTGCCAGTGGAACATATCTTTCAGAGCCCAAAGGAATTATACCTCTAAAGTTCTTTCTCTTGGTCAATGGTTTCAGTTGGTGCACTGAATGCCACTTTATCTCAACGTGCTATACATGTCAACGGATAATTACTTTGGAGTGCTTGAAATAACCTTCTGCGCCTTCCAATAATGTCACAGATGATAGGATATGAATCCTACATTTTAATGGTTTTTACTTGTCGCTATTACGTATGTTTTTGGTGATACTTATTTTTTGCTAAATTGAAGATTCCGGTTCCAGACCGAAATGTTACCGGAGTACGTTTTTCCTTTAATGTCAAAAAACTGAAGTTGTCTTGACAATACTTGTGTATTGCTCCGGCATTTAAGGGAACTCCACTTTCTGGCAAGTATAAAACAAGTTATATACTACTGTACCATATACAGAGGTAAAGGCCATCCCCAGCGAACTGCCATCTGAGGCAATCTTTCCGGATTCGCTCCGACCCCAGTGCTTGTCTTCCTTCGAACCTCGTTTTCATCTCTCTCCCCCTCATTTTGCCTCTCTTCGACCTCGGGTCCATAAGCAGTGACAATTGCCCACGTCCGATTTTGAAGGAAGGGAGATCCTATAGGATCCTACCCTGTACGTAGTCTATATCTGGGGAGCATACTTGACATAGTTGTTGGGTTAATTAATTTACCTTCTTAAGTTCAATCCATATCAATCAAAAGATCTATAAAGACAAATTACTAGTTGTGAGCGAAAGATCTCTCTTCCTTGAGACCACAGTAGAAGAAAAGTTTTTCACTGCTATTGGGGTCGTAAGAAAATAGCGGCAACCACTGTCTGTATAGTGACTAATGATGTTAAAAAAGTACTGTCAAAAATTATCGCTGAAATTAAAAGAAATGCCACTATATTTTGTACGAATGGTTGTAACTATCCTCCTACGACTAGGCTAGCAACAAAAATTTATCCACCGTTGAAAGTACGAAAGTTCCTTCAATGAAAACCTCCCTAACCAAATGGACATAGCTCCCACCAAGGAATAAGGAAGACCAAAAACTCTAAATACCGACCCTGGCCTCTAGAGATATTTCACATGGTGATTTGTGTTCCATAAAACTTATCCAAAAAATCTTTAAAAAGCAAGCAAGGGATTCCCATATCCGAAGTATATATATTCTCTACTCTGAGAAGAATATATAGATAGAGAGTTCCGTATCAAGTGAATATGATCAACAGGAAGCGAACTTCACATCTTGTTTGAGTATTTTATCTTCCCAAGTACATGCAAGTGGCAAACCATCTTTAGTTTTCAAATTCCACTTACTTCATTCCCTTTTGACCACCTCCATAACTCCACTGTCTCCAACTATAGAAATATAGCGATGGGGAAGGTTTCAATCAAGACATGGCTATAAATATGCACCAAAATAAAAGATTAAATCATGCTATCTGGCTATGGCAGTTGTTAACCTGTCAAATAGATAACTGTTGACAAGACTAGCTCATTTGAAGATACCGTAAAGGGAAGTCTTCTAATGCCTGCAAGTCATCGTTTGTGAGCGATGCTAAAAGTTCTCGAAAAGCCTACACCTCTTTCTCTAACAACTCGTGACTGCACGTCCATGGCTAAGACAAAATAGAAATATTGCAACATTTTTAACTAGTGCAAAACTAGATATTTATCATAAGATAAGATCCCTGTAGTCGATACATTGAAGGTGGCACAGTACATAAGAATACATACCAACAAGAAGTGAGATCTAGTGTTTTAGTTCATCACCCGCATCTAGATCGAATGGAGCATATCGAATTTTTCTAGGGAGGGAGACCGACGGGATGTGCTCTAGTGCTTCATGCCATCTTGCACGGGTGGAGCCTTTTTGCCTGCTCGTTTCTGCCTTTCTACATTTACATGCCACCCTATCAAAACAAGAAAAGTTGAATAAAAACAATCAATTTGACGCAAAAAATGGTAAACTCAGAAGTCACTGTGCAGAGTTGTATTTAAGAAGACGCACAGAAACTTGATTTTTTCTGTGCAATAGCTGTTGAGATGTCTCAAATCAGGCTAGAAGATACAAAGAAGTTTGAAATAAACTAGTTTACAACCCTCTATCAGTTCCAACCCAGAAAATCTTGACAGTAGTTGCTTACCATCCTATATATTAATGTTTTCTTTGCGGCGCTATGTCACATTTAAGTTTCGAGTCATTTTATGCTATAACGCCTGTCTGGATCGATTTCTTCTGTCGCATGCACGCGTGCAGAGAGAGAGAGAGGAAGAGAGAGACCTATGGACATGTCAAAGCCCTGGTTTTGCAGTTCTCGATATTCTTGGCACAACGCACATTCCTCGCAACAGCAATGGACGCAGAAATCTGTGCAAGGACTCTCCTCTAAGAAATATTGGCCCCTCAATTTGGATCGATAAAAGCAGGAGTACAAGCAAGACCATCCCGTCACGCACAATATCAGCATGTACAGTGCTCCGCTCACACCACAAGCTGCACACGCACCAAAACATGCGACAACACTTCAATATCCTCTTAGAAACTGATCAAAAAGAGTAAATGCCATCAGAAGCAACTCACAAGTCGATCATCTATCAACAATTTCGGCTATTCGGCCAAATGCAACACACGGACAGCAGCATGTTAAGCAACCTGCACAAAGCTACTGTCATTAAGTACAAGTGCTGTACGTGTGAATATTAGTTTTGCTTTGAGGATAATTAGAGATTTCAAGCTGTGAGGTGTTACTATATGGTTAAGCAACAATATACAAGGTAAAAGTTGACGGGGTTATAAAGCGCAACCATAGTTGCATAAAAAACATATGTAGAGCACCAAAAAGCTATTTTTTTTTCTCAAAAAAGCATTTATCAGATTGTTGTATTTGGTGAACAAATCAATGATAATTGAGAGCTAAAACTCAAAAGTTTTCATCCTTGATTTTAACGGTAAACTTCCGTAGTTGAAGTTGTGAAAGTTGTGCAAACCTTACAATTCTAGAGATTACAAAAGTTCAATGGGTTTATAAGTTGTTATACACGTTGGGTTTTGTAACATGCTAATAAAAATGCTCTCACGGGCACGTAAGCCGAGCTAGGCTCAAGCCATTCCAAAGTCAAGTTCAGAAATCCACCAAAAAACTAACTCACTGGTCACATCACAGGGTCATCAGTGAATAAGACACTCTCAAAACCTGCCGTCCGAGACCTTGAGAGCACCGATTAAAGATAGTGCTCAATTTCTACTTCAACATGGTAGTTTCTAGTTATATTTCTTAGATAGATTACTTCCATAACGTGGAGAAGTTAAGTAAACCATAAGGGTTTCAATATCGTTTGGGTGAAGCCTAACCTCTTTGTTATTAAAGGGTAAGAAATTGTTGCTAAAGTATCTTTTAGCGGCAAGAAAATGTGGAGTTTTCCAAACTGCAGACTGGTTTCACCCTCAAATGCATACCCCTCCCCTCCCCCGCGAAAAACAAAAAAAGTTCTAGTACTACGAGATCTACGGTTGTATTGTTGATCATCAACTAAAATTCCAACATGTTGATTTATTCTTTTGTAAGAAATTTAAGCATTCAAATGGCAAAGACAAAAACATATCAGATATCTTAACATATGGTTTCCTAGTTGAGTCACTGAACTTATTTGCTTCTGGTACCAAAAAAATTGTGATGCGACTTCCTAGCAAATGTGGACTTACAACTGCTAAAGTCACTGCAGCAACCGCAGAGACCGGTGGACCAAGGGACCGGAGAACGAGAACGGAAGGACAAGTTGCGTGCCGCGGCAGGAGGGTTCGTAGGGTTGTTCTGATTGGAGTTGGACAGCATATTTACGGGAGTGCCAAAAGTGGGTTTTATGGGGTTTGGATAATCATAGTCAAAGGAAAGTGGCACTGGCAGTGATAGCGGCGGCGGCGGCGCTGATGGTACCTGAGTGGTTGAATCGGCCAGGGGAAATCCAGTCGAACTTGACGGAAACATGGTAAGAATTCGCAGAAAGAGGAAACGGAGAGGGAGATGGCAATACCTAGTAGTTATTTGGATTTTGAAAAACAAAATGGTACATACGATTGCGCCTCTTAGCGGTTGGTTGGCAGTTGATAGCACTGTACTCATTTTTCATTTTCTTGGGGTTGTGGATGAGGAAATTGACATCATTATTGGCTGTTGAAAAATGCATTAAAGATAATATATTCAGCTTATCACAACAAATAATGTATAAAATTATGGTGTAAAAATATAAATCCTAGAGCATACACTCGTAGTTATGTTTTTGTTTGCTCTCTTTTAACTTTGTACTGGCCGTTTTTTACCAAGTTCCTACTTAACTTTTATCTTCTCCTACACATGGTCGGCAATAACATAGACTCGTGAATTAATTGAAGTATCGAAATATGAATATTAATTTTGGTAAAATCTCTCATCGACTGTTGTAATTGTTACACAACTTTAGTCTAGACAGCTCGTGACCAACCTATGCCAACCGGCCCAGCCCGTATAAATATGGGTTTGAACTTGCTTTTATCGAGACCGTACATGGTGGATGTGGGCTCAATTTTGACGGTCTATATAGCTCGTGAAAAAACCTGCATGTCCAACTTTTGTATGATATTAATTATTATGTAATATAAATTGTATGCGTGCAAGGCATGTTTTTTTTTCCTTGTCTCGTCTTTTAAATTGTTTTATCGTCCATCGCATGCATGAATTTAATGTAATCTACACCCTCTAAAGCGTTAAACCTAGTAGAATAATACCTTTTTGTTCTCTTTAAATTCTTACTTCACACCCATGTAGCTACAAGAGCGAAGTGTATATTCTCTCTAACATCTCTATCTCTTACCCAATTTCATTGCATCTCTTCTTCCACTTTCCTCCTTTCACCGTAAACATTGTAACACATGCACACAAAAATACCATGTCGAGCTTTCTCGGTTCAAAAGCAAGTTAAAAATCAACATCAAGCCACTAATTAGATTAGATTCTCTATGGAATGATGGGTTGTAGTGGCAAGAAGATCAAAGGTGGTGGTGGGTTTCTAGGAGGTCAATGAGCGGGCGTGTGGGGGGGGGGGGGGGGGATGAGGGGAGTGCGCGTTAGGCAAATCTATGGTGGTGGGTGGTCCGTGAGGTAGTGGTGTTGCAGTGATGCTGGAGGTCGATCGCTAGTGGTCGTTCAATATACTTTTCATCATCGTTATGACCAATCAATAGACTTAGATGATTTCCACATGCTTAAAAATTAAGCAAGCAAAACCTAATTTGCAACCACGGACAACTTGTGGGAAGCCCATAATCCTCAAAATTTGTGTATTTTGTTGGATATTATTCCGGCCTTTGGATGGGCTAGGTTGGACATGAGCAGACGTCTTTTGAGAGTGAGCTTGGCATGACCCTTGGGCTCGTCTAGGCTCCCCAAGTTGCAACCCTACGCCACTCATTAACAATTTTAATGTGCATTTCATATGCTTTCAACCATTTTTGCACTTGAAAAATATGGCTATATTGGTTCAATGTGTATTGATGTTCTTATGCATAGAGCAATCCTGAAGCATGCATTTGCTTTAATTCCAGCATTAAGTAGCAATACCCAATGGCCACAATCCATGTTATCTATGCTATTATTAAGGGAGAGCACCCTTGTAGGAAGTCTTTTTTCAAGATCCAACTATACCCTTTTACATAATATACACTAAAAAAGAAATTAACCAATATCATTATTGAAACTTTTTTTTTACATTCAAAGGATAACTGCTCCACCCCACTCTACTTAAAACTTCTTGTTTATGGCCATTTTTCCAACCACCCTGTACAAATCTTTAACTATCAACGTACAATTTTACTTCATTATAAATGCTCATTCCCTCTAGATCTCCATTTTCAAGGTAAACTTATTTCTTTATTATGTACCTTTCATTATTGTATTGGTCAAGTTTACATATTGATGTCAAGAAAAGTGAGTTCGTACTTAGGTGGAGGTGTCACAAATGATGCAATTTGAGTCAGTTGCGAGATGTACAAAGTGAGATGCAATGAGGGTAGAGCAAGGGCAGAAAGCAAGGCTTCCCAAACAGGCCATGAGGAGTGACAGCGCTGTTAAAACGAGACGGAGACGAACATGGCCGACATTCGACAGTCCAACTTAGGGTCCGAGTCAGGGTCCAATGCTACGGTCCAATGTTATGTTCAAGATTATATCCAATTGTGTTTCTCTTTCTAGAATCTAAGAGCTCTTGAGTTCTAGAGTGAGAAAGTGATTTTGTGAGGATGAGCCAAAAGTCCTTGAATGAATTACAAAGTCCTCTATATATAGACAAAAGTATGTCTGTGTCATCAATTGCCATATGTCCTCCCCTGGGAGTGACACATCACCAAGGGGTCCAAAAATATCGGTGCTCTGTTGGACTGTCGGTTCCTACATTCGCGTTGCCTGACCCACACAGCGTCGCTCTACCTGTCTGAAAAGACTGACCACACAGTGTTGGCATGATCAGAGTAAGCTTGTTGCCCTAGAAACCGGTCCAAGCCCTTACTAAATCCTACAAGGGTGCAACGCAGGAGAGAACCTGACAGTGGTGAGGGAGAGTTCATGTGCCTAACTGCCAGGCGGACTAGCGTGATGCCCTTCGAAGACCTGCTCCTGTCTTGTAGTGACCCGGGAGTAATTATCTTGGGGGCACGATGATTACCGGTAGCGTGAGTGGACGTGGTCGCAACTCAGACATGCCTAGTGACATGCAAGTCACCCCAGACGTCGAGCTTCTACGGTATCGAGCCTATCTTGCTATGAAGGGTCCTCATGCTGGAGCACTGTGAGCGGAGCCCTTCTGAATGCTGCACACTCCAGAGATTGGGTCGAAGCATGTTCCACGTCCATGGTGGGGGCATATGGTATGGTTAATGAGTGTGGTGCCCAAGGGCATGTAGCAAGATTATGGCACATGGGCGCGGTCCCAATGGCACGAGACATGATTGTGGCGCATGAGTGGGGGGAATGTCAGTCGCTAGATAGTACCTGGTGTTGGGGGCACATGTCATGGAAGTGGCGCATGGGCGCGGGTGACGATCGTCACGAAAGTGGGCGTCGTGCCGGGGGCACGTGACACATGAACGATTCATGGGCACGAGTGACTTTTGTCACTGAGACAGCGGACCGGCACACGTCGAATGTCCCAGAGATGCCGCGCGCGAGCTGAGTGTTAATGTTATAAAAAAAAATGGTGAATACAACCTCTGATAATGATGGAAATTAGAAGTGGGAGCACGCAGTCGGTGGTGAGGGACGTCTCATGGGTGACGGCAGGCATCGCGAAGATGTGCGGCCTTTTGAAGAGGGATGAAAATGGCTTAGGGAAGGCCCAAGGCCAATCCTTGGGGGAAGGCTGAGGCCAACCCCTAAGAGAAGGCCAAGGCCAATCCCCTTGGGTAGGGCTGTAAATGAACCGAGCTGTTCACGAACGGCTCGTGGTTCGTTCTTAACAGAACTCGTTCGTGTTCGTTCATATAATATACGAACCGAACATGAACAAGTTTTTAGGGCTCGTTTAACATGAACACACTAAAATATTCACAAACATGTTCGCGAACAGCTCGTCTAAATAATAAATTAATTATAATATATTTACAAAATTAATGATTACATAAATCACATAAATTAAATTTTAAAGTAGAGGCAGCCCAAAATCCCAAGCCTTTAAGTCAGCCCAAAAACCCAAGCCCATTTATAAAAATAAAGCCCAACTCCTAGATAAGCCCAAACACTTGAAAACCCTAACTATATAAACTCAAACTAAAACCTAAACCAAACAAGACACACTCACTCACTCACACAGCCGCACTCTGCACTCACTCACACAGCCGCACTCTTCGTCCCCTACCTTGCCACACACACACACACACAAGCAGATCGCGCATAGACCCTCTCTCTCTCTCTCAGTCTTCACAAACGAACATCACGCCGCCGTCTTCGCCGCTGTCATCTCCCACCCAGTTGCCGGACTCAACCTGCCGTCGGATTCAACCGTTCAACTTTTAAAGCTGCAAAGCCATCGCCTTCAAAGCCAAGTTTCCGATCTGCAAAGTTATCGCCTGCAAAGCTAAGTTTCCGATTTGCAAAGTTATCGCCTACAAAGCCAAGGGCTTAACCTCGAATGCATCGATCTGTGTTTTTTTATTTATTCTACATCCCTCCTGTATCTTCTATTTATCATTTTTTATTAATTATGCTTGGACGATTTGAGAATTTTGAGTAATTTTAGAGATTGATTGGAATCGAACATGAATGCGAGTCGAGTCATCGAACTCGAGTTCGGCTAGTTTGTTAAACGAGTTAAGCGAGCCGAGCCCGAGTCTCACCCTCACGAACTCGAGCCGAGTTCGAACATTAATATTTTGGCTCTTAACGAACTCGAGCCGAGCTCGAACATGTCCAAATTTAAACGAACCGAGTTCGAACACACCCATGTTCGGCTCGAACTCGGTTCGTATACAGCCCTACCCTTGGGTAAGCTCCAAGGCACGCCGACGGTCGATGTTTTGGAAAAAAATGAGTTGGGTGGTCGACGCGCGACGAGCGCATTTCCGTAAGTCGTGCCGAAGTAAAAAAAAAATTGGTGCCAAAATTGCGCACGAAGTGAAGAACACACGTGACTTGGGTGTACATATTTTAAGCGGTTAAACGCGTTAAAAAATTGAACGTGTCGCACAAAACATGATCCTCAATGGACCTTTGAGTGCGACCAAAATGAGTTGAGAACACGTATGTTTTAGTTAATTAGCACACGCAACAAATGTGCTGACGGCTACCACTGATTTTCTCTTTGTTATGCTTTCCTTAGTTCTAGCTAACCTCAGGGTGGAAGAAATACTGACCGGTATACTAGGAAACTTGCTGCCGGTCAACTGTGTATTACCTGAAAGAAATAACACGTATACTAGGAAACTTGCTTCCGGTCAACGTTTAATGCAGTTGTTTTGTTCCTGTACACGTCCCTATTCACATACCAAATATTATCTAAAACTCCATCTGTCACGTTTGTGATTCGAATCATTCAAGAAACTTCTCCGTTTGTGGCATGGATTGGTAAGGTTGATAAGAAATAATCAGATTAAGTGACACAGTCAAGTAGATATTTTTGAACTTTTAATTCTTCTTATGCAGGATATATCAAATACATGTTGTGGTGTATTTTCTTGGACATTGCATTTTATATTTATTTTTCTAGTGTCATATCGTTGAGATACAACACAATTTAGAAATAGCAATTAAGCAATAGCCCCATATACAAGAACATATGTTGTGACATAAAAGTGACGCTGAATGAATTTAATTAGCAATTGTTGCTTTAAGTTTAATAACAGCAGCAAATTATTTTTAGCAGCAAAAAGGGAGTCGTTAAAGCTCACATGGTATCAAAGCGAGACAATCGAGGCCCAACAGAAAATTCATATCACTAACTCACCATCACTGATTTTGATTCATCCACATGTTTGGATCACTCTAAAGAAGTTTGATCACATGTAAGTTGGCGTGTTTGAGAAACAATCTCACACTGACAAATATAAATACTAACACTTCAATATATAAGCCTCGTCAATCGCTTTTTGAGTTGAAAGATTTCACACATATGAACTAGTCCTGCTGATTCACATTGCTTATCCAGCTAGTTAAAGAAACTCATAAACAAAGTACATTTTCTTCTTTTCAGCATGGTGAATTTGCTCGGCATCTTCGTCCTTTTTTTTCTTTATTTTATGGCCGTGTGTCATTCATTATGTTGATTTCGTTTAGAGATAAATCTGCAGTTTCCTAGCAAATCATCTACAAATGTCAAAGCTTTTGACAATTTACTAAGCTGCCCTATATAAGCAGGCAGCAGCAGTACCCCAGTACACAATTACCATAAGATAATGACATAGTGAAACTAGGAATAAGGGGTCCCCAAACTTTGTTCCCTTCGAGAAAAATGGATCCAAAGAACCCAGAAATCGAGGATCCAAAGCTGGCTCCAGCAGCCCTAGCTTCATATCCAGAAGGCCAGTGGTCTACTGGTCTCTATGATTGCTGGGATGACCGCTCTACTTGTAACCAATTCTATCTATACATATGCCTGTAGTTAATAATCAACATCATGTTGTTTTCTTTCTTACTGAACTACATCATTTTCCCTTATTTCACCTTATTTGTTATGTTTATTTTGCACTATACAACAAAGGCACTGCGATGATAGTTTTGTAAGCTCCTTTCCAGACTTGTACTTACATCAATTTGTTTTTTGAAGGTCTGGTTACTTGTTGTTGTCCGTGCATCACCATGGGGCAGATTGTGGAGATTGTTGACAAAGGGACTACATGTAAGCAAGCCAGTTCCTAATAATATACTTGTCGCCTTACTTAGAAGTTGATCAGTCGTGTGTATCTCTATAGTCCTAAATGGTTAAGTTTGAGCATATTTTAGAGAGTCATTTTGAAGATAAGACGTTACCTAGTCCTAAATGGCTTGACTGCACCAGTTTCCAGCATATTAATCTTTGATTTGGCTGTCCTAATGAGAAGATTGTCGCTAATGTAGCTCGCAGGAGAGCCAGCAGAATCTACTGTAGCCTCAACGCTATTGGCTGGGGTTGGCGGTATGCATTCACGTACCGTTCCAAATTGCGGCAACTTTTTTCCTTACCTGAAGCCCCATGCGCCGATTTCCTGGTTCATTCTTGCTGCTGTGTGTGTGCAATTTCTCAAGAGTACAGGGAACTCAAAAATCGCGGGGTCAATCCATCCATAGGTAAATCAGTATAAGTTCTAATAGTAATTACTAGCATCAAAAACATTTTTGTCACCCATAGTAAACCAAGAAGAACTAGCTTGAGCAAAATTCGAAGTTAACCAATGTGTTCTGATTGATGTCCATGTGCAAGGTTGGGAAGCCAACGTCGAGAAGTGGAAACGGGAAGGAATTCAAGTGCCACCAATTCCTGCATCAACTATGACTCGTTAGGCCAGCAGTGTGAATGTGTGTGGGCGCGCAATAATAAAGAGCATAAATAGAATGTTGTGTCAATGTATCTCATCACTGAACGAAGAGAAACCACATTGTATGTAAATTTGATGCTTGCATAGCTGCATTTCTGTCAACCTTTGTACGGGATAATGAACATGTCGTATATGCATTCTTGAATTTGACTCTTTGGCTTCTACTGTTGGTGAGCTTCACCTATCCCGACTAAACGGATGATTCAATCTGCAACCGAACTCCAAATGTTTCATCCCTAATTACCATACTCTAATCTCTGACCCTCCACACAAAAAAAAAAAAGAGAGCGAATCACCGTTGGGCTATCACCTTAGTCTGAAATTTCATTGAGGTTCAGAAATGTTAGTAAAGCATTTAAAAGTCAATATAAAGAATCTTTAGCGACACTTATGAAACTATGATAAATATAAAAAAAATATGAGCTCAAACAGTAACTCCTATTGAATTGACTTCCGGTTTTGTATTCCGTTCAATAATATAACCTCCAAAAAAAAGACGCGGATACGAGGAGGAAAAACTAATAATAATGAGCATCAATTGTGGAAAAGACCGGATCGGATGTCCCTCGTTTGTGGGCAACTGCATTACTCAAAGACACTAGTTCCTTCTTGTTAAAAAAAGGGTTGAATGTGCTAAAGATGCAACTGGTGTAATTGTTTTGCGAAAATTGATTTGTTCCCAAGTTAACACCTTTGCAAGTGACCGGATTCGTGAAAATGATTGATGTACTATAAAAATAGGACTAATCTGACCAGAGAAATTCCATAGGTAACTTATCTGTTTAAGATGCCTACGCAGGAGTGCTATGAAATTCGAGAGTCGTCAGCCGCCACCACCCCAGGCCCCATCGTTGGTTGCCACCATCACCCCTGCCCTTTACTATCAATGTTTGGGACAAATTTGGATGTCATAATATGTCGTAGTGAACTAAAAACACATACAAAAATTTTAATAGCTAATATAATAAATTTAATCTAATATGATCGCATCTGGTACAATGCACACCATTTAATAAACTCAAAGTATTTTTAATCTTCAGCTTCATAGGATGTGAGGAAAGAGTTATATATGTTCATTACTAGTCTCATTCGTCGGAAGATAATAAATTTGCATATGTTTGTAAGATCTAGTCTCATTTAATTCTTATTTTCAAACATGCACAGCAAATTAAAAATAATCTCATTAACTGGTATTCACTCCTAAATATCAAGTATACATGTACGAAAATTATATATGAGATTGAATAGAGAAAAAATTATTAGTCAAACTTTAGGTCTATATGAGATCGAGTAAGGAACAATAAATTCACTTTTGATTTGCACTCTCCTAAACTCCAAATGGCTTCGTTGGCGCTAATGAAAAACAAAATTTTGATTTTTAGTAACAAATGTGGAGTGGGAGATTTCAAATTTAGAATCAATTTGTTATACCCCAAAATAGCTGCTAGGTTTATTTAATTAATTTTTTTACTTTAAGGCTTTAACCAAATAGCATGTAGGTAAGGTAAGCAATTTTTAGTGGCAAATATGGAAGGAAACTATGGTCGACCAGGCCCTGCACAGGGTTCACCGTTGACTACCGACGCCACCGTCCTCCATCTCCCACCAACTCAAAAACCTAAATGCCTCATGTTGATCAGCCCCTGCCGCTACGATCGGAGGGTGGCGAAGAAATTTGGTAGGTGCACGGGGGCAAGGAAGATTTTGGTGAGTAAAACCATGGACCGGCGAGGTAGAGTGGGGTGGTGGGGGCTGACATCAACTCTGGAGGAAGGCACAGGATGTTATTCATTTTAATGCCTTTTGAAGTCTAAATGTCTAATTTACCTTCACGTTGCTAACCGATCAAAATTATTTTAAGGGTCTTAATGTAAAGGCAACTCTTGCACAAAAAAAATATTCTGTGCGATTGTACAATTCCTTTTTTTTATATACAAAATAATTGTTGGAGTATTACGAGATGGCTTTGTGACTGAAAGATGATTGGCTTCGAGGCACGTTGTAAAACGCTCTCCTTAAGTTTATATTTGCCCCCACCTAAAATTGGTGTGCAGCGGGTTACAGGCAAATACCCTCCAAGATACAACGAAGCGCACTAGTGAATAGCGCTTGCACACACGATATTCACTCCACAGAAAAGTGTATGAAATACTGGATAACGGGTTTACAACTAAGAAATTCTGCAGAAATTTCTTATTGTAAAAGATCTGCAGAAAGGAGAAGAGAGTAGAGGCTTATCTATATGGTCAGAATTTCGGACCATTGTGCTCTATTTAAAGCACTAGTGGTTGCTAATCAAGGGTCATACCCTTTCATCATGCACCCAAGCAATCTGGACCGTCGGATTAGAAACCGTTAAGATTAATGGTCCAGATCTGGACTGGTAACTAACCAGCTCTCAACAGGTGGGTCTGGCCCGAACTGGAACCACCCAGCTGCCTAACAGGTGCAACCGTTCGGGCATAACCCGAACCAGTGCAAGTGTAACCACTCAGCTGCTAACGGTCGGATCCGACCCGTTGCACCGACGGCCTAGTTTTCGTCACGAAAACTTAAAGGCGTCTAATCGCGACGATGCGCACGTGCGAAGTGCAAAGTGCGCCATCAAAGCGCCACATTGCGCCTCACAGCCCACTGCCACGCGCGCGCGCGCGCGTGCGTGCGATCGTTCCTCGTATGGTGCTTCGCACCATACTCGGTGCACATGCATACACCTTAGCACACCACATAAGTATTAAAGTAAGTGAAGTTCTTTATTATATACCCACTTACTTTTCCAATTCCCTTCTATGTGGGATTCCTCCCTCTTTGCCTCTTCATCTTCCTTTCATCATTTTGACAAAGAAAATGAACCACTTTGACACTATATTTTGAAAAAACACTAACAATCCCCACCATTTTACAAAATATAAAATAAAAACAAAACAAAAAATCAGATCTTATTATCCAGTGAAGTACATGCATAAATGAAGATGTCTTACGACTTGAATCTTCACTTAGTGATTACATAACAAGACTAATCTGAAAAAGTGTGGTAGATAAACTTTGAACCACCTATCCTTGTTGACTAGCCGGTCACATATCACACATGAAACTCCTATCCATACACAAATCCAGAAAACTGCTTATACAATAAATGGCCATGTAATTTGTATCTTGTTTTTCATGAGTGCTCTAGAGTTAAGCCCTTTAAACTCGACAGAAGCGGCCCCACTTCACACTCACTAGTCAGGTCTATCAAGAGTGTACCGTAACTAACACTCCAAAGAATGATCCTTTTATAGACCTATTAAGAGTATAATACTCACCCTAGTTCTTCATTACGGTTACCAAGCACATTACCTTGGGATGACTAAAATTTGTGCTTGCAATCACCAACATAATGTACTTTTGACTCGTTGAACTCAAGACTTGGTGTTAGCAAGCGTTAAGTCGAGATTTCCATCATTGCTGATCCTTGACATGGGCTTGAGTCCCATCCCTCGTGAGGTCCTAATAATCATTTCCCTTGGAAGCCCTTTAGTTAACGGATCCGCTAAATTTTCCAATGACCTCACATATTCCAATGTGATTACACCTTCGGTAATCAACTGCCTCACGTAGCTATGTCTAAGACCAATATGTCTAGACTTTCCATTATACACTTCGCTACATGCTCGTGATAGAGTTGATTGACTATCACACCTTATCGATATCGGAGCCATAGGCTTAGGCCATAAAGGAACCTCTAAAAGTAAATTCCTTAGCCATTCTGCCTCCTTGCCCCCTGCAGCTAAAGCAATAAACTCTGCTGCCATGGTAGAATCAGTAATGCAAGTCTGTTTCTTCGAACCCCAGGATATTGCTCCCCCACCAAATGTGAAAATCCATCCACTTGTGGAAGCATAATCATCCCGATTCGTAATCCAACTGGCATCTGTGTATCCTTCCAAAACAGAAGGATACCCATTATAACATATGCCGAACTCCATGGTTCTTTTAAGGTACTTAAAGACCCTATATATTGCATTCCAATGCATACTACTAGGACAACTAGTATATCTACTAAGTTTTCCTACTGCATAAGCAATATCCGGTCTAGTACAAGTCATGGCATACATTAAACAGCCTATTGCACTCGCATATTCTAGTTGTCTCACAGCTCTACCATCATTAGGAGACAACTTAATACTCTCATCGAACGGAGTACTAACTGGTGTGCTATCCAAATGGTCAAACCTTTTTAACACCTTCTCAATATAATGAGATTGTGACAAGGTTATGCAACCATTATTCCTTATGATTTTAATTCCTAAAATCACGTCAGCAACACCCATGTCTTTCATTTCAAATTTATTGGATAAGAATTTCTTTGTCTTTACAACTTGTTCCAAGTCAGTACCAAAAATGAGCATATCATCTACGTATAAGCAAATGATAACTCCCTTACCGCCATCGAACTTACTGTACACACACTTATCCGATTCATGTATTTTAAAACCATTAGACATCACAATTTGATCAAACTTTTGATGCCACTGCTTAGGGGCTTGCTTAAGTCCATACAATGACTTAATCAACTTACAAACTTTATTTTCTTGCCCACGTACAACAAACCCTTCCGGTTGTTGCATGTATACCTCCTCATCTAATTCACCATTTAAGAATGCCGTTTTAACATCCATTTGATGAATAACTAGCTTATGGATGGAAGCTAGTGCAATAAGCACCCTAATAGTGGCTATCCTTGCAACTGGTGCATAAGTGTCAAAATAATCAACACCTTCCTTTTGGGAAAAACCCTTAGCCACTAACCTTGCCTTAAAATTTTCAATCGATCCATCAACCCTTAACTTTTTCTTGAAGATCCATTTACAACCAATGGGTTTAGAACCAGGTGGTAAATCCACCAATTTCCATGTTCCATTTTCCATGATTGAATCAATCTCTTCATTTATTGCTTCCTTCCAAAAAGAAGAATCTTGAGACCTAATGGCCTCTTCATAAGTCCTAGGGTCAGATTCCACATTTAAAACAATCGGTATGGAGTTTTGTATTGCCGTCCTAGTTCCTTCTACCAAATACATGTAGAAATCGGGTCCATAGGTTTTAGCAATTCTCATTCGTTTGCTCCTTCTAGGTTCCACTTCATTTTCATGGTTTTCCTCAACATCACGTTGACCTTCCTTTTGCTCAACTTGCTTAGGAAGTGATTGGAACCTACTTTCGTCAAAGATGGCATCTCTAGATTCAATGATAGTGTTTTTAAAATAATAATCATTTTGTTCCACTACCATGAACCTATATGCTTTACTGTGTAAAGCATAACCAATGAAAATACATTCAATGCCTCTTTCACCCAATTTCTTCCTTTTTGGTTCCGGAACTCTTACAACGGCCCTACAACCCCAAACTTTAAAATAATTCAGATTAGGCTTCCTTTTCTTCCATAACTCATAAGGAGTAACGTTATTCCCTTTAGTTGGAACTCTATTTAATATGTAGCAAGCTGTTAATAAAGCTTCCCCCCAAAATCCTTTTCCTAGACCCGAGTTGGAGAGCATGGCATTAACCATTTCGACTAATGTCCGATTCTTTCTTTCCGCTACACCGTTCTGTTGTGGTGTATACGGTGCAGAGAGTTCATGCACTATGCCATTTTCTTCAAAAAATGGTGGCTCATAGTACTCTCCTCCCCTATCGGTTCTAAGTATTTTTATTTTGACATCACAAAAATTTTCTACTTCATTTTTATATGTGACAAAACTAGGCATGGCATCACTTTTATTATGCAATAAATAAACATAGCAATACCTAGAATAATTATCAATGAAGGTCACATAATATGAGTTTCCTCCTAATGAAGGAGAGGAGTGAAAATCTCCTAAATCACTATGTATTAAATCTAAAATCTTAGACTCTCTTTGTCCATTTGGAAAAGGAGCTCTAGTGATTTTAGTGAGCATACATGTCTTGCAAAATCCTTTATCTACATGCATACTAGGCAAAAGATTTAATTTAATCATGTCATCAATTTTTCTAGTATTAACATGTCCTAAACGATTATGCCAAAGAAAAGATTGTGACTCAATAATATAAGCAGAAATAATATTCTTATTATTAATATTAAGTTTAAACAATCCCTCACAAAGATATCCCTTTCCCACAAAAATCCCTCCCTTAGAGAGTACAAACTTATCAGCTTCAAAAACAAGTTTGAAACCAAACTTGTTAAGCATACAACCCGAAACTAAATTCTTCCTAATTTCGGGCACATAACAAACATTGGTAAGGGTGACAACTTTTCCGGATGTAAACTCGAGCTCGACATTTCCTTTGCCCACAATTTGTACAATTGACGAGTTTCCCATGTAAAGAAGGCTTCCATCCTTTACCGGTTCATAGGTTGTAAAAAACCTCTTGTCCTTGCACACATGCTTTGTCGCACCCGAGTCTATCCACCATGCGTCGTCATCTTCAAGGACATTTGCCTCACTGATTACCGCGACTAAATTATTTTCAGTCGCCTTTTTTTGTTTCTTCAAGGCACGGCAATCACGCTTATAGTGCCCTGGTTTGCCACAGTGAAAACACTTTCCTTTGTGTTTTTTCTTCTTGTCCTTGTCGTCGTCGTCATTTCCTTGAAGCTTCCTTTTCTTGTTCTCACGGGAGTTCTTCTTGGATGATTCTCCTTCTTCCACGGCCAAGATTTTAGAAACACCCTCGCTTTTAGACTTTTCTTCCTTGCGCAAGTCTTCCTCAATCCGAAGATGAGTACCCAACTCGTCAAGGTTGATGTCTTCCTTGCGATGCTTAAGGTTGTTCCTAAAATTCTTCCAAGAAGGAGGCAATTTATCAATGATAGACGTAACCACGATAAACTCATCCAAGGCTAACTTGTGTTGGGAATAACGATCAAGAATACTTTTAATCTCATTAAACTGTTCCATAACCGACCTACCATCAACCATTTTGTAATCAAAAAATTTGGAAACGATGAACCTTTTACTGGTGGCATCCTCGGTGATGTAGCGACGCTCCAATTGGTTCCAAAGTTCCTTAGCGGTCTTGACAGTATGATAGGCATCGAATAGCGTGTTGGACATGCCATTCAGAATATGTCCTCGACATATCTCATCGTCTTGATCCCACCTCAATCTTTCACGTGTCTTCGCAACACTTTCTTCCTCATTTTCACCGGGTTCCGGAGGTCTTGGATTCACGATCACATAGTACACTTTCACTGTTACTAGTAAAAAGTGCATCTTCCTTTGCCAACGAACGAAGTCCCCACCATCAAAACGCTCCAAGCGGTGGAAATCCGAGCCCATGTCTTTCAACGTCACGAACACCATTGTTGCAGAATATAAACTTAAGATTGTTGGAGTATTATGAGATGGCTTTGTGACTGAAAGATGATCGGCTTCGAGGCACGTTGTAAAACGCTCTCCTTAAGTTTATATTTGCCCCCACCTAAAATTGGTGTGCAGCGGGTTACAGGCAAATACCCTCCAAGATACAACGAAGCGCACTAGTGAATAGCGCTTGCACACACGATATTCACTCCACAGAAAAGTGTATGAAATACTGGATAACGGGTTTACAACTAAGAAATTCTGCAGAAATTTCTTATTGTAAAAGATCTGCAGAAAGGAGAAGAGAGTAGAGGCTTATCTATATGGTCAGAATTTCGGACCATTGTGCTCTATTTAAAGCACTAGTGGTTGCTAATCAAGGGTCATACCCTTTCATCATGCACCCAAGCAATCTGGACCGTCGGATTAGAAACCGTTAAGATTAATGGTCCAGATCTGGACTGGTAACTAACCAGCTCTCAACAAGTGGGTCTGGCCCGAACTGGAACCACCCAGCTGCCTAACAGGTGCAACCGTTCGGGCATAACCCGAACCAGTGCAAGTGTAACCACTCAGCTGCTAACGGTCGGATCCGACCCGTTGCACCGACGGCCTAGTTTTCGTCACGAAAACTTAAAGGCGTCTAATCGCGACGATGCGCACGTGCGAAGTGCAAAGTGCGCCATCAAAGCGCCACATTGCGCCTCACAGCCCACTGCCACGCGCGCGCGCGCGTGCGTGCGATCGTTCCTCGTATGGTGCTTCGCACCATACTCGGTGCACATGCATACACCTTAGCACACCACATAAGTATTAAAGTAAGTGGAGTTCTTTATTATATACCCACTTACTTTTCCAATTCCCTTCTATGTGGGATTCCTCCCTCTTTGCCTCTTCATCTTCCTTTCATCATTTTGACAAAGAAAATGAACCACTTTGACACTATATTTTGAAAAAACACTAACAATCCCCACCATTTTACAAAATATAAAATAAAAACAAAACAAAAAATCAGATCTTATTATCCAGTGAAGTACATGCATAAATGAAGATGTCTTACGACTTGAATCTTCACTTAGTGATTACATAACAAGACTAATCTGAAAAAGTGTGGTAGATAAACTTTGAACCACCTATCCTTGTTGACTAGCCGGTCACATATCACACATGAAACTCCTATCCATACACAAATCCAGAAAACTGCTTATACAATAAATGGCCATGTAATTTGTATCTTGTTTTTCATGAGTGCTCTAGAGTTAAGCCCTTTAAACTCGACAGAAGCGGCCCCACTTCACACTCACTAGTCAGGTCTATCAAGAGTGTACCGTAACTAACACTCCAAAGAATGATCCTTTTATAGACCTATTAAGAGTATAATACTCACCCTAGTTCTTCATTACGGTTACCAAGCACATTACCTTGGGATGACTAAAATTTGTGCTTGCAATCACCAACATAATGTACTTTTGACTCGTTGAACTCAAGACTTGGTGTTAGCAAGCGTTAAGTCGAGATTTCCATCATTGCTGATCCTTGACATGGGCTTGAGTCCCATCCCTCGTGAGGTCCTAATAATCATTTCCCTTGGAAGCCCTTTAGTTAACGGATCCGCTAAATTTTCCAATGACCTCACATATTCCAATGTGATTACACCTTCGGTAATCAACTGCCTCACGTAGTTATGTCTAAGACCAATATGTCTAGACTTTCCATTATACACTTCGCTACATGCTCGTGATAGAGTTGATTGACTATCACACCTTATCGATATCGGAGCCATAGGCTTAGGCCATAAAGGAACCTCTAAAAGTAAATTCCTTAGCCATTCATCTTCCTTTCATCATTTTGAAATTTTGACAAAGAAAATGAACCACTTTGACACTATATTTTGAAAAAACACTAACAATAATCAATCTTGATATCTTCTGCATGTAGTGTCGTTTCTCAAATTCTGGTTTTATCCCCTCACAAGAACTTTGGTCAGTGAAATACATACTTTCAATAGTTATAGCTTACTTTCAATAGTTATAGTTGCAGGAAATATCTATTTTCACACTATGCTATGCTTTTTCACATGCTCATTTATTGCTAAAAGACCTAAACTTTGTTACTAATACACTTTCTAGTGATATAGCGAGGGTATAAAATTATGCGCTTCCTATGACTTATATAGAAAATGACTTATAGAGACTATATCCTTCTGGAGAAATATCTCCAAAAAGCACGCTTTCACTAATTTTAGTTTCTTTTCATAAATTGAGGGGACTACATCTAACTCGCGGCACATGAACTCAACATGTTCAAAGAATTCCAAACATACACTCAATAAATAAATGGTTGATACCATATACTGGCACAAGTTTTACGACTTTTATTGTTGAACAAATTTTGGCTTATATTCGGATAGTAGAAATTTTCTTTCAACTCCGTATATAGTGACAATTAACAGTCGATAAATATTTTTAGTAACTTTTCTTCTAACACTTTTAGTAATAATAATAAACAGTATTTTTTAATATTATTAAATAAAATTATTATAAATATTTAAGAACGACTGATATACAAGGAGCAGGACAAAATTCCTCCACCAAATAGCAGTCAAATTTTTTCAAAGAGATGATGTTCCCCGATTCTTTAGTCAAGCCCTGAGGTGGTCCATGCCAGCTGCTGTTTTCTGATACGCTGATTGTTGTTTAGTACGGTATAATAAAGTTCATGATAATTGAATAAAATTAATTCTTTTTTTTTTGGTACAGGAATAAAACTAATTGTATGCACTTGAAAACCGTGACTACGACTTGAATCTGAGATTGATTTGACACCAACACTCACATCCATTTATAAGTCGTACTAAGTTCCCCTTGTCAAAAAAGACACAAATAGAGCTACTAGCTAGATCGGGAAACAGAAGCCAAGGTAGAAGTAAAACCAGTAACATACAAAACCAGACATATTTTTCGCGGCATTTCACCAAACCCTCTTCCAACGACCTGGAACATTGACCCCAAACAAAGTTCCTCTTTCTCAGTAGTTAGAACGCCCATACCCTATATAACAATCTCAAATTTCATCAGTGTTAATAACCCAAATTGTCATTTCATCTAGTCTTATCATACTCTGATGGACTCTTGCCGTCTTCGATTTAACATGAATATATCCCCTAGTTTCAAAAAAGATACTCCTTGTGACTGTTATAACGCTACTAGTTATCGGCCGTCAGATGAATACGAAAACAACGAGGATGATATCTTGTATGCGGAACTCAGAAGGCAGGTTTTGCTATTGACAGCAGATGATGAGGATGATGCTTTTCTAAATACCAGGCTTCCAAATGTCGAAAGGGTCATCAAACAACGCGCAAAAATTGCTGCATATGCGCGAATGCTGCCTGGAGGCTATTTCAGTTGGCAAGAGAATGGGAGTACTAATTCGGTTCCCGCTTGGCTTTTGAACTTATGGAGGAATGGAAGCGGAACCGGGGTGTTCATACCTGAGATTGTCAAAACTACAAGAAGAAATAAGCCGAGTAAGTTCTTTCTTCCTATAATTAAATTTTTGCTTGTTTGTTTTGAATTTTTTTTTTTACCTGTACGTAATTGACAGCAATAACATGACATCTGACCGAAAATTTAGACCATAGACGCAAGAATAATGTTCCCATGCACATAATTGGATGGTCTAGTTCTTGACGTGTGGTATATATCCCATTCATACTTAGCAACCATGATGGAGAAGAAAGTTTTGTAGTTCTTTTTTCTTGTATATGATGCTGGAAATGTTCTTGCAGGAAGGAAGAGCAATGAAAGAGGAAGAACGTATAAGCCGGAGGCTAACAAGAGCAGATAAGTATGCAGAGAGTTCTGCATAATGGTGAAGTTATGCTGAAGATGTATCTGCCAATCATAATTATAAATACGACCGAAACAAATGATACAAAGTGCATTGTCCAGTGGCACAATGACACTGCCATTGCTAATTTCTTTGTCTCATGAAAAACATGAGATTACCTTTAAGGGTATACATTGCTGAAGATAATGAAGTGCTTCAAAGTTTTTGATGATATGTTCGAATTTAGACCGAGGAAGCCAATTTTCACAAGCAAACTCCGCATTAGAGCGATAAACGACATTCTATACGTGCTTGGTTGTTTCGTAGGGAATCTAAAATATTAAGAACGTAAGGCGACTTCTATACCATCTTTATATTGACGGGTTGAAGAGGTGCAGAAGTTGGTAGACCTGCCACCTTAGTCTTATACATGCATGAAACAGAACAGTTGCTTTTATAGAGTTGTTTTGGTTGGCTTAAGAACCTCTCAACGAACTTTTCCAACATGCATGTTGATGTTGGTGCTAAAAATATGTTCCCGCATATGTTTCGAACCCTAGCCTGGATTGATGACTTGCAAGACAGAAAACGAGAGACTGTCGGGTGGGGTTTCCGCCGGAAAACTCTCCGATGCTTAAGTCAGAACGCAGTTACAGAATAAAAACTCTGAAAAAGTAATAAAAAAAAATGTATCTTTGTGTGTGTAATTGTCCTCATACCTGGGGGTAGACGTCTTTATATAGTAGGAGAAGACTCCTAGTAGGCCAAACGTGTTAGGATCCCGTTAGAATTCTCGAGGATCACGTCACGATCTCTGAGGACTCTTGTAGATCGAATCCTGATAAGATAATCATCAATCTCCCGGTTTGACTGGTATCGCCGGGTGTCCCCCAAATATTGAGAGTTATATCATAAGCCCCCACTTCCTTAGCCAAAAATTTTGGCTGAGGAAGTTATACCAAGTGTCTTGAGACACACACCAGGTTTGTAAAGGATTCTTCATCCGCTTGTAGGGATAAATAATATTTCTCTACTCTATGTGCTCTGACCTAAGCTCTCGGGAGCTTAAGCAATGGATCTTTGCCCAAATAGGGCTCTAGAACTCTAGCTCTTGAGAGCTAGGTCTTTAGAATGTTGCCTAAGTAGGCTATTCGGAATCATCTTTGGAAAGACGAATCATGGGATCTCGAGATCCTTTAGAGGTTGTGCTCCATGGTAGCCTCTCTCAGTAGAGGACACAAGTTGTGCATGCAAGTTGTTGCATGTACTAAGAGTTTGAATTTCCCATGAGGGATTTCACTTGACAATGTAAATTTGACCTCTCCTTTGGAAACTGTTTTTTTTTTGTGTGTGCAAATGTGTGTTCTTTAGTTTGAGCTAACCATATCATGCTTGTGTTTTACTTTGACGCGAATTCTTGCTAAGAGCTGGCAAAGAAGCCTCGCACTCACGCTTGGCTGGATTTTGAATTGACAAAGAATGGTAGGGGGATGAAGTCACACATAGTGCTTTGTCGTTTCACGGGTTAGAACTGTAACTAAACCGTTCGGATAGAACTCGAGCTTTATCATGTCACCTTGGGGGTGTTCTTCCCTCGAGAGACCGCCCTAGAGGGCTAGTGAAACGTAGAATTTTGCTAAGCACCCTTGAGGGATGATGGAGCACAAAGCTCATGTAAATACCCTCGGGGGTTTGACGGAACTTAGAGGTCTTATACCAGCCCTGGGGGTTGAATGGAGTGCGGAGCTCATGAAAATACCCTTGAGGGTTTAACGGAACTTAGAGTTCTCATCGTATACGCCCTCAGGTGCGAATAGAGCGCAGAGCTTATAAAAATACCCTTGAGGATTTGGCAAAACTTAAAGTTCTCGTAGTACACGCCCTTGGGGGCGGATGGAGAGCAGAGCTTATGAAAATATCCTTGAGGGTTGACAGAACTTAAAGTTCTCGTCGTACCTGCCCTCGGGGGCGGATGGAGCGCAAAGCTCATGAAAATACCCTAAAGGGTTTTACGAAACTTAAAGTTGTCGTCATACGCGTCCTGGGGGCAGATAGAGCACAAAGCTCATGAATATACCCTCGGGGGTTTGACGGAACTTAGAGTTCTCGTCCTTGTTGCCGTGGTGCCAAATAAGAAGGTGCAAGGAATGGAACTCGTAATATGGTCATTGTGGCGAACCTCCCTGTCTAATAAGGCACAAGGCATTAAGCCTGTATAAGAATGATCTCATAAAATATAAAGCCCCCTGCCTTTCAGAAGGAGTGGATATATAAAGACGACTCTTCGGTCTATATGTAGGGCCAGGTCGTAAGAAGACCTATGGGAGCAATATAAAAGACCATAATCCGCCTGTTTGACTGGACGAGCATATAAAGCAATATAAAAGACCATAATCAGCCTAAGCAAGATGTCACTGATGATCAGTAGAGATAGAGGACACGGAATTCGTCTGAGCAGGATATCACTGAATGATCAATGAAGTAGTTGACGCAGTTTATCAATATACTAAGAAGCAACTAGATTCAGTTTGTTGGTTGCATGAGCTTGAGCTTGCAGTTGTACCAGCATATTAGTGATGCTTATTAGCAAAGGCTGACGATATGCTCTGATTCACTGATAGAGGTCACTATATGACCAAATATCACGAGACAATAGGTAATGCCAAGTCGACAGAATGTTGCAATAGAAATCCTAGACGTGACTTTAAGTCGAGGGTGCTGTGAATTTGTTCTTTGCTTACGAAGTGGTTTATCTGTCATTGTTGATGCTCACGGGTGTAGTTTAAACCCTTGCAACAACAAAAAAATGTGACTGAAAAAATAGTCGTTGAAGCAATAAAGCATATGAAATTGCAACTCCATTTTTAACATAGTAATAAGAGTGGTCTTTAAAGACCGTGGCCCCATTAGGATTTGTCGATTAAACGACAGAATGTACTGCATTGCATGTTGCAGTTGAGCTTAAAAAGCCATGACAGTCGGAAGCCCCAACTTATTACATGCTTGGGCCAATTGGCACAACTAAATAATGCTAGACCTAAATAAATAGGTTTAGGTAATAAAGAAGCGCGCAGGAGAAGCACCCTTTGGCAGGCTTGCTAGAACCTAAAATCGTAGTCGCTTAATTTTTTAGCGACAAATATGCTATGAAATATATGCCATTTTAAAGCCGCGTTCGTTTAATTTTTTTAATGACAAATATACGATGAAATATACACCATTTTTAAAGAGATGCAACATATGTTAAATAAAGGTGACTCTGTGGTCTTAAATCTAAATAGGCCCTTTTGATGGGTTTAAAAGCTTAATGCTTTTAAAATTTTTTGACATATACCAAATAAAGGAAACCTGTAAGTCTAAAATATAAATCTATAATTTGATAGGGCAAAAAATTAAATAGTTAAGGAAATGAGCCACCTGATTTGAATGGTCTTTTCCCATCACCAGGACAATTCAGCCGCCGGCCCTAGATGTCAGCCTATCATGGCAGTGAATGATGTAGAGCTAAAGCTCAAATGGTGCGGTGGCGACGACAGCTTCGGCATCTGGTGGTTGTAAAATGACGTGCTATAGTGCTGCCAATCGCTACGTAGTTGACTGGACGGGTAGATGGCGGTTGCAACAAGGAGGCAGATCTGGCGGCGGCATTCCTCAGTGAATTATGGCAGTTATGAGACGGCGGTGTCTGCATTTGCCCGTCGCGGTGTGTGCCCTGACTGCGTCGAGGCGGTCTATCATCGCTGCCGGCAGCTTCCTCTTTTTCTTTTTTTTTTTTGGTTGTTGTTGTGGTCACAACAGCCCCACGATGGTTGTGCTCTGGTTTGATGTCTGTTTATTTTGTAGCGATGCCGGCGATGATTTAGTAGTTTAGACAACAGAGCAGCGCCATCACCGTTGGTCGGTGCTGGTGACCATCGAGGGCGGTGGATGGCAAGCGGATGTTGCACCGTTACTATTAAGGGTTTTTCCCATGAGGGCGGTGATCTATCGATTATGCGCGACAGCTCTGCTTGATACGTGGTGCAGATCCCCCGTTTCTTTTCTTTTCTTTTTTTGATGTGTGGCTGCTCCTATAGCTTTGCAACGACGACGGATAATAGTGTGAGATGGTGCAACGAGCAGCAGAGGGGTGACGTTAGGGCGGTCTTGAATAACGAGGTTGCAACTTTGCTGTTGGTGGTGGTGCTGCTGCCTGATCACCACCGGACGGTGGTAAAAGCTTGTGATAAATAATCTGAACTCCATTTTTTCCTCCACAATTGACTTGGAGACCCGCGGTGGTGACAGTTGTGTTTGGTGTCGTCGGCGGCGGCTTGTGGCACTATTGTTTTAAGTTTTCTCGAGGTCAATCGGTTAAGCTAACTGGTCTCATAGATGGCATAATCTGTTTCTATTAAGAATATGCTCACGCATATGTTTCGGAACCCTAACCGGGACCAATGACTTATAAGATAGAAAACGAGTGACCGTGACCTATAAGATAGAAAACGAGTGACCGTGACCTATAAGATAGAAAACGAGTGACCGTCGGGTGGAGTTCGGCAGAGAACTCTCTCGTACTTAAGTCAAAGCGCAGATACAAAATAATAACTCTGAAAAAAAAGAATTAAAAGACTGTATTTTTGTGTGTGTAATTGTCCTCATACCTGGGGGTAGACCTCTTTATATAGTTGTAGGAGAAGACTCCTAATAGGACTGGGCCGTGAACCAGATGTGTTAGGATCGTATTAGGATTCTCGAGAATCACGTCACGATCTGTGAGGACTCTTTTAGAATCCTGATAAGATAATCAACAATTTCCCAGTTTGAGTGGGATCACCAGATGTTCCCCAATTATTCGGAGTTATATTTGAGCTATATCAGTAGATATCTTTGATAACATGCATCCTTGAAGAACAACTTAATTTTGTTCGATAAATGTTATCATATGGTACGAAAAATGTCCCAGTCAAACGTCAATACTCTGTTTTTTAGGCAATATATGCATATGGCCACAATAATTACTACAATGAGTTGCGACAAATCTGATTTTCAAGATGAAAGAAAAAAACCCTTGACAATTGAAACACGCATTCACTATAGCGCTACAAGATTTTCCAAACAAATTTTAAGACAGTATTTGTCTCTTTTTACAGGATGGTTTGTAAGAAATTTATTTCCTTGACAAAACAAACAACATATATATGGTACTTGTAATATCTTAACCAAATAGTAAATATGTGCGAGCGAGCAACAGAGAGACACTTGTGGACTAAAGGGAATGCAAGCAGACTTATACATGTTGAACTAAAGGGTGTTGTAGAACCCATTTAACCTATTAATAACAGTCACTAGAGCGATAGTTATGTTGGAATTTTATGGGGGGGGGGAAATAACTACGTTGTAAAAATGAACAACACGGCCTATCTCGAGACTGGGATGAAGGGATGAAAGAATTGAGTTTCATATAGTCTTTCAAGCGTCTACTGCACTCACGCCTACAGCCCCGCCCCTATTTGAAAATCCTTAGGTTTTGACAAGAATAAGAGAATATAATCTCTTCTATCTAAAGCCGGTCTTAGCTTAAGTTTCTATGTAAAGCATGGCCTAACTTATTTGTAGGTCAGAGTTAAGCGTTAAAATCTCCAACAACTTACTAGACAAATGAACAAACGTATGCATTAGAATGCAATTCATCCCAAATCAGATGTTGTAAATCTACTTGATAATAGTTATAGATAGCAGAAAGGAGCGAGGAAAAGGTACCTTAACGGTGGACAATAGCATGGATTGTTTGCGTAGTCTCATACACGATGCGCATATCCACAACCCCTGACTACCACAAGAGCCACATGCCACCAAATCGTCCTACTAGATTGTAACATATTTCGGCCTATAAGCCTGTGCAATGTCATTTACAAAGTTATAACCTACATTATGGTGCATCGTATGCAACCATTTCTTGCTCACCTTATTTCCCCATTCCAAAATTCATTTGTTCCCGAGCGACTTATCACGAATGACACTCTCATTGCCCATGAAATTATACATTCCCTCCGCAGGAAACGGGGCCACTCTGGCTCCATGGCTATCAAAATTGACCTCACGAAAGCGTATGACCTGCTGGAATGGCCTTTTATTCAACACACATTGCATAAATTTGGCTTTCCATCCACCTAGATTAATCTGATCATGGAATGCGTCTCCACCTCATCCTTTCAATTGCTTATTAATGGTCAACCTAATTCCCTTATCTTCCCTGAGTGTGGCATTAGGCAAGGCGATCCCCTTTCACCATATTTGTTTATTCTCTGTATAGATATGCTCACTCGCTCCGTTCATCTAGCACATCAAGATCGTTACATTACTGGGCTCAAAGCTAGCCATAAGGGGCCCACTGTTATTATATTATGCTTTGCAGATGAGAGCTACCTTTTTTAACGCGCGGATTGTGCTTCTGCCTAGTACGCCCTATCCTTGCTCGATGAATTCAGCACAGCAGCGGGGCCTCCAGCACTTCCACCACTCCTCCCGATCCAAAGAGCCACAGATCGAGGACTCTCTCTATCCCTCTCATATTCTTCTCCCCTTCAATTTTTCTTATCCTCTTTGGCTGTTGCTGCCTAATGTACCTTGTTTTTCTTTAGTTTTCAGAGTTTGAATTCTAGATTTTTCATCAAGTTTTAATTTCAATTTTAAATTTTGATTATACTTTACTTCCGGTTTGGGTTTGTGTCGGGAAGCCTTTGATATTGATCTTTAACCTTTAGTTTTGCTTTTAAGTTAGTTGGCATTCGGCTCGAAGAAGTTTTAATATGATTGTGCAGGTGTGGTGAGAGGTGATTGGTGGTGTAATATGTCTAGACCTAGCAAAACAGTCCCAAGACCCGTCAACCTAGTTTGACCACCCGCTAATTTTTAGGTACGGGCTTTATACTGCATGACCCGTTACATTTGATCATGGCCTAGCCAAGCCCAATAAGTCAAACCGTGCCAGTTCGGATGGTCCACGAGTCCACCTGCTAAAACAAGTTTTTTTTCTTTTACCATTATCTTTTTTTTTTTTTGGTTCAACTCATGGCTGAACCGTAAGGCTCTAATCCAACCGACAGGAAGTATTGCGCTTCGGGGACCTACAAGGCCACCACATACATCTGAGCGCTCGATTCCAACACCTATGTCGGGGCCGAAGTGCACAAGGACCCGTGTGTAGAGCACATGCAGGGCGAGGACGTAAGTTTGCCACCAACAAATGCGGCGGGCAGGGTTTGAACCCAGATGAGAATCCTGGATTGGGATCCTGGGGACCGCTTAACCAACCCTTGTTGGCTTCTTTTACCATTTTCGCGTAACCCTAATAATTCACACATCCCATCATTTCTTCTCCTTAGTTGCCACAATAAACAATACGACACTCGGCGGAAGCCGCATGGTTGCACTGCCAAGTAGGGGTTGCAGTCAAACAGTTCAAATCAATCCGAACAGCTTAAACTAGACAAATTGAACCGATCCGATTCGAACCGTTCAAAAATCTTAAAGGTAAGGTTTTACATTTCTCAAATAAACCTCGGTTCGATATGGTTTGCGGTTCACTTTTTTTAGATCAATCACAAATTGAATTGAACCGGCCTATGCTCTACTAATTTACTTTAGCATTCATTGATAACTTTCACACACACACACACACAGTACTAAGCAAAACCAAATAAACAAGACTTTCACACACACAGTCTTTTTAGGTCATAGTCATCAATCCAAGTATCAAACCAAGACTAGTTATATAATAGTAAAGATCAATCATAATTGATAGTAACTTAACCTTTGCATCATTTCTTACTCTTTGACATTGGACTTGATGAAGCTTCAATAGCATGTCCACTATAACTTTAAGCTTCTTTGGCTTCAATTTATCTATCCAACTTCTCAAATGTGTCTTCATGAGTGTCATGTTTATATCTACTAAGAATCCACTCAAAACACACATTAAAACATAATCAATGTGTAGTTATTATCAAAATAAGATGTAAGCCTAAGTTATCCAGCCATAAGGCTAACAGAATCCAACCCTGATGATCTTGAATCAAAGCCCAAAAGAAGTGGTATCATAGATCTAATAAAGTAGATGATTGTTGGAAATTGACGGATCTAATGACGTAAGAGGTCAAAGACTTAAGGTAACTAAATGGTGGGGGTAGGGGTGGTGGAGGAAGTCGTATGGTGGTGGTGGAAGCTAGGTTAAAGCAAATAGGTTCAGTTGTGGTGGAGATTGCAGCGACTGCAGTGGGTATCTAGCATTGCATGGAGCAGATCAGCGACGGCGGGATAGATTTGTCTGTGCAGTGGCAACGGCGGGGCAAGGATGTGAGTGGCGACGGTGATGTGGTGCGGCACTGGTCTTGATGTCAAGGTTGTCGATGGCGGTCGGTGGCGGCAGTTGGGTGGCAACAGCTTTGTTGTGTGATGGGGGTTGGAGATTGGGGGTAGGTGGTAGGAGTGATGAAATTAAAAATAAAAAATGGGTTCCAAATTACTTCTAGTAAAGTTTGAAGGTGGGATCTAAAATAAAAACTCCAAAAATGAAAATTTCAAAAATAACCCAATATAGAAAACTGATTTATAAAACTCAAGAGAAAAAAAAAACGAAAACTGTGAACCAAACAATCATATTTTTTCAGTTTTCAAAATTGAAAAAAAAAATGATTTCAAACAGTACTTAATTGGGTCTTGCTAACGGGTAACAAGTACCCAACGACATTATTTAAGAAGCATATAATTGCACTGCGGATATATCACTTTTTGACATTAAGTTAATGACAATTTGACACAGCTTTCACTATAGCATGCAATGAGCAAAACTGGTTCAGCAAATTGAAAAGGAAAATCTCCAGCTGACAATGCTCCAAAGAGTGGCACATGTCTCCATTTGGTCTAATTTTGTGGCTGCCCACTTTGTTATTCAACTGTTTTGGCCGGTCTTAACAGTTCACTTGGGTGTGAAAGCCGTTATATGATGCCCCTATTTGATGTTTAATGCATCTACTAAAAGAGGAAAACAAGATAGGTGTCAAGACCCTATACCATTAAACAATTGGAGACAACATGACTAAGCTTTACATTAATGCATGACTTCGAGAAAATTGACACATGTTCAAACCCATTCTTGAAACTAGACATTCACATGAAGACATACACTATCATACAAAACTAGACATTTTCTGCATATTAAGGTTCCATCTTCCAAATGGATCTTCTACATTGACCGTAAACAAAATCTCTTCCTTTCTTCCACTCATCCCTCTATTTAATCACGGACCAAGATGGCCAAGCGCCACAGCCTTCACTTCAGTTCGCACGAGGATGAACATGGTGATAGGTCCTGAATTTGCAAGTGTTGATCATGATGAGTTTTATGCTGATCTAGAGAGGCAAATTTTGGTATTGACGGCGGAAGATGATTGCGATGATTTTGTGGATTGTTCCAAGGTTTCAAACTCCATGAGGGCCGTAAAACACAGCTCATCAATGTGTGTGATTCAACCGGGAAGCTATTTCGATTGGACTGAGGATGGTAACACCAATTCAGTACCTACTTGGCTTCTGAACTTGTGGAGAAATGGCAGTGGAACTGGGGTGTTCATACCTCATATCGCTAATTCTAGACGAAGAAATAGGCCAAGTATGTCCTCCCTGCATACTCAGCACACATGCACAAACACATGCATGTGCACGTGCACGCGCACACACCCTTTTAAGTTTCTTAGAAAGAGTTTAGAGGGTTTTAATGAATTACTTCTGTATGATTTGTGGTTTGCAGAAAAGAGGAACTACGAGAAGGGCCGAACATATAAGCCAGTTGCAAGCAAGAAGGGATGAATCAAATGTCTCCTTTCACTTACATTTTTTCTGTCGTTGCTGAAGCTAATTAGAGCCCCTGATTTTGATTCTTTCTTCAAAAACGACCTATATACCGGAAGACCAGCGCAAAAGAAATGAATAGAGTTAAAGGTAAAAAGTCCTAGAATTGTAAACCACATTCGTAGGGATTCGTTCTATAGACCAATACAGCACCCAAATGGTGATAGCGGTGTCCAAGCAAGCAGCACATGAACAACTGCAGTAACAGGAACTATGCTATTGATTTCAACTAAACACTGACCATTCCGTTCTTTTAGACCATAACGTACAATGACTTTTGGTTGCTCAACAGTGGCAAATTCTACTACATTGCACTGTGAACTTGAGAGGCAACATGTACTTCTGCGAAGGTTTTAATGTAACCAAACTTCATCGTCCACCAAAAATTGCCTACTCTGGACATCAAGATTATAGCCAACCCCGGGACAATGCCCCTCTCTTCTTCAACAGGTTTATTCAAAATTGTCTGTCATGGCTATGATGGCTCTTGGTGGAAACATAGATAACGGGCAATAAAAGAAAATATGACCACAAGATTACTGGTTTTGTTCCACTTGCACGCAACAAGGAGCAATAACTGAAAAAAAACAATGGTTTGATGGGAGGGTAAAAAATGTTCAAGAGGCACTCTGTGGAGTACAATAATTGGATTGTCATATGTCACAAGTCAATAGTAGTACCATATTAAAAAAGAATTGGTAGAAACTTGCTTGATTATGAATGACAAGCAGAATCACCAACCACCGTAAAACATGCATCAATTTGGCCATTTAGATTCATGTGACAACCCCAGATATTAAGGTACAGCCAAAATATACAAAATGCTGTCAAGAGAATTGAGTAAGTTAATATTGATTGGGATTGTGAGAATCAAGTGTCAAGCGACACACGGCATGCTTAATTTACAACATAAAGACGCGATTGTTAGTTATGTAGAGCCACTGTGCATAACTTGCCTATACCAAATTGGCAGACATCCACATCAGGAAAGAAAGGTGCATCTCGGTACTCTTCCCCTGCTGGTCCACCAGGTTTTGTATCCATGAATATCCAGTTAAGGTGAAATATCAGGTCAATACTATCACACATCTGAGCTGAATGCGATGGAGCCAGTCCTTACTTAGGTCGTGCAAGCCATAATGAATCAGTCCTTAGGTCGTGCAAGCCATAATGAACTGAGTGCACGCAGACGTGATGTGTAGTCATTGATAACAAGAAGAGCACAAGCAGCTTGACGCGTGGTCAAAATTCGATGCATTTGCTGCAAAGTTTGCTGCCTCAGAAGATCAGCCTGCAAAGGGGAAGCATATGGTTTCACAACTTACCCCTATCGCTGCACAGAAAAATCTCCATTCATAAAAAGAAGTGTCCTCTTTCACTTCTTATGCAAATCCTAAAATAGCTACTTAATTATGTAAATGCTGGCCAACTCCTTACATTCATTTACTTCGATTGTCATGTTGTAGTCATTGGTGATGGAAGGAAAAACATCTAACCCGCCAAAAACTATCCTAGATTTTGTCAAAGTCAGTCAAAGAGGTAGAAAGGGGGAAGTCTACTTGACAGGAGAGAACAATTACATCTAAACCATCAGCTTTTATATAAATTGGCAGGTTGAAGTGAGGGTCAATAGTACCTGATAAAGAAAATTCTCAATCGTGGCAAGCTTGCCCATTGCAATGGCCATTTGTCCCATGTAGTCAGCCATATTTCCAGGACCAGTAGAGTTGGAGGAAAGTGTCTCTGCAAGGGATTGTTGCAAAGCTTCCATTCCTTGCGACAATGCATCCTCAGCCTGTTGGGAGGATTGCTGAAGATTACATATGCCCATCAACTGTTGATCTGTTAAAGGCTCAAGATGGTTGCCAAGGATCTGAAATATTAAAACAAGAGAAGTGAACAGAGAAAAAAAGGAGCCTCTTCCGACTTAAAAAGAGGAAATTTATCACCTTGAGCAGCTCAGATGAACGAAATCCACCCAACCACATGAAACACCGTTCAGCTGGAGTTTTCCACATGCCAGAGAGCATGTGAAAAACATCAGACTTTGCACCTATGCTCTTCAGCCTGAATATTTCGTCATAATGTGACATGACCCCATCAACTAGAAGACGCAGTTCATTATCACCCATGTGAGAATTTACTGCTGATCTTAGATCACTAATCAGTCGTTCCTGTTCATCTCGCCAGCGTGCATAATCCATGTCAAATGCCAAGGCACCTGTTTAGCATAACCAGCATAAACAACTGCGGCTTCGGTAACAACCTTCCTTTGTACTATACATACCTCCTACAAGTTCATGCAGCTCTATGCACTGTAAAACTCTTTTAGCCGATTTAGAGAAAGGAACACCAGCAATTACTAAGTCATAACAGATTACAGGAGAAACAAACAGAGAAAAATGCTGATATATCCCATAAACAGTGGTATTAGACACAAAGCTGCTTTCAGGAATACATAATTTGTTCGTTACAATAACCAATACTGGGGTCCCCGTAATTGGTTCTCCCACATTAGGATTGACTGCTTCAGTTAAATTTCCCACTGACATAATCAAGAGATGTCTACCTCATCTATAGAAAACCAAGAGGTTCATTTGATGTCTACAAATAGTGGAATGTTGCTCCCACAAGTAAAAAGGATGCTGCCACAACAATTTACAGCTGTGCACCATTTATCACATGTCTTAACAGTTGTCCATTGATGTGACAACATCCTTTTCAAGGTGTGGCAATATCTTTCCTCTGTAAGTACTGGACAAGGCTTCCTCGAGTTGTTGATTATCTAAGTTGAGCTACATATGGTGCAAATTTTAGTCAAAAGAAGATGTGAACACAAGGGAATTGAGAGAGTTACTTTATTTCCAAAATGATAAGACTCCATCAAGCATTGATTTTATAAGAGGAATTCAATACATACTGCTGCACTATCAGAGAAAAACCTTCAGCCAACAAACCCAATGTGATATAAGCATCATTTATCTTTCGAATATCTAAAGCAAAACATCATATGCTTTGCCCCACTTGAATTCTTGAAACTTGAAAGCATCAAGAAGGTTTAGTATATACTGGGCAAAATGGCAATGGACAAAAAATGGTTTCGTATATACTACATTGGGTATATATAATTCTCTCACACACAGACTGCACATTACAACGCCATAATAAGAAGGAAGCGTAAAAAAGGACCAAGAGAGAATAGATAGGCTGGTAAGGAGGGATTGTTAGATGGTCTACATCAGGAACTGGTCTTCTGAACCATCCTATAAAAGTGCCATAGAAGTATGACTCTTATCTTAGTATCATCAAGAAGAGATTTGGTGGAAACTAACTTCCAGTCGATTACAGAAGCCATAACCCATGAGATTTATCTCCCCTGAGTATTCAAACAAAGACAAATGTTCAATAGTCACCTACAACCTAGATCTTGCTGCGAAGAAATTAGTCACCCTTCTGCACCTAAACCTAAGAGATATCGGATTGCTGATGAATGTTTGTTTCAGGTTACCCTCCTCCTCTCCCATCTTAATCCGAGGCTGACGGGTTTCTGACAGAAAAAAGTTTCAGTTTGGTATTCTCCTAGCAATGAAGCCATCATTAGAGCAGCTTTTCAAAATACGGAAACAGTCTTGCTAATATTGGTGAGGAGGATGGCTTGTTTTCTATCTGGAAAGTGCATCTGGCATCATCTCTTACGAGAAACTAGCATAATGTAGGGGAAATTACTGTATGTGGGGTGGGGGGAACCTGAAGTACCTTGATGATCACTCATTGTTCTTTGCCTTGAATCACCCACTCTTTCTCTCCACATCCAAAACTTTAGGCCATGTATAAATTCTCATCTTAACCTGTGTTACATGGACTAGTTAAATGTAACTAGTTACGAGTGTCCGACTTGTACGCATTCCAAGTGTCAGATTCGTCTAATCTCTAAAACCCAAGACACGGGGACACAACAAAGTGTTCCTATCTCTTTTTGTTTTTTAGTTATTCCTTACTTAACAAGGTATTTTATGTGGTGCACATTGTCTTACTTTTAAACTTTAATCATCTCAAAGCAATAACAATCTAAAAGAAATATTATAAGATAGTATTCCTGGTAGCAATGTCCTATGAGACGTGTCAAACAGCTATATCATACCTATGTCCAAGCGTCGAGTGCCCGACACGGGTACTTCACCCATTTTGAAGAGTTCATGTAGTATAGATCTTTACTCAACACAAAGGATTCCTTTTCTAGAAAATCGATAACAAAAATTGCCAATCGTGTTTTTGAAATTATGAAAAAGATTCCGTTTCTAGAAAACATGTATCAACATGTTTGCATACCATTCCCAAAGTTACCAGAACTCAAGTATAAACAGTATGCAATTTATATTGAAAGCATGTTATGTATAACAACTTTCTTTTTTAATGAAAAAATGACCACGAATCCCACCTTTAAATAGAGGGTAAATTACAAAAATGGTCCTCTATTGATTGGGTTATTGTACAATCCGTTCAATATCTATCATATATTTTAGTGTTGTTCATTATCTATTGTTCCGAGATCTTTTTGGTCCTTTCCGTCAATTTTTACCGTTATGCGATCAAATTGTGAGGCAAAAATGACAATTTCTACACTATTTCTCATTTTCCCCATACGAGCTGTTTAACCCGATCTTGATTTGATTTTAATGCGAATCTTCACTAACCACCACCGTAAACATAACCCACCATCGGGATCCGCCAACTACCGCATCAACCACCCACCGACGTCATCCGCTCACCATTGCACCATGTTACTACCACCCTTAGTTGCAGGAAACTCCTAATATGGTGACGTTTCTCTCTCGGAAACTCGCTTTTGCGATCCCAAGTTAGGAGCTCCATGGGATCTCGTCCCAAGCTAAGATGGGAACTCATTCCCACTAGCTGGATAGAGATGCACGGAACAAGTGAGAGAATACATGAAAATCAAACTCTTTTCAACTCAATTCTTTATTTCTCTCTTCTTTCAAGTCCTTAAAGCCTCATTCTCTGTTGTTGCTGTCTATGTAAACTATACTAAACAAATGATAATACTCTTTACGCATTTATTATTCAAGCCGCTCCCAACCTCAGATTCTTCTTGGTGCTTACGCTTCCCCGCCCCCGCCCCCGCCTTCGCTTTGTGCAACTAAGCTACCACCAACGGTTGGAAACCACCATCGTCACCCTCGAGCCACGACACAGAGAGTAACTTGAGAGAGGGAAGGGTCACAGCACTAAAGTTGGTAGCTACGATGGCGATTGTCATTGCTGTGGTGACCAAGGCAGCATTCTATGCACCAAATCTGAAGTCGAGGGAGGTCAGCAAAGCGGGCGACAATGATGGGGGTAAGGAAGGGGGGTCGACAATCCAAGCGAGGATGATGCGGTGTGGAGATGGGGTGGACCAACGAAAGTCTCAAACCAAGCTCTCTTTTTTTTGGGGGGAGGGGGGGGAAGGGGGGTGGACTGTTGATTGAAATGGGGAGGGGAGGGAAGGGGAAGAGGAGGGGCAAGAACTAGAGTGGTGACTAACGGGAAACAGTGGATAGAGAGGTTGGCGATAGGAATCCGTAGATTCAGCTAGTGGGAGAGAGGGATAGGCAAACTCAAAGAAGAAAATATTTGGTGGTTGTCTAACACCACGTCATCAGCTTAGGTATTGTCATACTACCTCCAAAATTTGCCAACTAAATATGATTATCCGTTGGTGAGACAAGTATCCAACTTACAAACCTTAACTGTGGTCAACCTAGTGAAATACAAACTTTGAAATTCAAATTTTTACCAAATATTTGAATATCTCGCCCACCATTTTTCAACCATTAATATATTTTCATTCCCCGCCTTTCTTCAGCTCTGTTTGACAAAGTTTATTTTTTCAGTATTTTCTGCAGTTTTGTGAACTAGAGAAAAAAACGCATTTGTCGCACAGTTTTCGTTTTTTTTTTCTTCAGCTTAAAAAACCAATTTTAAAATCAGGGTTGTTTTTCATAACTCCAAGAATGAGTTTCGATTTTCAGTTTTGGTTCTTATTTTGAGACCACCACCACCCTCCCACCGCCGGCAGCCACTGCCCACCACGGCAACTGTCAGAAAAAGGCGGCCACCAGCCACCGTATGCGGCCGGTCCTTAGTTGCAGGAAACTCTAATATGGTGACGTTTCTCTCTTAGAAACTCGCTTTTGCAATCTCAAGTTAGGAGCTCCATGAGATCTCGTCCCAGCTAATATGGGAACTCGATTTCGTTAGCTGGATAGAGATGCATGGAACAAGTAAGAGAGTACCTGAAAATCAAACCCTTTTCAACTCAATTCCTTGTTTCTCTCTTTCTTCAAGTCCTTAAAGCCTCCTTGTCTATTGTTGCTGGCTATGTAAACTATACTAAACAAATGATAATGCTCTTTACACATTTATTTATTCAAGCCGCTCCTAACCTCAAATTCTTCTTGGTGCTTACGCTCCCCCGCCCCCGCCCTCGCCCCCGCTTCGTGCAACTAGGAGCCAGCCACCACTACCGTCGGCCACTACCACGCTCCACCACAAACCACCACCAAAGAAAAAAACTCAAAATAAAAACTGAGTAATCAAACAACTACTTGTTTTGTAAAATAAAAAAAAATTAAATTGGTTTTCATTTTCGTTTTTTTATTTGAAAGTGTTACCAAACGCTACCTTATTCTCATCTTTTTATCACTGGAGTTTGTCTATTAGAGGAGAACGGGTTTGACCGTTCTACAGTTGAGTCTGTAAAATTTGACTGTAGGAAATGAGTGTTGATGAAGAGGTTTAAGGTTAGTCTATTAACAAACATGTTCTACAGACACAAGTATTGTAAGATTTCTACAGTTATTTTCATCAGTTATAAACATATTTTTGTAAGACACTCATGAAGACATTTCACTTGTCTGGATGACATGACAATCACCCTTCTGTCTATTACAAAATTACAAAAGGAGCCTGACTGAAAAACAAAGTTGGGACGGACTCCAGTCGATTACAGTAGTATAAAGGAACCTGACTGAAATACAAATAATCGACGGACTCCACTGATGAAATTATTGTATTCAAAGCTACAGAATAGATTCATGAGTGCGTGACTGTAGAACAGATAAATGAGTCTTGCCATCCTAATCCTCATTCTTATATATCAAAACCCAATGTATTCGTGTTTTGATATAAAATCTTAAGCCAATAGTTGTAGAAATTATGGAACGTATAAAAATTAACAGTAGTATTTGAATAGATTCAGCTTTCACTCCGACTGATTTGGGAGTTCTCCTTTTAATTCAGAATACATTAATTTTTATTCTAGAGTTCTACAATCATCCAAGATTTGTATATGAAATTTACTCTTATATTAGCATTACGAACAAAGTATCCAAGATTTGCATATTAGCTTTACTAAATTTATTATCTCTGTGTTCATCTATATTCACGAGAAGTCAAACAAGAGATGGAAGAGAAAGATGAATAAAAGGTGTGTTTGTGGCAGATGATGTTTAATAAATGGAGAAGAAGCTATGCATTCTTGTCGGAGATGGTGGCAATGAGTGGTTCTCATGAAAATGAAAAGGAAAAGAGGGGAGGGGAGGGGGAGGAGAAAGATAAGAATCAGAATAATGAGGAACAGAAATACATTAGTGCTTGAAAAATGGTGGGCGGGATCTTCAAACATTTGGTAAAAATTTGAATGTCCGTGCTTTACTAGGCTGACCATGGTTAAGGTCTGCTATCAAGTTGGATACTCGCCCTACCAACCAATCATCTTATTTAGTTGCATTTTCAGTGGTAGTTTGACACCACCTAAGCTGTTAGACACCATTGAATATTTTTCGACTCCGAGAGTTAGCCTTGTGAGGGTATTTAGATGGTTTTTTAATTTTTTTTTCAAAGATTTATTGTTGTTTTACAGATTTATCTCTCATTTTCATGGCGTAACAGTAACTAAATGGACCAAAAAGATCACAGAAGTATAAGTGGTGGACAACATCGAAACATTTGATAAATAGCCAACGGAATGCACATAATTGTAATACTTAAACGACCATTTTTGTAAATTACCCTTAAATATAGGAACTTGGGCATACTAACAAGCAGAGAATAAGTATAAAAGTTTTCCTTACCATTTCCACCCACTGAATGATTCGGGTTGGCAGAATATCCAGAAGCAGCAAGTACACCCTGCATCAAAATGACAGGTACAACCATTTAATGAGAAGATAGCAAGGACGAAGAAAGTCAACTGCTGGCATTCAAGTTTGAACCAGAAGTTTTTTAGTCAATACATTTACTGAAACTATATATAGAAACTACACCTCTCCTCAAGTTCATCCATAACAGAATATGTAAGGATTACGACATAGAAACAAAATGACAAAAATATCGCAGTGCATACTACAAATAGGCACAATTTCTCAGGAAAAAACCTGAATTGGCAAGACATAATCTAGGAGTTACAGAAGTATCTGCAATTTATCAAAACTTCTCAGGTATTGATAGAAACTATAACATGCAATTATGTTTGTTTGGTCTGTTAAAGCTCATGTATGACGCCATTTTTGCATTATTGGAGGGAGGGAGAGGCGGGGAGGGAGGGGGAGAGAGAGAGAGAGAGAGAGAGCCTGTTGGCGTGCATGTTTGAGCTCCTGCTCTAATTGTGTAAGCTTGAGCCGACTATTCTCCAGCTGCTGAACATATGCCTGCCAACAGCCAATGCGTGAATTATGCAATTAATTTTCTTCTGATCATCGCAGTTTTGAAGAAGACACAAAAACATTTCAAATCAGATTAAAACATTTTCTAGCATTTGGCATCGTAAGTCACCACCCCGAAGCTTCACCAGAAAGGATTACTGCTTTTATAAAGTTTATCTTATCAAAAAAATCCCTCCGAAGAGAAATACGAGTAAGCTCTATGAAACAAAACAGTAAGCATTTCTAAAGGCTAGACAGAAGTGAGGTTGCAGTATTGAGGATTCCAGTATAGCCTCTCATATCTGTTTAAATAGAGCATCATGTCATATCTCTGGTTATGTATTTGGCAACGGAAAACTGCACAGCATCTTTCTTGAGCTTAATAATAGAGTAGTTGTATGAGTTATACTTGGTTTTATCCAGATGGAAAATCCAGACACATTCTATATTCAATAATATCGCTACTTTAATGTCTTCCAGTTGACTAACAAGGGTTCAAAACAGAAAGAAAAACATGCGAAACCAGAAAATTTAACAAACAGTTCAGGGAAAAATCATGAGTATGCATCATGGCTCACTTAGACTCCATAGAGAAAAAAGTTTGAAATTGTTTGGGAGTTTAGATGAGAGAGTAGCACCAAATTAGCAGTCTCTAATACCCATTTAACAGGGACCCCAAAGAGCATACGTTTAGGTGGAAGATTAGAGTCAAACTTTGCAGAAAGGAGAGAATAGGTAGGAGTTTTTAACCCACCATGTATGACTCATTTCCATATCGAGTTAACATTTTTTTCCATATTCACAATCTAAGTTTGCTCCACAGAATGGCTACCTACTGCTGTGAATATTCTTCCAACCCCATCTCCCTTTCTTTAATTACCATGCCCTGATGAGCGTCAAATCTAAGGCTGAAAATGGATTGAGCATTACAAGGCTGGTCAATTTGAAAAAAGCGATACCCCCTAACCCCTATTCCAGAACAAAAGGATCGCAATGTCACAATTCTATCTTTGTTTATCAATCACTCGTTCTGCAAGCCTGAAAATACTCAGATACGCCCCTGCAATGGTTTTCATGCTCTGCTCAATAGAAGTTCTTGCAATTGCCAAAGTTCAGATACATACACCTTCCCTACACTGTTCTTAGCACTAAAGATCAGCCTCAAATCAGAAATAAGAGCCAAGTATAACAAACACAAAAATAAGTTATCAGTGTTTGAAATAAAAGACAAAGTTAGAAAAGCAATCTGATACACTGAGTACGAAAGCGAAGAATAATTACCTTCTTCCTCAATCGACTCTTCCGAGCAGCCTCGCGATTCTGTGTCAACCTGCGCAGCGTCTACAAGAGGATAGCAGAGAATTTATGCTTGACTTCAATCATGGGACTTGAATGAAAAACCGACTACAGCACATGATTTCGACAACCTTTTGGTCTCCAGTTCTTCCATGAGGTTGATACATTGAATCAACCTGTGCACCATGCTGAACTCCAGGATACTGTAACAACTTAAAACCCACTTCAGGACTCCCAACCCATTATATATAACTCAAATGTATTAAAAGTACAAGTTAGGGTGTACGAGAAATCAGTGCTCAAACAAATACAATATTGCACAAATGTTTTCCTTGTATAGCAAAAAATCAGTACCCATGAATTTTACAAGAATTCTCAGTCATACAGTTCCAGTGAGCTGGCGAGTAAATATGAAACATCCAAATCACAACGATCGACAATGGTGGAGAGACTCACGAGATTTATATGTTGAATAGTTAATTTTAATATTCCGAAGGGGGTACATATTATCAACAGTAAACACATTCCGTGAACTACTACAACTTGGTAGTGTTTTTGAAAATTCCAAATTGGTCCGTTGAGCCCAGATAAAAAAGGAAAAGTTTATCACATGAAGAATGGCGGCCTTTGCACAAGGATATATACCTGTGTTGAACGTCTGTTTCAGCATTACAAACTTTTCTTTAATTTTGCCACAGCCATAGAAATTCTTTTACACCAGGCATTTCAAACTTGTGGATATGCAAAAACAAAAAACAAAAAAAAATGCAAATACAATCTGACAAATGCCAGACGATTTGACACTATTACAATATGTTGATAATTTTCTTTCACATTCAATAGCCAATGGAAATTACAACAAAGTATAGCTAATTAAAGAAAATTTTAGCAGATGGTCAAGCAATGTATCATGTATATGGCATTCCAATCTCATAATCATAATAACCATAAAAATAGAAGCAAAGAACTAGGCTCGAGGAAGCATTTTTTGAACAGAACAAGACAAAGTGAAGAGAATCATATGGTAACCTGGTTTCTGTCATCAGTGTCAACATCTGTCGAAGTGTCATCAGTCTGTTGGCTGTTATCTGCAATTCCAGATTCCCCCCAGTTATCAAAATGTCCATTTCCCAAACACCCACCACCACCCACACCCAGCCCAACCCCCTTCTGCAACATGAACTGCCCTGTATCAACTCCTGTACCCATCTCTGTCGAACTGAAATTCTGCAAAACACCAGACTGCATTCAATCAACACACCATTACCTAAATAGTATGTATACAGAACATCTTGCAATGCGAGAGGACCTATGCATCAATAGCCTGTACTTCCTGCTTCAGCAGTAGTACGTTAGCTCTGATGTTACAGTGAATAGAGAAAACAGAGAGGTAGGTGGGTTGGTGGGTACATTACCGTATTGGGTACCCCAAATTGTAAATTACTTGCAACAACGGCAACATTTCCTGGCTTTAAATCGTTATAAATAGAGCCTGGAAAAAATAAAGAAAAGAAACAGAGAAGTTGGATTATCATTTTCATTTTATTAGGGGGATAAGCATAAGAGAGAGAAGGTGTATACTTCTGCTTAAATCAACAGCATCTTCCTGATGAAACCCAGCTGCTTGTTCAAGCTCCCCAAGATCCGCAAACCGCGTATGGCTTCTGCTACTATCATCACCTCCTCTGTGTCATAAATAAAACAGAGGAGAGCAACAGAGGACCCCATAAATCACAGGCAGACTTCACCCCTTTCACTAACTCTCTCACACTCAGAGAGACAATGAAGGACACAAACAAGGGAAATAGAAAACATGGGATCCCCTTAACCAAAGACACCCACACATTCGCACACACTGAACAACACAGTCCACAAATAAAGAAGACAGGGTAGAAAAAAAGGGGACCTCTGAATCTAAATCAACAATTTCACACATGCAAACTCAAATCAAATTCACACCACCTTTTACTCATTGCACTCACTTTGGTCATTAATGACCTAAAAATGCTACTAAAAGTCTTGCTAAAGTGTCATTAAGGGATTTTTTTTGTTGTAAAAGTAGAGGGCAAGCAGCAAAAAAAAAGTATCAGTACAATTCCCCGTGGAAACAGGAATTGGGTCAATTTCAGAAACATCCACACACAACGCACAAAACCCCCACGCCCACCTTCCTTCCCACCCACACACACTAAACCCCACAAGCTAGAAAAACAGGGGAAGTAGAAAATGGGGGACCCCCCAAATCACAACCACCCCATCTCACATAATAAAACGGGAAGAGAGAGAAATGGGTGCCTTACCGAAGGTAAAACGAAGAGTGGCAATACAAATCTGAACTGTTAAGAGGAACTGCTGTTGCTACTGTTGCTTTGAAGCTCTGCATTCCCTCTCTCAAGCTTCGCTTTCTACTTTTCTCTCTCTCTCTCTAGAAAATATAAATACTGTGCACAGATGCTGCAAGTAGCCAAGTATATACTTCTTGGAGAAGAAGAGGACGAAGGAGTAAAAATAGTGTAACTTGTGGGTTGCTTAACCAGAGCAAATCTTGAAGCTATCTTTTTCAGCAGAAGGTAGCGTATCAGTACGGCACCTTTTTATATTACAATACGTCAGTCTCTCTCTCTCTCTCTCTCTCTAGACTTATAATATTATTGCTTTCTCTTTTGGCATTTTAGTCTCCCAATGTACCATTTTTTGCCCAGATCCCCACCTTACATCTCTTCTATGGAGCGTGTCGGTCAAGTGCCAACCAGTTTTGGGTCGTGTTCTTCACAGTCCTCTCAGTGTTGCTGCTTCTCTTCTTCGTTTCTTCTTACTGGTTTTCGAGTGAGATATTTTTTTGATGGGTTGTATGATGGAATAAAGAAATTGTTAGTATGAAAACCTACTGTGTTATTCACAATTTCGCATGATATGTCTACATGCACGTACGTGAATTTTCATTTTTGATTTTGTGAGTGACTTGCTCAGCTTTTCACCTAAGAGGTTCCAATGGTTTATAGCTCAGTTGTACATATTTGTCCTTGACACATACATGAATTCATTATTATTACGAATACAAGTCACTTAATAATATTTGATAAAATCAGCGGTCTTAGAGTCTCTGAAAATTAGTTAAGATATATATTTTTATTTTAATTTGCTCTCATGATAGCAAGCTTATATATATCTTCTCTCAAAACTTTAGTGATTGTGAAATCAGTAGTAAATATAGAAAATTGACTTCAATACAATGTCTATCAAAAGTTGAGTTACTTTAAATCATGTCTATCAAAAGTTGGTTACTTTAAAAGTTGAGACTTATAACATTATTGCTCTCCCTGTCTATCTTTTCTCTCTATGCGTATAGGCAAGAGGGTGCAGGAGGGCAGGGCTGAGGTGCTGGATCTTTGTCTTTTATGCTTAATCTCTCTCTCTCCCCTTCTCTCTCTCTCTCTCTAGAAGTGTGTGGTGGACATATATTTATTATGTGTAGAGAAGAAGTGTAGAAAAATGCGAGCAGCAGCGCAGAGAGAGGATTGCATGGGGAACGGGGAGTTTAAAGAGGGGGTTGTGCAACAGATGATGGGATGGTGATGAGATGTTGATGAAAATTTGGTGAAAGAGGAGGAGGAGAATATTTATGAGGGGGGTGAAGGGGTGGAGTAATGATTTTCAAACTTCTGGATTTTCAAACTCCTGCTGCTGCTGCTGCTGCTGCTGCTGCGGCGGAAGGAAGTGAGCTGCCACGGCCAGCCCAATACATGACGCATTTGATACGGCAAAGTCGTACCACTTGTCAGTTCTCTGGAGCTTATGTGCAGCTTTTTGGTTTCTTTTGCAATTTTTAGGGTTTTCCTCTTTTTTTTCTTTTTGTGGCTTTTGAACTACTAGCCTGCTAGGTCACATGCTCTCCTCCAGTTTCTCTGGGGCTAATTCGCAAATAATTCGATCATATTTCTAACGATTGGTAAATAAAAATTTTGATCTTTCAATTTGAGAATCTGACGATATAAATTTCAAACTTGAGATAATTGCATCCAAAAATAATATAACCCTCAAAATTCGATATATGACCGTTTGAGCATGCAATTTACACGACTTCTTCCAAGGACAAGTCCGTCCAACCTACTTATAACTCTTTATGGAAAGGAAATCACAAGGTGATATCCGTTTTTTTTTTCTTTTTCGCATGGGTCATGTGTTCCCAACCTACTTTGGTCGCATCCGAGGGCCCACCAGAGGTCTTATTTTGCCCAACACGTCACATAGTCAACAGTTAATTTTTCAACGCTTTCAACCGGTCAAAATGGGCACTCTTAAGTCATGTGCATTTTTTATTAATTTTTTGCGACAATTCATAACTAAATTTATTTTCGTGTCGCCAAGACTTAAAAGCGTATAAAAAAGGAATTGGCGCGCCTCCCCCCTTAAAGGGGTTGGCCACCTCCCTTGGGGGGAATCGGGGCTCAGCCACCTCCTTTTGGGGAGGGGGGGTCACCTGCCTTGGGGGGGTCAACCGCCTCCCTTAAAAGGGGGGTCGACCACCTCCCTTAAGGAAGGGGTAGGTGGCCACCTTTTCCTTTGCACTCATTCGAGCACCACGTTATCCGCGATGCTCACTCGTCACCCTCGACCTCACTATGCCAGTTGTCGTTCGCGCGCCGTCTACGCGATGCCTGTCGCTCACATTCGGGTGCCATCTCCGAGGGACCCTTCGCCGGCAGCCACGTACTCTCGCTTTCGACTTCGTCATTACCAAAGATTGCATCTGCCATTCTTGTACAACATTCACACTCGGCTCACGCCTACCTCTAGGACACCCGACGCGTGCTCGGGCGGCGTCTCCATGACCAACATTGCCCGCACCCACACGCCACTTCCATGACATGTTCCCCTGGTACCAAATATTGTTTTACGACTGACGTCACACGTGCCTATACGCCACAACACCATGTATTATCTCGCAATAGAGGTCGCCGCGCCCATGGGCCACAATCGTGTCTCATGCCGTTGGCACCATGCCGATGCACCACAATCATATCTTGTGCTATTGGCATCACGTCGGTGTGCCACAATCATGTCACATGCCTCCGGGGACCATACTCATTCACCACACCATGCGCCCCCTGCCATGGACTTGGAACATGCTTCGACCCACTTTCCGAAGTGTGCAGCATTTTGAGAGACTCTGCTCATAGTGCTCCGGCATGAGGACCCTTCGCAACGGGATAGGCTCACTATCGTCACCTGGGGTGACTTGCATAACATTAGGCACGTCTGAGCTACGACCATGTCCACTCACGTTACTGATGATCATCGGCACCCCGAGGATGATGACCCCCGGGTAACTCCGAGATGGGAGCATGTCTTTGAAGGGCATTGTGCCTAATCTGCCTGGCAGTTGGGCACAAGGACTTTCCCTCACCGCTGTCATGTTCTCTCCGCATCTCTTGACGCACCCTTGTGGAATTCAGTAAGGGCTTCAACCGGTGGCTAGGGCAACAGGCTTACTCTGATCATGTCAAAGCTGTGTGGTCAGTCTTCTTAACACAGGTAGTTGTATGGGGCAGACAACGTGAATATGGGAACTAATTTTTCTCGCTACCTAAAAAAATGCGTCCGCTAATGTATTTTTACAGCTACATGTTACTTCATGCAATGACGTTTATGCATGCGGCGCCTGCTCGAGTCGCCCCTCCACGCACACCACACATAGGGGACTTATGTTCCTAACCTACTTTGGTTGCACATAATGGCCTCCAGGGTTCCATTTTGCCTGACATAGTCAATTTTTCAATGCTTCCAACCGATCAAAATACGCACACTCAAGTCACTTGCATTTTTCATTGATTTTTAGCGACAATTCATAAGTAAATTTAGTTTCGTGTTTCCAAGGCTTAAAAGTGTATAAAGAAAGAATTGGCACGCCATCCCAGCCACCTCGGGGGGGCGCAGACGGCCACCTTTTCCTTTACACTCATTCGAGCACCATGTTGTTCGCAATGCTCACCCGTCACCCGTGACTGCACGATGCCTATTATCACCTGAGCACCGTCTTCGCGATCCCGTCTCCCACAGTTGCCTACCTTCTCCGAAGGACCCTTCACCGACGGCCGCATACTCCCCCTTCTAACTTCGTCATTACCAAAGATTGCATCTGTCATTCTTATACAACATTCACACTCAGCTCATGCTTACCTCCGAGGCACCCGACTCGCACCCGCACGCTGTTTCTGTGATCGACGTCTCCCACGCCCACGCATCACTTCCATGACATGTGCCCTCGACACTAGGTATTGTTTCGCAACTAGCATCGCCCCTGCTCAAGCGCCACAACACCATGTATTATCTCGTGACAGAGGTTGTTGTGCCCATGCATGCACTATAATCATGTCTGGTGTAATTGGCACCACGCCCATGCACCACAATCATGTCTCGTGTCGTTGGCATCGCGCCCATGCATCACAATCATGTCTCCTACTGTTGGCACCGCGCCTGTGCGCCACAGTCATGTTACATGCCTCTGAACATCAAACACATTCACCACACCATGCGCCCCCACCATGGACGTGGAACATGCTTCAATCCATTTTCCAGAGTGTGCAACATTTTGATGGACTCCGCTCGTAGTGCTCCGACATGGGGGACCCTTCGTAGTGGGATATGCTCGTTACCACAAAAGTTATCGCCGTCTAGTGTGACTTGCATGACATTAGGCATGTCTGAGCTGCGACCATGTCCACTCACGTTACTGGTGATCATTGGCGCCCCCAGGATGATGACCCTCAGGTCACTCTGAGAGGGAAACAGGTCTTCAGAGGGCATTGCTCCTAGTCCGCCTAGCAGTTGGGCACATGGACTCTCCCTCACCACTATCAGGTTCTATTTGTGTCTCTTAACACACCCTTATGGGATTTAGTAAGGGCTTGGATCGGTGGCTAGTGCAACGGACTTACTCTGATCATGGCGACGCTTTGTGGTTAATCTTCTTAGACATGTAGACCGACGTTGTATGGGGCAGGTAACACAAATATGGGAACCGGCAGTCTAACAGAGCACCGATATTTTTAGACCCCCTAGTGACGTGTCACTCCCAGGGGATGACATGTGGCAATTGATGACACATGTATATTTTTGCCTATAAATAGTGGCCTTTCGAATTCATTTTGGGCAGAATTCTCTCACTCTAGAATTAGAGCTCTTGAATTCTAGAAAGAAAAACACAATTAGGCTGTGACATTGGAAATAATATCGACCGTGACATTGGACCTTGATGTGAATTTTAGCTTAGACTGTCGACTGTCGGCTCTGTTTGTCTCAGCCTTGTCTCCACAACACTGTCACTTTCCCGACCTATCGGGGAGCCTTGCTCTCTGCCTTTGTGCCATCCTCATTACATCCCACTTTATATATTTGAAAGCTGACTCGGACTGCATCCTTTGTAGCACTTCCAGGTAACTACAAACCCACTTTCATTAACATCACCCTGTAATCACTTAGACACTTGCACACTTAATCAAGCGGCCATAAATAAAAAAAGGAGAAGAAAAATAGGAACTGTAAGGTAACATTGTGGTACACAATATATGATGATGAGAACTTCATGGATAGATCTAAAAAACTAGGGATAAAGTTTTTTTGGGATTTTAATATTATGGGGTAAACCCTAATTGATCCATTTTATATAAAATCCTAAATTACTCCAATTTGATGTTATTTGCTTACATCCTTAACTCTCTGAGGACTAATTACTTACCACTTGGGTATTTTATGTAGGTAAATGGAGGTTGCGAATACTTTACGCGGTTGGTCCCCTCTGTTAACTGCTAACAGAGCGCGTTATACGAGCCTTCCTTGGGAAAATTCTTACGTTACAACAGTAACAAGGAAAGAACTCTAAGGTGCTCATGTTGTTGTTGTTAAATTGGCTAGCTGTTGATCTTCACTATATGAAGGATACAGTAGCTTCCAAGCCAAAAACTATGGTTTGGAAGCGCGTGCACGCGCGCGCTCATGTGTGCGTGCGTGCGTATGTGTGTAGGGTCAATCCACACATATCGGTGGAGAAAGAGTTATTTTTCTAACTGTCATCTGGCCGTACATGAGTGATCATGGATGGCTCAGATTACTTTTTTTTTTCTAATAGAATTTTCTTGTCTAACAGGGGTCCACGGCCCACAGGTATCTTAAAAAGAGAAGGAAGGAAAGGTGGGGGGATGGGTGGATATCAGCTATTAAAAGTAGCAGTTAGACAGGGAGTTAGAGACTATAGTGTTAGATATGGATCTGTAATATCCTGAACTTCGGGAGCCGATTAAAATAACCATTTGGGCTTCGAAAAATAAACGGGTGCTAATTTTGAGTAATACTCAGGTATTAGAAGCTTGTGGAAGCTTAAAAGAATTTTGGGGCAAAAATATAATTTTTGAAATTTTAGGGGTATTTTTGTAATTTTGGAAACTTGTGGGGGTTAATTTGCAATTTTAAGAAAGATGGCATTAGGTGTCAAAATATGAGAAATCAGATTATGTGTAGTTGCCACCTCTCTCCTTGTTGATGACTAATCTGAATTTAATATAAAATAAGAAAATGTTATAAAGATAAATGAAAAAAAAAGAGAAAACACCAAAGAGGAAACCTTTCCCTTTCGGGAAAGAAAGAAGAAAAAGAATAAGAACAAACAGAAAGAAAGAAGGAAGAAGAAACAGAGTGAAAACAGGGAGAAAAGAAGCAGAACCGGGCTCGGGGGAAAGGGAATTAGGGTAGCTTCTTCGCCCTTTAATGCATTAATTCGGTGTGTTTATGGTTGTGTACAGTGGGTTCAAGGTGTGTGAAACTGTGTGTTCTTCGGGTGTGTGAGTGTGTGTATTTGCTCACAGTGTGTGCTTCGGGTGGGGATTCACAAGAGTGAATTGATACTTCGAGTGAAGGGGTTTAGCCCTGAAATCATGTGAATTGAGTCATTAAATCTATGATTAATTCAGTTGTGGGCTCTGGTAAGGGGTCAGGAATGAAGAACCGCAACAGTGTGTGTGCGCGTGTGTTCTTCGGGTGAGTTTGTGTGTGTGATTACATGTGTAATAGCATGTATATGTCGCGTATTAGTGGGTTAGGATGTGGTTTTCAGTTATAGGAATGAGAAATGGGGTGTGACCGTGGGTGAAAAGATGGATTGTCATAGCTGTATATATCCAGTCATGAGGTTGAAGATGCAGTGTGCGTGTGATTTAGGTGTTTTAGTGTGTGTGTGTGTGTGTGTGTGTGTGTGTGTGTGTGAATTTGAATAGTAAGTATAATTGTCACTAAAGATGGACATTAAATTAAATAGGTATTCAATGAATTTTAATAAATATCTAGAGCCAAAACTAGACAAAATTCAAAACAGTAACCCCTAATAATTTTACGAGATCTACGCTCTGGAAAATTTTGGGAATTTGTGGAGTTCGCAAAGAGTGCTAAATTGGAGCACCGATTAAATAACTTTATCGAATTATTTAGCATATCAAACCAAGATATTGTGATCTGAAAATTTTATGCATATCGTATCTTATAGATATGATTCATTAGCTAAAAATTCGGGCCATTCCGAAGTCGATAGGTATTTTTTGCGAAACTGGCCTTTTAGCGCTCGATCCGGACACTGGTTCTGGATTTTTGGGCAAAAAATTTTTAAAATACTTTTTAGGCCAGAAATAATATTAGGATGTTTAAAATAGCGGTTTAAGATATTTTTGAGATTTTTCCGGTGTCGAAAACCCCCAGGGGTGTTTTGGTAATTTACCACCCCAAAGGGGTATTTTGGTAATTTTACCTATAAGAGGTATTTTGAAGTAAATTTACATACAGTAAGATTATTATAGTGACTTTGCTTATGGGAAAAGTCATTTTGAGAATTAAAGTGTAACGGGGGTATTTTGGTAATTTTACCTATAAGAGGTATTTTTGCATAAATTTTCATATGGTAAGTTTATTTCAGTGATTCTACTTACGGGAAGGCAGTTTGGCTAATTAAGTTCGAGAGGGGCATTTCGGTAATTTACACCTTAGGGGCGTTTCGATAATTTTACATACCTAGTGAGGGGAGGTTCATTTTGAGAGCATGTGTGAGTTCGTATTAAGTTATACTTTTGTTCTGTAGGCTATTTCTAATGGTTTAATTATTCCGTTTAGGTTAAAGCTAAAGACTTCCAGTTAGGATAAATTAGCTGCGGATCTAGGTAAGGGATTCTATCTGAACCATAGAGAAGGACTTTCGTCCGAACCCTAATTTTGATAACTTGTACTCGCAAGTACTCATTTGATTTACTTATGGCTAATGCCGAACTCTGAATTTGGTATGATATCAGCATGTTATTGTCCAGAAAACCCTAATATTGAACCGGATCGATTATTTGGAAATCTTGTGATGCTCGCCTATTATTGTGTGCTGAGCAGATTTGACAATTGTCTGTATCTGTTCTTTCGGATTGTTGTGCTTAAAACTCGATAATTATTCGTAATCGTTTTGTTGTTTATCTGTGATTTTTCTTCTGAAAATTCTGATTTCTTCTGAAAATTCCGAATGCTGACTTGTGTCAGTATGATTATTGTTATTGGAATCTGAATTGATCTCCGTGATTGAGCTTATGTTAATGCTCATTGATATTGTTAATTTTTCTGTGTTGACCTGGGTTATCTGTTCTGTTCTGTTCTGAGGCGGGCGTTATAAGCTGGTCTGAATCCTGCAGGAAAAAGCAGGCTAGTACCCAAGTGGACTAGTATTTTAGTACATCATGCATGTGTACACTTCTGTGCTTTGCCGGAATGGCATCGCAACCGCCCAGGATCAACGTTGCTTTTTGATTTTATCTGCTCTGTATACTGCCGTGACTGTCACGGAAATGTCTGAAAAGTATTATCTAAAATGATCTGTGTTTCTGTTGAAATCCTTTGAAAAACCTTCATTGTATTTGGAAATGATGACTTTAGAAATGATCTTTTATCGATTGTTCTTTTTTGGAATCGGTCATGTTTGTTCTGGTTTATTTTGGTATCTATTTCTGATGAGTTTTGATCATTTTAGAAGTCATTAAGTTTTTGACCATCTGAAGTATTCTGAAAAATTTTGCCGGTTGGATTCTTTGAAATTGTTTTGTAATCCTGTTGGTAGTCCTCGTACGACCTTACTGGGCTCTCAAAAGCTCACCCTTCATTTGGCTCCCTTCTGCAGGTGATGATAAGCTGTAGCAGGTTCGGGAATGGTTTAGAGTCTGAATGAGATTCCGATGAGCCCATCACCACGGTATAGTAAGACCCCTACGTGGGTCTGTACTGTTGATTCATCCTTTAGGGATTCAAGTTTGAAAAGAACATAGGTTTTAATGGTTTGAGTTCAAGCAGGTTTTGTTGAAATCTTGTATTTTGGAGAATTCGAGTCAGTATCGGATTAGATGCTTTGAAGTATGTGTTAGTGAACAGGTCTGACAGGTGTGATGTGATTCGGTAGGTTAACGACCCGGGAGTTCGGGGCGGCGGAGCTCTGGATTTTTTCGGGGGCGTTACAGGATCAGTCCCCCCCCCACAAACTCAGAGGGAGTTATAGACTTTTACCATTAGATAGTGTTGCTGCAGTTGGTGAGTTAGCACTGTATGTTATTAAGCTCGTTTTGTATTGCGTAGTAAATACAACATGTAACAACAGTGTTTTGGCACACATTACGTAACCTTGTTGTAAGAATTTTAATGTAAGAATGACAAGGCTTAAATTGGGTCCTTGATTTAAGAATTTTGATATATACACGATAAGCTTTGGCTTTCACATTGATAAAGATTGTTTACTTGCACTATACGATTTAACTAATTTATAAAACTCCACGAACAGGCTTTTCTCTTCTACTGTAGATCGTCTGTTCAGAATATTGAAAACTATTACTCATCATATATGTCATCCATGTAATCACCTCTAGGCACAATACAATATAACCGATAAAAGGAGCACTTTATAAGTACATGAAACTCCTTTAAAGGTTCTTAACCATCATCATGTTGGCCACACCAAGGACTTCTCTCAATTAAAGGACGTCATCTTTGTAAGGTTCCTGTTGTGGTATTTATCGGATTAGATCAAATTGTTAGCTCTACGGTTAAATAATTTAGATTTACTTCTTTTTTATGATAACAATACATTGATTATGTTCTAAGTATGCTTTGAGCCGATGTTTAGTATGTATATGCATGCACACTTATGAAGACACATTTCAAAATTAGATTGGAACCAAATAAACTTAAAGCTATTATGCAGATGCTAAGAAATCTTCATCAAGTTTAATGTCGAAAAGCAACCATAAATGTATAGGCTTAGTTGCTTTCAGTTGTGAATAATTTTTACTATTATGTAAGTAGCCTTCTTTTGATACTTGGATTGATGACTACTACATAGAATGATCTTAAGACACCTTTTGTATTGCATGCAAGTTCATAACGTTTCAAAAGTGTGTTTCTTGAAAATGGACAAACTTTGGAGCTAAAGCAGATTTCCTCAAAAATGTTTTCGGAGCGAGTTGTTTCATATTTTAGTAAACCTTTTCCTTAGCTTTTAATATATAAAAACTCTTCAATCCAATTTCTTTAGAGAAAGTTAACTGCAGTTGTTGTTTTCTTGAAAAAACTAATACAGTCGACCGGATTAGCAATAATCGACTAGATTGAGGCAGTGTGCCTCCAAATTTAAACTGCAGTTGATTGCATTTGTGTTACAGTCGATTATAGGCTTCAGGATTCAAAATTAAGGGCTAATTTTGATAAATTTCATACGAAATCTTCTTATAATGGTTACATGTCATATCCACCCTGTATAAATAATATCGAGCATTATCATATACCATGAGAACTATTTTTTAAGCCTCCATACACTAAAGAAACATCAAAGCTCAAGCATTTAGATTTTATCTTCAAACTCATGATTTCATATAATTGAGATAGCATCTTTGTGAGCAAACCATTATTGAGAATGATCAGCACTTTTCAGATCATCAATTATCTCATATCTCTATTGTACTAGAGATTTATTTGTACTTATTTCCTTTGAAGATGATTGATTTATACACAATTGATCTTTCTAAATACTTGTATTCAAGGCTTGAGTTTGTTAAGTGTTAAGTGAGTTTTGTGGATTCAAGGTCTGTATTTGGTACGGGAGACGTCACCAAGTGTTTGTAAACGTTTTGATCTTGACCCGAAAGAAGATTGTTGATAGTGGATCTCAGTACTCTTACAAGTGACTTACTTTAAGAGTTGGATGTAGGCTTAAAGGTAATTCGACCCGAACAATTTAGATTTCTTTGTCAAGCATCAAACTCAATCTCCTTACTTATTACTCTATAATTTTTTAGATTGGTTATTTAGCATACTGATTGAGATTATTTATTTATTTAATTGAGATACATGCTTGTGTTTAGTTAATTCTCTGTTAACTTTCAAAAACCTAATTCACATCCACTTTAAAGTTATTTATTGGTTTCACAAATTTATATGACCTATTTGTCTTATCGATTGATAAAAAGGTTTCATCAGCAAAATGGGTTATGTTTTGGAAAAGTTCAAATGGAAGCAATACAATATTAGATGGCACATTAGAGACCAACGAGTCAATCTGTCAAAAGTAACGATTAAATACATATATTTTTGGGTAAAATACATTTTAGTACCTCAAAAGTATCCCGAAATTTCACCTAAGGATCCAAATATTTAATTTTTTTACAGAATAGGGTCCGTAGTTTTAGTTTTACAATAAGTAAGGATTTCCATCCAAATTTCTAACGTTCTAGGCAAAACCAGCCTGAGCAAATATTTTTGGACAGTTTTAATTTTGTCTATTCTCTTCTTCTTCAATTTTTCACCCCTCCCCTCCCCTCCCCACCCCACCCAGCCCGCCCCTTACACAAGCCCCACTAACAACTAAAATACACAGACACCAAATCACAATAACCTGCAACCCCATTAAATTCACCCAAATCATTGCGGCTTTACCCACCGCATCATCGCAGCACTACTGTAAACCACAAATTGGCCCTATACCAGATTGAAATCACCATTGCGGAACCACCGCCATGCCGCGGTGTTGCTGCCGTCAACTTATAATCACTGTCGGTGCCAATCTCATCACATCACTGTCGGTGCCAACATCGCCACTGGCACCAATACCATAACCACTGCGGCGGCACCAACATAGTCGCCGTCAACAATCGGCGCAACATCATTTACGGGGACCACTAGATTGGCTAGATCTCCACCCCCTAACCCATCAGTGTAGACCCGTTGCCGACCTCGCCTGGGCCACACCATTGCCATGATTGGCATTAACAATCATCGGGCCAACCACTGGTCATACACGACCAGTCACTGCTCGTCGCTGTCGACCGGGGGGACCTTTCTTTTATTTTTTTATTTCTAATTGGATCTAAAATCCTGATCATCCCTCATTTCTAGAAATTACAACTTTTCCGTTCAAAGCTTCGATTAACACATTTTCCTTTGATCTTGTTTAATTGGGTGTTTAGTTTGGGATCTTTAAGGTGCTATACGATAGTGGATTCATTTGGCAATCTGTGATAGTGGCATTAGAGAGAGAAACAAGGGCGGGATGTTATGGTGGTGACATGGTGCTAATGTTGGTTGTGAGTTGGGTGATGATAGAGAAATGGCTTACAGTTGCATCAAGGAGTGGTTATGGTGGTGGCGTGGTGCTAATTGTGGTCGTGCAGTGAGGTGATGGGTTTGGAATTGATAATCATGGTACCAAGTTTAAGGGCTAGTAGAAAGAAAAAATACCAAAGAAAACTAATACACACACGCACACACACACACACACACACACACACACACACATATATATATATATATATATATATATATATATGTATACGTAGAGAGAGAGAGAGGGGGGATGTGAGTTGACGGTTTTGTTTCCAAAGTTAAGAGTTTAGACGGAAGTACTTATTAATCGCCCAATTGAGCCTTCAGACCCTAGTGTGTATAAATTGAAAACTTATGTCCTCAAGTGCATTTTTTTGCGTAATTTTGAGATATTAAAGTATATTTAACCCAACATTTTTTTAAAGCAACATACGTGCGCATAACTTGTCCAGTCAAATGCCAAGTTAGTCAAGCTAGTAAAGCAAAATTTGGATTCTTGACTGATATTTTTCACATAAGCTCTTATTTATGTATTTGCCACTCCTTACCTTAAATGTCTAGGAGAAATTTCTACGGTGCATTCATATACCATAAATTCTTATTTTGTCACTTGATGAGCAAAAGTTAATACTAAGGGACCAAATTTTTGCTAGCAAAGTCCACAGTGTGTCATTACAACTATCTATAATTTTCAAAAAGCATTGTAACAATAATTCATCATTTCAAAATGGCTTTTGCACATGTTGTGATCTACTTTGCCAAAAATGTAAAGCCACCGAAATGCACCCTATCTAAGAAGGTTACACTAAAAATTTTGTGGTTCGGAAACAATGGAAACCAATTCGCGCTATTGTCGAAGCAATTTTGGAGAAAACAATGTCTACTTTGAGACAACTGCATCACCTGTTTTTGAAACTATACACTATGGGAGAAGCCATGTATGCTTTAAGACTGTTTTGGAAACCATTAAAGAGAAGTGGTCGAGACAGCATGCCCTCTTTCGCTACAACCACCAAGAGGTGCATTACAAGAAGGGAGAGAGTGAGGGAGGGAAGGTGGAAAAAGAAGGATGGCTGCACACAACCCATAACTACTACTTGCTGGAAGCTCCAAACCACCGATGCTTGGCCTTTTTTCAGCGGAAACCGATGCACTAGGCGGCATGAGAAAAACAAATAGCTTCAATGACATAAAAACACCAAAAACTGACGCCATAACGAAGTCAAGCCAAGCATGAGTGCCAGAACAAGCAGGAGAGCCACCCTCCCTAGAAGGATTCATAGACTACTTCAAGCCACCATCGGTGATCCTATGGACATTCATTGGCAGCACAAGTAGAACCGAGAGGAAAGAGAAAAGGCCCTTTTATATAATTTCGATAAATAAGCTACAAAGAAACAAGTTCATTGTACATTATTGTAAAACGGGGAAATATCAAGCACCGGTTGATTCTTGTATTTGATCATCAAGCCTGCTGTGGGTTAATACTTCCCTTGCCCGCGCACTCCTATGCTGCAGACGCTGGTGTAGCGTTTCTGACATCTGGTTGAAGAAGTCAGCATCCCACCTATGTATTAACAAGGGGTCTACTGCATAACATATGTATATTGATGTAACAGCACTTTCCACCACAACCATAGCCAGTCCAACCTATAAACCAGACAGACCATGCCATTGTCAAATACTAGCATACATCCAGTTAGCTACAAGCAGAAAACAGAAACCAGATACCAATATGCTTTGACGATGTTATTGATGTCTAGGTTTACATACCATAGAACACCTTCTACTGAGAGAAAGCGATGTAAAATACGAAGGGATTGTTCTAGTATGCCATCTAAACTCTCCACATAATTTGTGCTTGTTATTTGTTAGAAGCACTACATTACACTCTGTGCAATCAAACTCAACCCTTAATAAACCCGTACTGTGGTAGTTCAGTAGGCCTCCATATGATCATGGCTTAAAAATTGGCATGATAATGAATAAGCTCTACAAAGGATTATGGGTGTAGATTATAACACAAATTAATGCTAGCATTTTAAACGTATCAGTTGACAAGTTAAAACTCCTGCTTTGTGGGATAGGAATGCTTCCTGGTGACATGTGAAGGATGTCAAGCAGTTTACTGTTAAATAAACCACGACCCTAAAGGACAACGATAAATGGATGAATTATGGCACCTAACAAGGCGTGTACTTCCACCACTCACTCGCGTTTTTCTTTTGGGTGTTGTGTATGTCTGCGTTGCGTTGTAGGGAAGGAGGGATCGCAAAGCTTTTTAGAGCTTCTTGTACACTTGTACTTCGTCTTCGATCCTTTGTGATGCTTTTCTACAAAATTTTAGCTGTATGGGAGGGGAGGAGGAACGGGTTGAAGCTTTGAACAAAAACAATCTAGAAACTTCAGTTGACTTACCAAGATCATGCCCATCAACATGGCAGTTGAACCCACCATAATCACTCTGTCGGGATATTTTATCCTCATCCAAACTCCTGCACAGGTTCCAGTAATAAGACCACCCATGACAGTGCCCATCAGCAAAACAGCACCAGAACAATCATAGGCAATGAGAGCTTCAACACCGGTTGATTGAAATAACTCCCAGGCATCTCTTGCCGAGTGATTAAAGCTTTTGCCATAAACTGCAATCTACAGAAAAAGTGATTGTCATGACATTTTGTATATAAGACACTTTCTTCATCGCAATAAAATATTTTACATGGACTCTTCAAAATGCCTAAAGTACCCGTGTCAAACACTCGACACTTGAGCATGGGTATGTACATCTCATAGGATATGCCACTACGAACACTACCTAATAATGTTTCTTTTAATTTGTTGTCTCTTTGAGATGAGATAAGTTGTCAATTAAAACCATGTGGGACACATTAAACACAATTTTGCCTTAGGAATAACTAAAAGTTTCGACACGTGAATAATTTGCCGTATACAGACCAATCCCTGACACTTGTATGAAGGCCACGTAACATAGGCGATAAATCAATGACGAAAGAAGTGGATGCTTACTGACAGGTTGCGGGGGAGAGGAAAAAGGGGAAGAATCATAAAATCATACGAAAAGGTAACTGAGTCAAAAGTTAAGGGATTAATAACCAAGAGTTCAGAAAATAAAAACAAACAAAATAGGAAATAGGAAAGACAATTATAATACCACAGCTGTAAGCCACCCACCTCCTAAACCTTTTTGTGGCAAATGACGTAATTCGTAATCCCAAAACCAATTATGAACTCCACACAGAATGCGTACCGGTTTCGGCAGGATTGTTTTATCGCCGTCAATGGCGTTGGGCTAGTTATTAGGGAGGAAGTAGAGTTGGATGGAGAGAGAAGGACGAACAAGTTGTCTCCAGGTCAGTTAATTTGAATTAAAGGGTAACTTTTGTTTGTTATTGGTATTCTTAAAATCTTTGACTGTCAAATGAGGGACAGATTATGAAAACATGGGTGTATAAGATACCAGATCACTGAAAATGAAATGCCACAATCTATACAAATAACCACAAAAAATTTAGAAAACTACCTGTACATAGGCATACTTGTTGAAAAAACGAACAAGAGTCTCCACTAGATGAAACAGGAAATCAACACAGCAAAGCAAACACTCATTGTTGCCAATCTTTGACCTGAATCCCCTAATCTGAAAATATTTGACGAAGAAATTTTTTTCGTGAATAATAAATGCTCGCATTTGAATAAATAAAGTCTACCAACGCTCTTCATCACATGAAATAAGTAACTGTCAACCAGCCAAAAGCAAGGCAAACACAGTTATCTACCTCCCACCGCAATGTCCGGATAGCAGCTGTAAAGAGTGACCCATAACATATGCTGCCAAGAGAAGTTGTCACAGCATACCGTAAAGACTTCAGCAGTGGATTGGGAGGCATCGACACTGCTTCCCGACCACCATGGATGAGCACAAGAAACACCATGCCAGACACTATAACATGAACGGTGTTACACAGAACTGCACCTGTCCAAAACAAGCTCACTGAGAAGACCTGCATGTACAAAGGGAAAAAAAAAGCAATAGTTGTTGTCAATATATGAGCATACTGAATTGCAACAACTGCCAACAAAAGAGGAAATGAAGAGCAAAACTTGCCAGCTCACCACAAGAAGCCACCAACGTCCACCATCACCCATACTTGAAGCTACCACACCTGCGGCTCCAAAGGACCATAATGACAGCCACAAGAGCATGACAATCATAAAAGCACATGCTACTCTCATTACTTCGGGAAGATTCCAAACCATCTTAACTGCCTTTTGCAGTACCAGCATGGTAAAATTTAATCTGGAAAAACAACATAGTCAGGGAAGTACAAGCATTTGATTCAAAGTCAAGGACAAGTCCAAATACAGACATTCGGAGGGAGCCGGGGGGAGGAAGAGAGGCTAACACGAATCCAATATATTCTTAACACTACTACACTCTGAACAAGAACTTTCCCCAAAAAGGAAATTCAGAGCTTTTACGTTCAAAAAAGTTATATCCAGTGCAGGAAACAACCTGTTTACCTGACACTGAGAGCTTTTAGAGATAGCGGCATGGCCGTACACTTTTCAAATCTTTTTGTTTTGGCGCGACCATTTACCAGCAGTCTGTTCAGGGTTCCCAACTGAATGATGGCAAATGAACACGCGGTTTGAAATAATTGCAAGACCTATCTCAGCCCCTTAAGGCAGTCATCAACGAACCATGAGGCACCCCACTTTTTATGATGCTATGCCTCAGCTAGTTCTAGACTTGCGTATATAATTAGAGCTTGTATATAGGAGAAAAAGGAAAGCAGGCACAACGTGCAAGTGGTCCTAAAATGCTTTTGGGAGTTTCTTGGCAAGTTTATCTTTCCTTTTTTGGCATACATTCCTTACAAATTGTTGTTTGTCTTTCTGTTTGTTTTTCCCTGTGTAACATGTCTACAATGGGATGCACCCATTTGTCAGCCTAACTAAACAAAGTTTCATAGTATTAGGACTGGCCAAAAAAGACTACTCGTCCTAATTCTACGCATTAATCTTTTACCATTTGCAACACGAAAATCCTCTTGGGGTAAAGGACCAGAAAAAAGGATAAATTAAATGCCTCTTCACACTTACAGAGAGAGATTTCAAACTACCGGTGAGCATTCTTTGGCTCCACTTAAACTGAATCCTTTGGTAGAAGTTAGTTCTTTAATCATCATTCTTTTTCTTACTATTACATATTTGATAGTAAAACTTTGAAACCATAATACCAGTCGCTTCAAATGAATCTTTGACTTTGAGTTTGAAGTGGACTATAACATTTTGGAGACCTTTTTACGAGCTTGCAGAAGGAGTAAAGATGTAATGTAGAAGCTACAAATGCAACCATCCTTAAACATGAAAATACTATCAAATGGCCCTAACCAATGCATCAAAAAAATTTGTAGCTTTTGTTGAGCATTAGAGAATTTGAGGCAATCATGTAGCAAAACTCTCAACCATAACAACCCACAGCTAAAAAGCTCATAGGTGCTAGAATCTACCACTGGAAAAGTGCACGTATTACATGTGAGCTTCTCAGTCATCACAGAGAGGTGAATCAATTTTAAGATATCCAAAAGATGCTATACATAGTTTCATTCGCGAGTATATATGGTTGCCTCCAAGACGCAAGTTTCTCCGGAACTAGTGCGTAAAGTTTCAGGAACCCTAAGAAAATACTTGACCGCTACTAAACTATAGAGAACATGTATTTATATGCGTAATAGTGGAAGAAAATAATTCATGTTGCTGGGCCCAACTGCATTTAAGAAAAGGATCAGTTGATTTGAGGTGACTTGAGTAACACAGAGAGGTGATCGCACATCCCTTAACAAACAATATCCCTCAGGCACTACCAAAGCAAAAAGGATAACTCAACTTCAAGTATTAAAAGGAAATAATTTACCTGTCCATGACTGAAATGACATACAAAAACTGCAACCCAGCACCAATGGCAAAAGCTACACCCCAGAAGACTTGCTCACCCCAAAAACACAAAACACTAATCACAGCAAGATAAGTAGTCAAGATGTGCACCGACAACTTCATCATCTGAGTAGCACGTGAACCAAGCAACAGCAACCAAGTCCATCCAATGACTGTCCCAACTCCACCGGCAACAGCATATAATGGCCAGTAATCCTCCGTTAAACCTGCTTGATTCTCGAGAAACCCAGCTGTATACTTATCTATATTAAGCCTATCCTGCTTCCTAAACCTATTAAGCCCAAGTACTCCAAGAACAAGACCTAACAAAATCAGATGCATCACAAAGATCCCTAGCCAGAACACATCTCGCCAATGGCGCGAAGTCACCGGAGCCAATCCTGGAGACATCGAAATAATGCCGTCACCACTTCTACCACTTCGCTCGACACTCTACAATTCAATACACAAGCCAATTAGATAGAGAAAAGTACTAGAATATCCCTCCACTCCAAAACTATAGTCGCCTTGACATTATAGCAGATTTCTAGGTTTGAATTCAAGCAACCTAGACTAGACATCTCTCCTCTTTTCTTATTTTAGTGGTCAAATAATGCTTCGTCAAATTTTAAATTTAATCATTGTTAAATCTTGCCTAAGAATTTGGTAAGAAGTCAAGGGGGCCTATAAGTTGGAAAAGAAAGTATACATCGTTTGTGCATGTGTGTGATAGAGTCCGTAGTTATGTCGATTGCTTAAATTATTGTGATTAATAGTAATTTAAAAAAATGGGAATCATGAATCTATTGCTAGGCCTCCAGAACGACGTGGTTTAGATACTATGGTAATGAATGGACAAAATCAGAGTTGATAGCTCAATCAAAAAGACATCGTTTTGGAAAGCCACCTTAAGTAATTTATCAAACACTTGGCAACAGATTTGTTATTCCCTACTTGAAAGTTTACAAAATTAAGCAATCATATTAGTAAGTTCTATAATTGCACATGTATATACGTCCAATTAAGCATAATTTCAACGAAATTGATTAATTACCAATAGCAGTGAACAGTAACATAGATTAATTTAAAGTAAAGCCAACACTTTCTTTGTAATTAAACACAGTGCAAGCATGTACTCTCTCCGTTCCATGAGGTCTGCCTAGGATATCCGAACATATAAACTAGGAGAAGCATTGTTTGACCAGTTAAAATAGGACAAAATCAATGAGCAAAATCAACGGCAGCGTTCACCTGTTCAAATTCTATTCGAATAGTTTCGAAGCGGAGGGAGCATGTTCTGTGGGTGTGCTTAAGTAAAATTGCAGGTGTCATGTATGTTACGCATACAAAAGGACTTGAATTGACGTGATCACAGCAGTAAAACAGACTAGATTCTTCACCTGTTGGGCGGTGGCGATGGGGCCGGAATCTTCGGAGGAAGAAGAGGGGCTCTGGGACACGCTCATGGTGGGTTGTGTGTGTGATTGATCGGAAGGTGGGGAGAATTAGCATGGATTGGATCGGTTGGAACAGGGGATCATGGGTCAATGGTGGCGTTGATTAGGGTTTTTAATTTAGGAAGGGAAATTGTGGGGAAGGCGTTTGGAAATATATTGGAAGAAAAACTGACCATCCTCAACGGCTAATAGAAGAATCATTTTGGACTTTGAAGAGAGAGAGAGAGAGAGAGAGAGAGTAATTATGGATGCTTTGATTTGGCAAGGTTAGTTATTATGGGACAACGACCTGCTGGTTCTACCGCGCGTTATTTTGGAGCGTCAACGGTTGTGTTTGGACTTCGTAGTTTCCATTTTTTTTTCTTTTCTTGTTATTTTTATGCATAGACAAAAGAGTACATTTATTGACAAACCAACCAATAAGATTTTTAATTAAGCAAGATTATTTTTTAAGGTGTTCGAGGTTTATAGCGAGATCTCGAATTAACTTGACCAAGTCATGAGCAACGAATTTCGGCTCGAAAAATAGGATCGTGATGATACAAGAAGCGAATCAAGAAATCGTGTTTCCGACGACGGTAAATCTAACACCCTTAAAACCTCACTTTCATAGGAGGAGGACGGCTTTAAGAGTAGCCCGTGCAATGCGACTTTCACTCTTGTCCAAAGTCTAGTTAAGTGTTGTGATCACTAGTTCCAACAATTAAGATTGGATAGGGTGTGTTATGGTCTATAGCTGGTGTTGTTAGTTAGGTGAGGTCTCTCTGACGTGTTCTTCACGTATTGATGGACGCATATTCAAATGGTTAGCCCTATTATAAAGTTAGTTCAATTTTTTTGTCAGCGCGATGTTTGTTTTGGAATGATCCTACCTGCTTTTAAAATTGTAGTAAAAAATCATACAAGCCTTGACATTAAAACTAACTGTTGAAAAAATATACACTCTTTGTCTAATGAAAAGCTTAAAATAGTATCTTCTTGTATTGTTCCGTTCTTTTTGACGTCCTATCATTTTTTATTTATTTTTTAATTTGGTAATACGACGTAAGGTTGAAACGACTTTTGCTTAACACAGGTTAAAAAAAAATAAGAGACACAACTACAACACTATTTCAAAGGTCATTAATGCACAATGCCAAATGACGCATAATTCGAGCTTCGTTCGCAATTACTCATTAATTCAAAAAAAAATGATGTTTAAATACGTGAAAATTGACCATTCACCATGCTCTGGTATGGTACAAAACAGGAAAGTTTCTACTAGAAAAGATGCCTACGTATGGCGCGTGTGGGCACAAGCCTGTGTGACCGTGAGAGGGGCTTTCAACTGTTCCAATATTTTTGGCTTTCTTCTGCTAATTGGCTTCAGATATATGAACAGAAAGGTGGAGCCGGCGGGGTTCCTGTTTCGCATATCTTGATTCTTGTCCACTTGCTCCAGTTCAGTGCATGGATAGCGACTGTTTGCTGGAACAACACGGACTTCCCGCCGCCCGGAGGCACCAGCAACACAGTTGCTGCTCTCTGCTGCGTATTGGAACGAGTATTGCGAAAGCGCTAAGGCTGTGGTTCTAGATGAACCCTCATTCTTGAACAGCACCTTGTTCACTAATAAAAAGTTTGTCATGTTTATTTGTATGGTAAATTAATCGAACCTAAATATATTCATGAATATATTCACAAATAGCTCGTTAAGAAATAAATTTATATTAATCTATACCTATCATATCTATACTAGTTATAAAAGTATAAACTTTGTAAATCATTTTGTTTCGTTTTTGTCCTTATTTAATTACTCTAATAATAATCATACCCTTATGTGATTAAAAATTACTAATACTCCAAATTATTTTATTCTGTTTTACCCTTTATTAATTACTCCAATGACAATCCTACCCTTCCGTAACTACTTTTTTTCGTAATGCGTCTATTTAACATTACCAAGGAAAAGTCTACCAATAAGAAGTAAGAGGACAAAAAGTTTAAAATTTTTCAGGACTACAATGAATAATGTTGTGTTTTTCACGCAATATACAAAGATACAAGGGTCAGTCATGTGGAGGCAAACATACGTGACAGGAACCATTAGAAGTCTTGAATGTGACAAGATAATTCGTAATATTACATTACAATAAAATCAAACAGACAAACATTTGGCCAAAGAATAAAAAGTAAAATTAGTTGAAATATATGGCACCAAATATCACAACCGATTAAAAGATACAGACAAAAAACAACAACAACAACAACAACAACAGTTCAAGCTTAAAAAACAGTTAAAGGAAAAAAGATCGGGCACCGAAAAACAAATAAAATAAAACCAAACAGACAAAAAATTAGCCAAAGAAAAAAATTAAAGTTAATTGAAATATCTGACGCCAAATATCCAATTCCAGTTCAAAGACTCTTCCCTTTTCCTCTTGGTTGATGCATTTCTCCACACTCTTTCCTTTCCTCTTCGGTTCATCCATTTCTCTCTGTAAAATCATCTCTCTTCATTCAATTGTTGTAGAAATGTCTTCATGCATGTCTCTTCACCTACAAATTAATCCTCCAAAAAACTTCTCATTCAAATTTCCTCTGCCAAATGCCTCAAATCGTCTTCTAAGGTTTGACTATAGATATTAACTGAACCTGGTAGAGATGATTGAAGAGTATACATTAGTCTTCTCAAATCCTTCGTTCTCTTTACTTTCTTCTAGTGTGTCGTCGGCGTTCTTTACCTACAATTTTTTCATTCTTACTGCAAAAATACTACGTTTGATTAAAGTCAAAAATTTTGTTAATAAAAGCATAAAACATAAAGAGAAACAAACTAGCTAGGCTTTGGGGCCAAAATCCCTAATCAAAATCAAGCAAAGGACCTGCAAAGGACAAAAAAAAAGTTGTTATAACATCTTAAGGCCCCGTTTGACAAAAAGTTTTTCCCTCTTTTTTTTTCAGTTTTAAAAACTGAAAAAAAAGAGCGTTTGGTAACCATTTTTTTTTCAATTTAAAAACCCAGTTTTAAAACTGCAGAGTAAAAAAAAAACTCCAAAAATTGGTTTTTTTTTTTCGACCACCACCACCACCCTCCCACCGCCGGCAGCCACCTCAGGCGACCACCGCCGGAGACTGCCGGCCGCCGGCGACCACCGCCGGAGACTGCCGACAAACACCTCCGGCCGCCGGCGACCACCGGCAGCCACCTCCGGCCGCCGGCAGCCACCGCCGGAGACTGTCGGCAGCCATCTCCGGCCGCCGGCGACCACCGCCGGAGACTGCCGGCAGCCACCTCCGGCCGCCGGCGACCACCGCCGGAGACGGCCGGCAGCTACCTCCGGCCGCCGGCCACCACCGCCGGTGATTGCCGGCAGCCACCTCCGGCCGCCGGCAACCACCGCCGGAGACGGCCGGCAGCTACCTCCGGCCGCCGGCCACCACCGCCGGTGACTGCCGGCAGCCACCTCCGGCCGTCGGCCACCACCACCACCACCGTCGACCACCGCTACGCCCCACCACCGCAAACCACCAAAAAAAAAAAGTCAAAATAAAAAGGGTTACCAAACACCAAAAAAAAAAACCTCAAAAAAAAAAGGGGTTATCAAACACCCACTTGTTTTTATAAAAAAAAAAAATTAAGCTGCTCTTTAAAAACTGAAAACCAAAAAAAAAATTTTGTCAAACGAAGCCTAAGTCTACCCTTGCATTAACTCGAGTTAGATAGCTCATGACATTAAACTATTTAGAGACCCAAAATCAGTCAGCCATAACCAATCAGTCGTCCTTAACGCCAAACATCTGCCAAACTCAAGTTCCATAGCTACAATATTGGTATTCGCATACTCCAATAGTGCTAAACACCAATTAAAACGATTGGGTGCAACCTAATTCTAATAGGCACTGTACTCTATAATAAGTCTGAACATAATAAAAAGGGCTCGTACGTTTACCATATTCATTTTTATTTTCATTTTCACGATTTTCGTATTCGGTTAGAAATTACGCTCATGTACTTTTATCATTTTCACTAAAAAAATTTAGCTACTTTTTTTCCTTACATTGGGTTAAGTTTGAGTGAGTGAAAAAGCTGAAAACACATTAGAAGTGTTTTTAGCTTTTTTTTTTACTATATGAGTAATTTTACCCAAAACGAAAACAGAAAATGATAAAAATACCCAAAAAAAATCTTTTTTATCATCATTACAAAAACACAAAAAACGAATATGATAAACGTAAGGGCCATTTCTCGCACCTTAGACATCCAAGTTTCTGCCTCTCTCCTTTCTCTTTTTACCTTAAACAGATCTTCTGTCATACCAACTTCAACATTCATTCTTATAGTGCATTTATATTTATACTAGTTATAAAAGTATGAATGTTGTATATCATTTCTGGATGATTATATTCTTCTTTAATTACGTCAATAATACTTTTACCCTTTCTTTATGACTCCCTTTTATAGTTGAAATTAAATGAACATTGGGTAATGAATCTATTCTAAACATTGTGAAATAAAAAGTGTGATGAGAAAGGGGGAAAAAACAAATCCCTTTATTGCTCCCTTTTTAATTGGTTGAAATGAAATAAATATTGGACAATAAATTGGGTAATGAGAACTGTGATTTTACGTAATAAATCATTGAGAAACAAAAAATTGTTGGACAAACAAAAATAGAAAAACATGAAAACAGGGTTAAATATGAATCAAAAAATGAAAAAAAAATCATGGTTAAATATACATTAATTATAATTGAAAATATGTTCAGTTATTGCAACTGAAGACTAGGTGTGTTGCATTTCATATTGATGAATGCAAAGCACCCGGTCTTAAAAATTAAAAATCTTAAGTCTATACTATAAACTAATTTAACAAATTATAAAAACAAAGACGTATATTCATTCTTTTAATTTCTCCATCTGTTTTTCTTTTCAGCAGCACCATCAAACATTTCTTTAATTCAAAAGTCTAGATAGAAAATTTTTGAACACTGAAGTGATTACAATTGCGAGCTCAAATGTACATTTATTCTAAAACAAGTCGCAAAACAAATAAAACATAACTGAATTATATTACTTGATTCACAAAAAGCTATTGATATCACCTAAAAAATTACTCTCTATCACATGTACGTGCAACGTACGTGCTCCATACTAGTTCTTTAATACGTACATTTATGAAATTTGTGCAATTGTGTCTAAAGTCAGAAGTCTGTAAACTCAAAATCGAAGCCCACAATCTCTTAATCTATGCCGGACCAACCCACCTAGCCCTTATTAAGGCCCCTTAATCACCAAAGCCCAAACATCTCATAAGTAACTCAGATTTTGAATGGAGGACCATCTTCTTTTGAGAGCGTTTTCAACCTTCGTAACGATCCAGATTTTAGCGACGTCTATTCTTCATTCTCTCCTCAATTTGTGATTTTACGGGCTAGGTGAACAAGCAATCTCCGCAAGCTCAAGCTATCGGGCATTTTTCGATTGATTGGTCTTTTTTCGTCTTTGATCGAGAATTCTAGATCTGGATGTCTTGTAATTTTCGTGTGCTATAATGCATAAGAACACGAGTTTAGGGCTCAAGTTCGGTTGCTATAGTTATTACAATGACCCGAGTGTAACTCAAACTTAGTGAACAGTCTCATGAACTTGAGTTCAATAAACATATTCTCTCTTCAATGAACTTAATCCGAATTCAATCGAACCATAAAATTAAGCAAACCAAGCTAGAACAACTCTTGTTGGGCTCGACTTGTTTTGTGTACAATCCTAACGAGTCAGCATCACATATTAATTAATTGGTTGGTGTTGCTTGGAAGAATAGGGGGGAACAACATTTTGGCTAGCGTTGGCATTGACGTTGGATGTCCCGAAGTTGTGATTGATTTTCTCCTTCATTGTTCTAATGGTGGACGACTATGTACAAGATAAGACCAAAACACCAGCGCTGTAAAATACTGTCTTACACACAGTGCTTACTGAACGAAGACGCATTATAAAAACTTCAAGTAGTGCTTTAATGAATCGAGTGTTTCATAAAAATAAAAAAATAAAAAGGCTTGTTTAGGACTTGTTCGTGTATGCTGATTTTCTACCCAACGGAGATTGATCTCAAGCTTAGATATTGTTTAAGAAATGAGCCAAGAACAAATATCATCAGGCCGCTCTAAAATAGACTTGTAAACATTTTCGCGTATTTAGTTTTTAAAAATTGTTTCGGATAATAATTTGTGGTTACCATTGTGTCCCATATCACTCCTAACACTTGGAGTTTGACCATTTACTCGGTAAGAAATTTTCATTCATTAAATCAAGTGGCCTTTTTGAATGTAATAATCGACCGAACTTCGTATTTTTAGCTTTTATATTATTTTTATATTTTCCTTTCTTCTTTTTTTTTCATTTATGAAGTAATTTTTTCATCGTTTTCGCGGTCTCTCTCGTCCACCTGTTTTTACTTTGTTATAGTCATATGGAAAGGTAGAAATGTCAAAGGGCCGGGCTTGGGCCGGCCCAGCCCAAGCCCATCGGGCCTGCTGTGGGGCTGGGCCGGGGCCGGGCCAGTGGGGCTGCCAACCGGGCCGGGCCGGGCCTGCCGAAGGCAAACCTAGGCCCAGTCCAGGCCTTGGCCCTAGGCCCAATATCTAGGGCCGGGCTTGGGCCGGGCCCGGGCCCTTTTTTTGTTTTTTTGTTTTCTTGTTATTCAATTTTAAATTTCATCTCTAGGCAATATTCACAATTTAACGAACCTAATCTTTATCCTTTTATTTCATTATAAGTAATATACATATATATGTATGTATGTATATACATATTTATTTGTTAGCCATTATATTTTTTATTATATGTTAAACATTTTCATACTCTTCTTGGTGAGCTTTATTAATAAAATCTTAACACATAACAATGCTGTTGGGGGGGGGTAAAAGTGGAATTTTGGAAAAGGGGTGGAAGAAAGGGGGGGAAAAGCAAAAAATTCAAACAAGTGGTGGGGCCAAAACCGGGCCAGACCCGGGCCAAACCGGGCCAGAACCGGGCCGACTTCTGGCCGGGCCAAACCGGGCCGTTTCCGGGCCGGGCCGGGCCGGGCTTTTTCGCAGAAAATGAAGGCCTAGTCCAGGCCCAGGCCCCAAGCCCGCTTGTGCTGGGCCGCTACTGTTCATGGATGGGGCCGGGCCAGCCCGGGCCAGAACCGGGCAGGGCCGGGCCAGCCCACGGGCCGCCCGGCCCGTTTGACAACTCTATGGAAAGGCCTTTTCACACCCATGCCTAGGGATGGCAATTTAAATCCGATCCGTTAAAAGCGGATTTTTTTAAATTTTTTTTACTTTGGCCGGGTTTTGGGGCGGGTATGGTATTTATATTTGTAACTCGCAACGAGTACGGGTCGGGTTTGGTGTTTCCGCCCCGATATCCACCTCGTATCCCGCCCTGATTAATATAAATCCTAATTCTAAATGATATGCAATCCTAGCCATCAATCTGGTAGTATAAATACTACGACTTAGATAGAAACCCTATCCTTTTTTTCTTTCTTCCCTGAAATCTTCAGTCGCTCCTTCTTCTTTGAACAATTCAGACGCTCTCTTCTTCTTTAGAACTCTTCAGCCACGCCGTCCCTCTTCTCTCCCCATACTGTCACCCTTACGGCCACAAACACCACCTCACCACCAATCACCGTCCTCACCGTCACCCCTTAACGACTGGAAATCATCGTCACCCTCCACAAACCACTTCCAACGCCCCACCCCTTTTCTCTAATAATTGGACCATTGCAGTCAGAACAAAAAAAGTATAGTTTGATCTCCTCCGATCTGATGTTGCAGCTGTTTTTTGCCAAAAAGCTTTTTCCTTCTCTGTTCCTTTGTCGTTGTTGTCATTTTCCAGATACAGCATCGCGTTGCTTGTACGTGTCCCACATTGCTTGTACGAGTCCTACGAAATATGCAGTTTGATGTATTTGGCCGATGTATTTAGGTCTTATTTTACTTGTTGTATTACATATTAGTTTTGTAATTAGGTTTATAACGAGTATTGTAACCACCGAGAATATAACCATTTGTTTCGTGTTTGCATGTGTTGGTGGTGTAATTTATTATATTTCTCTTTTGGAATATTTGGACATTTACTTAATTTTTGTCCTATTTTATTTGTTGTTGAAATTACAGATTTGAAAAATAGGGTAGGGGAGGGGCGGGGCAGGGCGGGTTCGGGCTTTATGAAAGTTTGTCGGAGCGGGGATGGTATTCCCATCCGTTGATCTACTGGCGGGGCGGAGTAGTGCATAAGGACAACTGGGACTGGAACGGATTTTATAAGATCCGCATCCGACCCGCCCCATTGCCATTCCTACCCGTGCCTTCTATTTTTAAGGCTTACAACCTCACATGTTGCATGGCCGTCTAAATTCTAATTTCAATTATATTAAGTTGCATCTTCGATTTCCTAAATGTTATCATGGCCTTCTAAAATTATTGATCTTCCACCTTAGGTATTTAGGCTAATTGTAGGTAAATGTTCAAACTTTTGTACCTTTCAACTGAAAATATCTTCTAACCATTTCTTAAAATTCTTTATTAATAGTTTAAGCTTTATTGGAATTATATGCTTTATAAAGAAGAGATTCATTTAACTATAGTGTTGTTTTATGCCTCTCAATTTTTTTCTCTAAGTCTAATCATGCATGATCTATATATATATATATATATATATATATATATATATATATATATATATAATGAAGTTTGAAATTTGAAATTGCCCACTTTTGTAATCGTCAAACTATGTAATCTTTAAGGAGCTATAACTTTTAACCTTTTTTTTTGAAATAAGAGAAGGACATTGACAAGTAAAAGTTATGAAGGCTTTCAAGTTATCTCAGGAAATCACTACGAGTTATTAGGTCAGGACATATCTGTGACTCTGTATACATGACCGCAGAGGTAGAAACTAATAAATTGCCTAATAAAACTCGTACACATTACGGTCAAGTTAAAGCAGAACATATCCTACATTCTAGTTCAATTTAAAGTAACATGACAAATTTATATGTTTACAGAATTCCAGAAAAGCAGAAAAAAAATCTATTGTTCCCAACCTATTCTGGTTGCACCCAAGGGCCCACCACAGGTCCCGTTTCGCGCGACGTCACGTATTCATTGGTCAACTTTTTCAACGCTATCGACCGTTCAAAAATGCACACGCTAAAGTCACGTGAATTGCTCGTGAAACAACCTTGGCGTGCATTCTCCCTTAGAGGGGTCGGCCACCTACCCTGTCGATCGACGACCATTGCTTGCGGCCGTACGCCGAAACGACCGTCGCTTGTGGCCTCGCATCGTCGCCACAATGATGACCGTCGCTTGTGCCCTCGCATCGTCGCCATAATGATGACCATTGCTCGAGGCCGAGCCCCACCGTCGAGACGACCGTCGTTCACTGTCGTGCGCCGTCGCCGTGATGACCATCACTTGCCGTTGCCCACTCGCCGTCTTTGCAACGCCCGTTTCCAGCAATTGCCCGCAATCATGACCTCGTACCGTCGCTCATGGTCACACGTCATCGCCGGGACGACTGTCGCTTACGGCCGTGTGCCATCTCTGTGACACCTGTCATCGCCCACGTGCCTACTTCATGGCGTTCATCCCTCGCGCTGACTCCATGGTGCTCGTCCTCCTCGCCCCGTCCCTCGTACCGTCACCTCACTTACTCCGCTGTGCCCATGCGCCATGCCGCTGATACAGTTGTGCCCCTTGGCTCTCTGTCACACTACAGTGCCCCCGGCACCATGACAACGTCCATGCACCACTTCCATGATATGTGCCCCCGGTACCAGGTATTGTCTCGTAACAGTCGTCGCCGCACCCTTGCGCCACGATCATGTTATAGGCCCCCGGGCACCACTCTCATTCACCACACCATCCGCCCCCGCCATGGACATGGGACATGCTTCGACCCACTCTCCAGAGTGTGCAGCATTTTGAAGGGCTCTGCTCATAGTGCTTCAGCACGAGGATCCTTCGCAGCAGAATAGGCTTGTTACCACAAAGCTATCGCCGTTTTCATTACGGGGGGCTCCGCTCGCAGTGCTCCAGCACAAGGACCCTTTGCAGCGGGATAGGCTCGTTACCATAAAGCTATCGTCATCTTCATTATGGCGGACTCCGCTCGCAGTGCTCTGACACGAGGACCCTTCACAGCGGGATAGGCTCGTTACCACAAAGCTATCACCGCCTGGGGTGACTTGCATGACACTAGGCATATCTAAGCTGCGACCACGTCCACTCATGTTACCGGTGATCATCGGCGCCCCCAGGACGATGACCCCCGGATCACTTTGAGACGGGAACAGGTCTTTAGAGGGCATCGCGCCTAGTTCGCCTGGCAGTTGGTTACAGGGGCAACCCTCGCAGCTGTCAGGTTCTCAACGCGTCTCTTGACGCACACTTGTGGGATTCAGTAAGGGCTCTTGGACCGATGGCTGGGGCAACAGGCTTACTCTGATCATGTCATCACGGTGTCTTCAGTCTTCTCAGATAGGTAAAGCGACACTGTGTGAGGCAAGGCAGTGCAATTTTAGGAACCAGCAGTTTGACGAAGAATCGATATTTGGGGACCCCTTGGTGATGTGTCACTCCCAGGGGGATGACACGTGTCGACTGATGACACATGCACACTTTTCCCTATAAATAGGGGCTTTGGGTTTCATTTTTAAGAAAATTCTCTCATTTTGACATTTTTACTCTCTCTCTAAAACTCATTGTCTTTGGAATTCTAGAGAGAAATATATTTGGACCTCTGATATCAGACCCCTGACACTGCACCCCTGACTCAGACCCTAGCTTGGATTATCGACTGCCGGCCCTGTTTGTCTCTGCCTTGCTTCCGCAGCACTGCCAGCCCTTACGGTCTACCTGGGGAGCCTTGTTCTCTGCCCTTACTCCACCCTCACTGTCTCTCTCTTTGTACATCTGGAAGCTGACTCAGACTGTATCCTTTGTGCCACCTCCATGTAGGTACGACCCCACTTTTCTTGGCATCACCTATAAATCAAAAAATGGTAACATTATAGTAGATAACCGAGAAGTGCACGACTCAAACTGAATTCAACCTTATATGGAGGCACATCACATAACCAAGGTCTTTAACACGAAAAATTTGTAGCCTTCCATAATCACTTACCAAAGCCTACCCAAACTACCTCAATACCGGGCGAGGGAACTGCTACACACCCACAGCAAACCAAAAGCAGGGAACTCTCAAATTCTGTAGAGGTCCCCAACCCCTCCCCACCTTATCCCTCACGGATTACCTCTGAAGACCCCTACAATCAGACCCCCCCCCCAAATAGAGCCTCTACCTCTATGCCCTTACCCTCCGCCCTCTCTCTCCTAAGACAACCCAAAATTACCCCTCACTCAGATTCAACCACTGCACCTAGGGAACGACAAAGAATGAATGCAAATTTTTTAAGAAACCTTTGAGCAATTTTGGTAAAGAACCAGGATAATTTTGACCATCATCGGTAAATTTTTCCGTCGCTACCTGAGAGAATTTTGGTCAACTTCGACGAGTAATGGAAGAGATGTAGATCTAGCAGATCTACCTAGATGTGACTAGATTTACCAAGATATGAGCCTTTCCAGCAAAGTTGCCATCTTCTATCAGATCTAAGGAGAGGCGTCGTCGCCTTATCGTCGTCATCTTCCCATCAATGGTGTCACTGGCCAAACCTCAATTACTCCTCTAACAGTACACCACATAGAAACATCTAATAATACTACATATTATGCCGCCAGAGCAGCCACCGCCCCACGTGCGCAAAAAACACGGTGGGGGCGGTCACGATGGCCTTCTGTGATGAGCTTCCTAAAGAGAAGGCAGAGAAAAAGGTATTAGAGAGTGGGGGGGAGCGAGCTAGTTTCAAGATTAAACCAGAGTAACTTTTAACATTTGAGATCCACATTTTATGGTTAAAGGTACCGGGTTTATTGAAAAGATGTGTGACTAAAATCTAAAGTGAAGCTTGAATAAATAAAGCCGGAGATGTATCAGTTCCACGTAAAGATGTTACAAAGTGCATGATGGAATATTACCATGTGCTTTGACTTGTGCTTTGGGCACGTTTGGACAATATGGGCTTGTTATACCAATGTGACAATATGTAGTCAATATCGAGATTATGAATGGCAATCAAAACCCAAACACATTAACCTGTCCAAGTCTTCCTACTTAAAAGCTACCCAAAACCTGTGTTAGTTTTTTTTTTTATAATCCAAGAACCTGTGTGTTTAAATAGGTTGTAAGTAGGTGCCCTTTTGCCTATATAATTTGGTTTTGACTATTCTAGTTAACATACTTCCATGACGAGAATCTGCTATACCCTGAAGACGGACTAACCATGGCCAGCCATGGCCATCTTCTGTCGTCGTCCACACCTTGTCGTCGCGATGACTATTCTTGTATCATCGTCATTGTTGCTGCTGTAAGACCTAACCCGAAATCACAATCAAAGCCATTTTTTAAATATTCAGGTGAGGAGGTTGATCTCTTAATCAAATCTGAGCCATCTTGGCTAAAATCTTTATCATGTGGTGCTTGGCTCTAAAATATGGTCGTGGTGTTTAGAGTGATGGTTGTTATGGGTTTGATGGCGGTATAGTGGTGTTGCAGTGGTGATGGATGCGGATATGGTGACAATGGACCGGGGTGATTGTGTGTGCGGTTGCATGGTGGTTGTGGAATTGGTGGGCATGGGTGGTGGTGGTCGCAATATGGGTAAAAGAATGAGGTGGAGACTTATGGTGATGTGGTAATGAAGGCAACGGAGCTAATCAGCCATGGTGATATTGGAGGTGGGTTTGGTGAAAATGGTGGTGGTGGAAGTGGAATCCATGATGGTGGTGTGACGAACTTTGGTTTTGGTCTAATAGGGTTGGGTGAGAAGGGAGAGTAAAGGTTAAGTATGGGTCAATAGTGGCTATTAGTTTTACCCTGTGACGGTGGTTGTGTTTGGGCATTTGATAAAGATGAAGTGGAGAGAGCGGATTACATGCAGATCATAATTGGGTCAAATGGATGAAACCAAACCTAATAAAAATATGACCTTGTTAACCCATAACTAAATGGGTCAAAATGGGTAAGTCACTCGTTTTTACCCAACCCATTTAACCCTCACCTAACTCACCCGCCCACACACCTATTTTGCCACCCCTAATCGAGACATATCGTTTCACATGTTTGGCGATATATGTAACAAATTTTGATACATCAATCTTGTTTCAACTAAATTGCACACAACAATTTTTTTTAATTTCGGATTCGCCACTGGCCGCTGATTAACTTGTATCATATATAAGTCTTGTGTCAATTTTACTTCCCCTCTTGTCAATTACATTTAGACATTTTTTTATTCTTTTATGCAATAAAAGGGGATAATAGCACTCACATCCTTGAGTTTATGAGTAAATTACGGCCGATGACACATGTTAGTTTTTATATCACTTATGTCCTTTGACCAGACGAAATACGAGCGGTGTTAAAATTTCTTGTAAAATGACATGATTGCCCTTAAAAAAATATCTCTTCTCTCTCTTCCCCTTCTTATATAATAAAATCTCTTCCTCTTCTAATATACATGGCCAACATCCCCCAAAACAGTGCCCTCTGCCTAACCTTTCCACCACCACTTCTCAGATGACCCCGTCCCCTACCACCACCACCCCCATCCCATCGCCCATGTCCCCTACCATCAACATCCATGCTTGTACACAATGAAAGCACAGATCCAGCCACTCTGTCGAATCTCTTTGCCGAATCTATTGCCATTTGCTACAGCCATTCAACCTTTCTTGTTTAGGCAACGTTTTGCAACAAATGGATTTTTTAGTGAAACTTGAATTACTGGATTCATTGTGGTGAATTTTGGGATTATAGTGAGAGGTAGCATGCTGATGAATTTCAAGAAAGGGAGTTGTGATGAATTTTAGTGATGGGATTTCATTATTGTGATCTGATTGTAGAGGTGGCCTGGTGATGAATTTTAGTAAGGGGTGGCGTGGTTGTCATGGGATGACGATGGCGAGGGAGGTGATGATGAGTGGTGTTATGTCTAGATCGACGATGACGGTGGTGATCGTGGAAAAAAGGGGCGAAATAAGAGCATTTTGTAGCTGGGATATGGTTGGTGTGTGGTTGGACCAACATTGGTGGTGTGTATGGCTGGACTGACGATAGTGATGCGGGTAAAGTATGGATGTGGTTTTGTTGTGTTGGAGGTGACAATGGTGGTGGGTCAACTGTGGAAGTAGGTGGTAGTCTTTTGGTTTGGTATTAAACAGAGAAGGGAAGAAAGAATCTAGATTAAGAGAGAGACAAGAGAGGAAAACGGAAGAGAGCAAGAAACAGAAGAAGGAAGAAGATGTATAAAACATGTATTAGAGATAGTATTGCGATTTTCACAAAAGGTATTGCCACATCACAAAGATCGTCAGTTAAGATGACAGAACCGTAACGTCTATAATATTTACTACAAATTTCACAAAGTTTAGACACGGATATCACTTTTGTGAAACTTATGTATTTAACTTTTATCTTTAAACTCAAAGATATCAGTGATATCATCCCTAATGACGGGCGACGGTGCAACCACCTCACCATTATCGAACCCCAACCCTGATCCATACCTTCCACCTATACCTAACGATCATATCCTGACAAGAAAAACCCTATAAATAGAAACGTGGCCGACTCAAATGCACAACCTACTCAGGTCGACAATATGTCAATTGATCAATGTCGAAACGAGGGACCTTCAGAAGTTCAACATCTTATGGTCAAACGAGGAAGTGAGAGTGAATGTAGAAACAACATAGAAAATGAAAGAAGAAGCGATACCCCCACAAAATGACCCTAGCACAAGTAAGAAGCCAGGTACAAGAGGAAACTCAGTTAAAGGACGTTCTACAGTTACTTGACGGTATCTCTTTAACTGATTTGGACTTATATTGGGTTATGGATATTTTTATAGGGAATTGTGATAGGGCTGGGAATAAGAGATTCCATAATGAGTTTAGGGAAATTGTGAGGTAATTTCATCCAAATCTGATTGTTATTTTTAAGCCCATTGTTCAATACTCTTAAATGGAAAACTTCTTCCATGAACTAAGCTACAATACTTCCTGTATTATCAACCTTGAATGGAGATCTGAGAGGTTATGGATGTTCTGGGAATCCACTCAAATTAATATTAATATCCTTGAGGCCAATAATCAGGTTATCCATGCCAATATAGCCAAACACAATTTTGTTGATTGGCTGTTATCCGCAACCTATGCAAGCCCTAACCCGAGGAAAAGAGAAGAATAATGGCAGAACTTAAGTAACTTTACAAATACTAACACTAGACCGTGGCCGGTAGTAGGGGATTTCAATGACATTGCTAATATTTGCAGAAGAAGGAAAGACAAAATTAGGAAATTTAGAAACAATATTAATAGCTGCCATTTGATGGATCTTGGATGTACTGGACCAAAGAGTTGACATGGACAGACAGGAAATAAGGGTGGACCAACATTCAAAAAGATTGGATAGATGCTTGGCAAATCCTTCATGGACAGATCCCTTCCCTGAAGCCCCCAGGTCTACTATCTCCCTCGTTCTATTTCTGATCATTGTCCTGTGTTTGTGCCATGAATCTAATCAACAAAGATGACAACACACTGCACCATTTGAGCAATTTCATCAAGGATGCCAAATTCCAGTTATCAGCTACCAGGTCCACACTTATGGACATATATAGAGAGGACAACCAATATGCAGATCATCTAGCAGAATGCGGAGAGTAACAAAGAGAGTGTTTTGTGCATCTCGTACAACCGCCTGTTGTGGTTATCCATTTGTTAGCTAATGATGTAGAGTTGTCAATGGGCCGGGCTTGGGCCGGCCCGCCCCAGGCCCAGCGGGCCTCCAATGAAATCGGCCAGGGCTAGGCCTCACAAATGAAAAACGGGCCGGGTCGGGCCTAAAACCTAGAATATATGGGCCCAGTCCAAGCCCAGGCCCTAGGCCCAATATTTAGGGCCAGGCTCGGGCCCGGGCCCAATCCAAATTTTTTTTTCCTTTCTTCCCAACTTTTTATTATAAAGACTTCTTCTTCAACAAAGGGCAAAGTTTTTGTAAACGAACCACTGAGTATACAATCACTTTTTCACGAATTAACCCCCTTTCGAAAAGGCAAATTAATGTTGATTGACCATTAACCACGGATTAAGTACAAAAACTAGTTGTTCTAGCCCATACATACTGATTTTAAGTGCAAAATTCAATCTCTTTCGTAATATGGTGTAAAACCTGTAAATGTCAAAGAAAAATAGAATAGATCAAACAAAAACAATAACGAGATCGATGAAGATAAAATAACATCTTTTCTTGTTACATTCAAATTCTTTGGTCATTTAAAGAAACATGAGATTATTCTTCAAGGCTCTTTAACACGTCACCCACTTCATGAAATTAAATTTAAAATTCAATTAACCTCTTTTGGATTGAAACAAAAAGAATACATAATTTTTATTTATGTTTAGAATACATGATAATTGTTTTTATAATTATTCCCTTAGCTTGTGATGTAATACACAAAGCAAATTCTGTAAAATACATTAAATGAAAGCCCACTCAGAAATCATCAAAAACACGTCACAGTCACCACACACCCATACTTCTCTGCGTATGTTAAAGAAAATACTGATCATATGAATTCAATAACACCTCAAAAACTATTAATTTAACTAAAAAGATCCAAAATATCAAAAAAATAATAATGTAATAACATAGACTTCAAAAAAAATAAAAAAGAAAAAAAATTAGGGAGGGGAGGGCTAACGGGGCCGGGCCGGGCCAAACCCGGGCCATTTTATGGCCGGGCCAAAAAAGGGCCGTTTTAGGGCCGAACCGGGCCCGTTTCTCAAAGAATTCGGCCTGGCCCTGGCCCAAGCCCTAAGGGTTAGGGCCAGCCCGGGCCCAAAAACGGGTCGGGCCAGCCTGGGCCGGGCCAGCCCGCGGGCTAGAACTTAATGCATTTTGAATTTTAAGTTTTTGATGTAACCAAAAAAAAAAAAAGAGTATAATAAGTCTTTGGAAAGCAATTTTCTTTTCCTTTTTTAATTTTTGTTGGAAAGCAATAGGAGATAAACGAGTAAAATCTAGATAATGACTTCACGATGTTTTCACCGTCCAGCATTAATAGCCTCAGCTATTACTTGTAGCTATACAAAAATAACCCACTAAAATTGCAATAATAACACACACCGACAGAGTGGCTCCCCAACCCTTCACGAGTCACAACCTTTACCCTTACTCAAGGCGGACCACACCCAACCACTCACATCAAACCCTAAAATAAATTTCGGACAAAGAAAAAAAATTTAGCACTTATGGGGCGTGAACCCAATAAGTGAGTTCGCCAGGTCGTAACTGACACGTGTCCCCTGCTGCTGCACATTCCCAATTATCGACAGCGAAGACGACGTCGGAGCAAAGGCGAAGCAATACGTCCCCGCCGAATCAACCGGTATCAGGTAATTCTTGGCCGGTAGTGGCAACTCCTTACCGTTGGAAAAGTGAAACGACACCGTTGGCACCTCCACGCTCTTCTTAGACGACAGGTCATAGCAAGTGTCGAACAAGGCCACGCCGTTTGTGGACGGCAAGTTCTTTGTGCCTTGAACGAACGCGTCGCGTAGCGAGTTGTACGCCTCGGTGCGTAACCGAGTCACGGCGGTGCCCGAGTCGACAATGACCCCTCCTTCGCCGTTGTCGTCCAAGCGGAAGGAAGACGGAGGGATGGACAGCAAGTTCCCGGCCACGCTGAGTCTGGTTAAGTCGACGTAGTAAAACGTGTCGAGCTTGTGGTTCCGGAGTAACGGAGCAGTGACGGCGTTAGGGGGGGTCGCCGAGTTGAACTCGAGGGTCGAGGCCGAGTCGGAGTCACGGTCCACTAGGCAGTAGGAGTAAGACGTGGCGTTGATTTGCGATGGGAAAGAAAGCGAGCTGCCGCCGAGGCCGATCAAGCCGGCGGCTCCGACGAACAGGCCCTCGTTGTTGTGTCCGCAGCCGATGGCGATATTGTTGACGGAAGCCGAGTCGCCGAAGGTTACCGTCTCCGTCACCAGATCCCCGACGGTGTACGAGCCGTCGCCGTAAGAGACCTCGTAGAGACACGTGTCGTTCCTGCATTCCGACACGTCCAGGGATTTGCACTGGTGGGTGTCGCAAGTTAATGGCGAGTAGGACGAAGAAGAAGCCGGCTCGAAGATCGGGTCTGCTTGCTGGTAGCAGTAGGCGCAGGGGGCGCATTGCAGCCAGTTGACGTCACTGCCTGTGTCGAGCACCATGTAGACCTGACTCGGCGGGCGGCCGATTCCCACTCGGGAGAAGTACTCCCCGCTTCCTTGACTCGTTCCGGAAATCACCGGGACTTCCAGTGCTTCAGATTCCAACACGGTTTCTTGAGGTATTAGATCTGAGTTGGCAATGCCGGTGATTGCCAGATCTAGCCTGGTCTGGAGCGATCTGACTCGCGCTGAGTCGCGCTCGAGTCGAGCATATGTCAGCGCCCTGTAGTCCTTGTGGTTGGGCTTGTGAACAGAAGCTCGAGAATGCAGTTGCAGGGTGAACCCGGATGAAGACTCTGCACCCTGTTGCTTTCGGATCGTTTGGGGCTCGAAGGAAAGCACATCTAGCGTCTTCTGATTCGACAAAGAAACGTCAAGAACTGAAGTCTGCGAGCTCATGGGTGAGCTTCGAGAAAGAACAAGTGCGAAGGAGGATGCCAACAAAACGCAGCAGAAGAGAAACCCTCTTGCTGCCATTGTAGAAGAAAGGGAGATGTGGGCAGTGTGGGAAGTGGGACTACTGTGGGGTGTGCATATAAGTGAGGACTGAGGAGAGAGGAAACGGGGGCGTGTAAACTGTAAACTAAAGAGGGTCACGTTGGACTTGCTTTAAGGGGACAAAGCAAAGAGGAGTAAGGGGGAGAGGGGGCTTTGAATGAGGGGTTTAAGAAACGGGAGATTAGATTTTGTCAAAGGTGATCTGAGTTTGGGTGTGGGGTTTCATTCTACTTGTGTGGGTGTTTAGTTTGGGTTTTGGAAAGACGTGTAGGTGGAAAGGGGTTTGCTTTGATTTAAGGAGAGTGATGGTGTTGAGCTTTTAAGAGGAGAGGAGGATGATGGTGGTGGCTGTACTTTGTTCAGTGGCTTTATTGACCATTGATTTATGGACCGATGTTCTGGTGGTCACTTGAGAGCGTATTAAGGCGGATTGATGGGGCGACTGTGACCCATGTGGGGGACTTTGTTGCTGAAAAGTTGAACCTGCAATGACCAACATCTTCATAGCCATTACACTGCACGGGAATTGGGATTAGCCAAGGGATGCGTTGCTACTTGCTAGAGTAAACAACATGCACTATAGTGTAGCAAGAAATGATTACACATAATTACCAAAAAAATAAAATGAATGATTGCGTGCAGTGTGACAATGTTTGAAGGAAGATCTCATCTTCATATGGAAATAAACCATTGATTTTTGCATTCAAATTAACTTGATTTTGGTATCTAAATTGATTACTATGTTGTATATAAAGACATGCTTTATAATTCTGTTAAATACACACAAATGAATATAATTTTTCATTTCTGTACTCATTGAATCTTAATGCGTTATAAAACGGCTATATAGATATATTTTTAAGAGCTTAAAAATTAGAATAAAATTCATATGTTAAAAAAAATAGAGTTTACTTATTACTCCTTGAATAATATGATTGCATATAGCAAAGAAGTTTGTCTTGTCAATTAATATGGCTGTATGAGTTGTCTTTTTTACTTTTAATTAATTGAAAGTAGTATTTTTCTCTTTAAAATCTATCTTGTACAATTTTCATCTTCAATAGAAAAAAATCGTCCATCTTGTTGTATAAACACTCTCTAGTTGTGGGCGCACATACTCACTGATGAAAATATAAAGTCAAGATGAGAACACGCACAAATTTTTGCAAATAAAATGTTGCTTATTTTCTAGAGAAAGTACGTGTCATACAAAATTGGCAATGATATTTGAGCTCCACAAAAGTATCGCTAAAGTGATTGTATAGCAATATCAGAAAGACTTTCACGATGAAAGTGGAGATTAAATGACTAAAAAAGAAGCTAAAATATCAATTTTCAAAAGAATATTGTTACGAGTTTTTTTATCATCTCTTTTGCAGATTATGGCTGTGATTATTTGGGGAAATAATATTTGACAAAACAAAAGGTAATGGCCTACCTTTACTGGGCACCTAGACCATAAAATGAGAATCGAACCAGTCCAGGTCCAGATGGAACCCATTTTCAATTCCAATATATTGAGGTCCAATTAGAGAGGTGTTAAAATTTAAAAGACTAAAACTGGCGTCCTTACGAATTACGAGTCGCACTGGGCTTTGATAATTAATGGGCTACTGAGAAGTTAAGCAAATAGCAATTATGGATTGAAATTAAATATTGTTTTACAAGTTAAGGGAAAAATAATTATTAAAATTAATGTTTGCATCAACTACAAATACTTAAAAAGCAAATGTATGCATCTACGATATCTATCCTAGAATTTTTGAAGAAATCAGAGGAAAATTTATATAACGAGTACATTAACAATTTCCACCAAAATGATTGGTGAGGCAATTTTAGTACGGTAGAGTGACGCAAGCCTTAGTTGGTGCTATGGTGGCCTTGTTACGCACACCTGCAGTCAAATAAATGGAGGACCGACCTCGCTTGACTTTGTTGAGAAGTGTAAAATCGCACGTACATGATAGTTCTTAACAATCTTAAATAGCCTTCAACCTCCAATGTAGTAGCCCCCGCCTAACTTAAGGATTTAGCAGAGCTGAGATTGGATACAACTAGCTGTTGTAAACGCTATTATGTAAGTGACTTTTACCCATCTAGAGTTTTTAAATACCACATGTGTTCATCTATTTTCTCCAGAGAAAACTTCGTTTAGGAAATCAAAGTACTTTTAGTGACACTTGTATTTTGTTAACAATGGGACTGACATTTAAATAATAGTTTATTTTCAACCTATCTTGGCCGCACTCATGTGCCCACGGTGCGTCCCGTTTTGCACGACACATGACCGCAGTCAACTATCAATGCTCCCGAAACGGTTTAAGCGATGCACGCTCAAGTCACGTGCCTTTTGTTGCAATTTTTGTTTTTTGTGTTTCTTCTACGTTAAGAAATTTTTTTTTGCGCGACTTAAAGAAACCCACTCATTGTGCCTCGTCCATCGAACCCTTTTTTTTCTTCTTTCTAAGTGAGCGATATCGGTGCGCCTTGGCCTTCGTCAAAGGTGGTGGGTCTTGGTCTTCCCAAAAGAGGGTCAGCCTCGGCCACCTTTTAGGGGTCGGCCTCGGCCACCTTTTAGGGATCAGCCTTGGCCTTCTCCCAAGGGTTGGCCTTAGTCCCCTTTGAACCACCACTACTCCTTCCGCTACCTCCGTTGTTTGGGGCCGCGCGCCGTCTTTACAACGCATGCTGTCACCCGCGCGTTGACTCTTCAGCGTTTGTCACCCGTGGTGGCGTGCCGTCTTCACAACACCAGTTGTCGCCTGAGCGCCGACTCTGCGACACCCGTCGCCGGCGCCCATGTGCTGACTCCCGCGACAAACGCCGCCTCACCCTTGCGCTATTTATGCGTCACATGTCCTGACATGATGCCCACTTACATAAATGAAGTCGCCGTGCTAGTTTGCCGCTTTCATGTTACATGCCTCTGGCACCATTCATCTTTTGTGCATGTGCGCCGCCTTTATGTTACGTGATCTTGGCACCATGCTTTATCTCGCGACATCTGTTGCTACGCCCATGCACCTTTCCCATGTTATATGCCTCTGAGCACGACACACACCGCCGCGCTTATGCACCGCGCTACTAACACAATGACTCCCCCATGCTCTCTGGCACACTACCCCCCCCCCTGCATTGGTCCATCTATTCACCACACTAAGCGCCCTCGCCTTGGACGTGGAATAAGCTTTAACCCATTCTGCGGGGTGTGCAGCATTTTGAGGGGCTTTGCTTACAGTGCTCCAGCATGAAGACCCATTCATAAAGGGATAGGCTCGCTTTCAAAGACACTATCTCCATCTGAGGAGGCTTGTATAACTGTAACACCCCAAAAATTTTCTTTTTCTTATGTGAAATTATTTTTTTAAGTAAATAAGTTGTGGTCTTTTGATAATATTGAGAAAATGATTTGGGATTCTTTCTGAAATTTTTGGTCGAATGAAAGTGATTTCGTTCGAATCAAAATGAAGGAAAATGGTGTTTTGGAGTTTATGAAGTTTTCGGTCGAATGAAAATGGGTTTCACTTCGAATGAAAAGATTTTTGTGTGTAAAATGGGTTACTGAAGTTTTCGATCGAATTAAAAGTTTTAATTCGACTGAAAACTAGTTTTCGGTCAAATGCAAAAAAAAAAAGTTTTGAGTTGACCGAAAACTTTTTCTGTCGAATTAAAAAAAAATTGAACCATTTTCACTTCTGTTGGATTCGGTCGACCGAAAACTATTTTCGGTTGAATGAAAACTTAAAAATTTTGTCCTCTATAAATAGTCCTCTTATTTCCTCTCTAGCCTTTTTTTTGGGTTCTCTTCTTCTTCTTCTTCTTCTTCTATTGCACGCCCGAGAGAGAGAGAAAGAGAGAGAAGAAGGCTTTGAAAGTTTGAGAGTTCTAAAGTGGAGCTTAAGGAGTGTAATTCTTAAAAGCTTGGCTAAGGTAATGATTTATTTTTGAAATTCAAATCAGCGATGGACCAATCGTTCATGTAAGTCCTTAGTTTCTTTTTTAAATCCGAACTTCTTCAAATGAAGTTAAATGATTCTTCTCTCCTTTTGTTTTGAGCTTTGTTATGAATAACTTGTTCTCAATGCTATGACTTGTGAAATTCAATTTCGTCGAATTCGTTTGACCTTCGAACTTGCCATATTGATATCGTTCATTTTAGTGATTAATAATTTTCATTTTTTGTGAACTTTGTATATTGTTTGACAAGTCCATTATTTGGTAATTTTATTTTGAAGCCTTTGAATATGGCTTGACATGTCCGATATTTGATAACGGTTATTTTGAGATTTTATTTTGGTGACTTTATGAATCATGTCATAGTGTATGTGACTTATTCCTGACTTACGCACGCGGATTGAAACGTGGGCTAGCTCAGGGGAGTTGAGGTAGAGATCGCGATCTTACTTTCTAAACCGGCCTCATATGTTAGTGATGATGTATGTGACCATTTTCTGAATGGCTATCTAGTGTCTATTTCCGTACTCAGATATATTTTGACATTTGATATTTGGTCTGACCTCTTTAATGTATGTCTTCGTACTCCGATATATTTTAGCATTTGATATTTGGTCTGACCTTTGTTAGTCAAAACTGGTGTACCTTTGAAATCTTGTTATTTAGATATGTTTTGACATTCAAAATCTGGTTTGATTATCAGTTCCGTTAAAAACTTTTGTGTCTGTCTTTGTATTCAGATATAGTTTGACATTTGAAATTTGGTTTGATATTTGTTCCATTGAGCTTTTGTGTTTTCGAAATTTTGTTTCTCAGATATTTTTGCTTCTGTTTGATTGGTCATTTGAGCGACCTTACTGGGCATTTGGCTCATTCCCTTATGGTTTTTCCTTTCAGGTGATTAGTAGGTGGGATTTCGGATTTGAAGGGCTAGCTGTGTGACCAAGAGTTAGCTGCCTTATTTCAGAGTTAGTATTGACATTTAAGTGTAACAACTAAGACAAGTTAGTGTTACTTAGGCTTTGTTTTAAAACTCTGTGTTGGAGAAATTTTGGATTGTATAAAAGCTTTGGGCTCCTTTGTCAGATATTGATGTATTTTGGGAATTATTAGTATATGCTCTGATTGACCGTTTGGGAGATTTATGATAAAATTAAAAGTTTTCTGACTCCATTTTTCTGATATTTTAAGGTTTTCTGATTTCGTTTTGGGAGACTTCTGATAACTTTAAGGTTTCCTCCGAATTCTGATTATTCGACCATTTACGCTCTAGGAATAAATAAAATTTTAGGGCGTAACAATAACACCCCACACTCATATTTAGCAGCTGACTCGGACTGTATCTTTTGTGGTACCTCTATATAGCTACAAACCCATTTTTCTTGGCATCATTTTTGGTGACTCTACTGGGGAGGTGAGCATCATAGTACAATCCCCCTGTCTAACACACTCAACCATCATACCTCTACAACAGAGAGTTACCAGGATAAGCAGCCAAAGCCTGAACCTCGCTGTTCAAGAGGAGCATCACCTTGACCAGGAAGAGACTAATAACATCCACTCCAAGACCAACCAGCAACCAACGCACGCGATGTGCAAGTTATTATTAACACAGTCGTTCAACAACTTACCCCAACCATAACCAATCTACAAGACTCCAGTCCACTCTTATGGCCACCATCATAGAGATGCAGAAATCCATATAAGCCATAGCCTCTTAACAAGCTGCTTCTCAAATCTAGCCTTCAGGGCGAGAACCGGCCCTAGACACTTCCCAGGTCCCAGTGAATAACGACCCGAAGTTCTTAAGAAACAGGAGACTTTATTGAGATGAAGGCCAACCCTTATGCAGCTGACTAGCACCAAACCACTGACAAGGTGGTGGACATATCTCAATCAGTTGTCCACGTCCCATATAGGTGCCATTGCTAGCTTCTGTCATATATATTAGCAACCTTCTCTTGTCCCCGTACTCCAAGTTATCCCTTTTGGGGGCTCGGGGCGCCCCTGCATGCTACCATATCCCCTCAGGCCCTAAGGAGCCCTCCCTTCACTATGTCACCAAGTCTAACTTATAATCCATTATTCACCACCTATCAAAAAGCTTTGCACCCGACTCCTCAACTTGGCTGACCTACCATGCACCTAATGCCAGTGGCATCTCTATCATGCCCTATCCACTCAAGTACAAAGAATTGACGTTCACGTTCTTAACGGACATGAGGGCAACGCCCGTGAGCACTTAACCAGGCTTGCAGGCTCTTTAAAGTAGTATGGTTCGGGAGACAGTTTGAAGCTTAGAGAATTTTACAAGTCTATAATAGGCCTTGCCTACACTTGGTACCACTAGACCCTAAGGAGACTATACATTCGTGGAGTGACATGGTGCGACTCTTCCTAGACAAATTCTACTACGAAGCTAAAAGAGTCACCATCGTCGATATTGCTGGTATTCACCAGAACCCCAGGGAGGACTTAAACAAATACGTACACCGCTTCCACCTCAAATGCCTTAAGTGCACGGATTTCAGCAAGGATGAGACATTGGTCCTCATCTGTATAAAGAATATGAGTGATGTATATCTTGTTCATATTGAGAACTTACAACTCAAATCTTGGGGACACCTCAAGGAGACAGCCCGTTGCACTTACGATTCGGTCGACCCTCTAAAGTAGTGGAAGTCGCGAGCCCAAAATGCTCTCCTTGCCACAACAGACCTGTCAAAGACTCAGACCAACCTTAACAACAACAATTACAACGACCGCACCCCCGACAAGAGGAGACAATGGGAGCCTGCCCCGAATACCTATGCGACCTCAAGACAGTGGGGGAGCTATCAAAGGACTGGGTTGAGCATGAAGATAACTTTCATCTGCCACCCCTAAGGACACCTCCCACAAAAGCAGACAAAGCTCGACCCGACTACTAACCTTATCACCAAGCCGTTGGGCACTACCTGAAAGAAACAATGTTGTTTAATGCTGTGTGTCAGCACCCTTACCCCCTCATGGTAACAACAACAGAGAGCATCATGTCTTCATGGCCATCAATGACCATGTTGAACCCACCACCACCGAGGTCCCGACAAAGGCTATTCCCTCGGTCACACCCTACTTGCCGTCAGTTGGTCAGCCAACACCTGCCTTTGGGCAAATGACGAAGATCAAATAATTTTTTGATGAAATAGGGGTTTCACATGTGGCATGAACTTACCTGTCCAACAGCTTGATTGAGGTTACCAATGGCCTCGGTCCCAAAATGCTTTGCTACTCAGGCTGAGCTCCGCCATCTCTCTCCCATTGCCTTGGTCTTCTCAAATAAAGATTCATCGTTGGTTGAGCATTACAACCAGCCATTATTTTTCGAATGTACCATTAACAACATTGGCTTTCACTGTGCCCTGGTAGAATGTGGTGCTTCAATTAAAATCATACCCTTCGTCACCTTGCAAAGGGCTGACATCCCCACGAGTAAATTCCTGGAGGCCAATGTTTCTGGAATGCCCGTTGATCAGAGTAAATGGGCATAACATTTCTTTTATCTATTATTTTTTTTTGCCTCTTTTCAGATCTGGAATCATATTATAAGCCTCTATAAGAATAGTGGAAAAGCCTTACATATTTCTTTTGTAATGTCGTCATGTATTTGTTGTTAAAAGTTAAAGCTCAATTGTTAATATCGCCAATATAATATTATTACAATCATGTTGTAGCAAGAAGCCATATAACCATTTATTTAACAAGAAACAGCCGTAGCTAAATATGATTGTGTGACATATTTAGCAGCAACTTTCGTAGTATCTTTTTAGCATAATTAAAATTTTGTCACTCAACCCCTTAACCGATGTATTATTGAGCAACAAAGAACTTGGTTCTGGTCCCTAATTAAAAGGTGCTTCGGGCAAACGACGACGTTGAATGCATTGTTATTGTCAATGACGTCAAGTGGCTTTTTTGTTTGGGTAATGACTACGACTCATGGTTCTGTTGGGATCTCCTAAAACGGCCATGGTAGGCCTATGAGACCTGGCCCACTGACACGAGGTTATCACTGGTAAAATGTAGGATTAACTATTTGTGGCTTTTTTGTTAGTGTTAACTTTTTGTGGCGCCTCCATCTGTATTACCCGGTGACATGGCTTTTTTTGTTAGTGTTAACTTTTTGTGACCTGTACATAGGCTAGACCTAAAGCAAAAATGATTTTTTTTGGTTAATTAACTTGATGCAACAGGTATGGGTTGATTGGATATGTAGTTAATTGACCGAGTTTTGTTTTTTTACTGTAACATTCATTTACTGCAAGTGTCTTTCTGAAAATTGCCTTTTATTATAAAAAAGGATAATTGCGTAAAATACCCCTATGGTTTAGGGTAGTTGCAAAAACACCCCTCTGGTTACAAAAATTGCAAAAAGACACCCGAGATTGCTAATGTGTTGCAACTGTTAGAAAAGTCATCTAAATTAACGGGGCGTTGTTTTCACGCTCTTGAAAAATGCGTGTAGTAAAAAATTTTATAATAAAAGACTAAAGTACCCTCCCTCTTTTTATCTCTCCCAAACAAGTCCCAATTCCACCAAAACCAAACCCTAGCTGCCACCCTCACCACCACCGCCCCAGTCTGCCACCTGCACCACCCACAACCGGTGCCACTGCCACCCCGACCCTGTGCGCCCAGCAGCTGCTAGCCCCGTCACCGTGCGCCGCCGGTGTAAGCCCCTTCACAATCCCGCCTCCACCACCCCGTCTGCCTCTTGCGCCACCCACAACCAGCGCCACCCAATTTCTCATCCAATCCCACCGCTGCTAACTTCTGCAGACAATCCCATCACCGCCAACAGCCCACCCAATCTCGCCGCCACCATCATCGCCTAGTCCCGCTGCAGCCATCACCCCCAAACCAATTCCACAACAATTCGAACCCTAATCGAAACCCCAAGCTTAGATCAAACCCTAATCAAACCCCGAAACTTAGATCAAACCTTAATCCCGTGTTGAGGCCACCAACATTCGAACCCTAATCGATCCCTGCTTGCGCCTTCATGCATGTCCAGATCTATGCCAAACAAGACAGATCCCATCGATCCCCGCTTGCGCCGCCGCGAGCCCGCCGTCGATCCAAGGCAGCTGGCCTTCGTGCATGTCCAGATCTGTTACGGAAAGATCCCATCAATCCTTCGTGCATGCCAAACAAGACATATCCCACCGATCCTTCTCTGCGAGTCTCGTGGAGAAGGAGAGAATCAGATAAGGAAAAGTGGTAAGAGCGTACCATTTTCATTTATATAGAAGGGCAATTTGGACATTTTTGCCATTCTGTTACGGAAATTTGACGGTGCAACACATTTGCAATCTCGGGTGTCTTTTTGCAATTTTTGTAACAAGAGGGGTGTTTTTGCAACTACACCAAACCACAGGGGTATTTTATGCAATTATCCCTTATAAAAATGATATATCTTGTGAAAGCTACAAATCTGTGTTTTTATATAATGAATTATTTTTTTGATATGCTACTATCAAGCTAGTTGGTTCATCGGTTACTTACCGAGCATGTGAAAACTCACCTCTTACTAACATTCCGGATTCAAAAGTTAAGGCGATGATGTTGATCGTGGGTTTTTGAAGTTTAAAAAGAAACGCCACAACATTTTTATCTTTATTTTTATCATCCGATTGTATCATAAGTGTCAACGTAAAGGATTTCTGATGAAGTTTGAAATTCAGTTTTTATCCGAAGTAATAAATCTCTTTAGTTTTCACTACTATTTTTTTTATTAGTTTTAGCGAGTGAGGGCTGACAATGCTCATGTGAGGTTGTTAAATGGGCCTGTGGCCAGTCACCCTCGAGCTCATTGGGCCCACAGCGGTTTTGAATCGTGATATCAGGCCTCACCGTTTGAAAGTAACCATAGAAATGCTGGAATCCACAACGTGCGAGAGAACTAGTGGCGGAACTACGTTGTGACGAGGGGATGCTAATGCACCCCTTGAACTTCAGGAAAAAAAAATTCTTTTCACTTCCTGTCTCTCCATCACCTCTCTCTCTAGCCGAATCTCACACCCACTGAACCACTCCCTCTCGCATCCCTCTCTGGTCGGCGATGGCCGAACGGCGACACAGAACGAAGGGTTTTTTCTCTAGCTCTCTCTCTCTTCCTCGAATCAAGAGAGTCGAGAGAAGATCAGCGAATTTTCTTCCTTCTGTTCTAGATTTGAGAGAAGACCGGCGACGGCGAGTCGGCAACGGCGGCGAGTGACCGACGGAGACTCCACAGCCACCCCCGACATCCCTCTGCCAGCGACTTGGATGAGGACTCCACCGCGGGCAAACCCAGCCTTTTGTTATTTCGCCATTTCAGTACCTATTTGCCATCCTGTCTTGATTTCTTCCTTTTGCTCCTGCTAACTTTCATATTTTTTTTGCCTGCTAACTTTCATATTTTTTTTGCCTGCTAACTTTCATGCTAACAGAGTAGTGTTCTTCAAAATGAAATACAATGATTTAATATGTTCTTTTTCTATTGAGTGAAACCTTTTTTTTTTGTTACAAGAAGGAAAACATGTTTGGTTAGCCATGTGGAGCTAGCATTGATATTGTAAATTGTTGTAGATAATAATAATCTTTAACGAGATTGGTTTGATATGGTTAGCGATGAGCCGGGGTCAGGATTCAAACGCACACCAACTCTTTGCTAAAATAGTTAGACATGCCTAAAGGCAAGAGCAGTAGTTAAACTATTAGTAGTAGTGCCTTCTTATTGTTAACTACCTTTGTTTGCTTGCATATGGTCTAATATGGACATTCCTTTATCAACTTTCATTGTACTATATACACTTTGAAGTTGGTAACTATAAGATTTTATGTATTATGTTTTGAACTACTTTGAGAGGATATTGGTGAGTTAGTTTTGCTACGCGATTTGGTTGTGGTGGAATAATTGATATTAAGAACTGAAATGTTTTGCATGACAATGTTAAAAAAAGGTAAAAAAGAATCAACATAGCCTAGGTGGACTGTATGCAATGTACAACATCCACAACCTAATCATGTGGTTGCTTGCTAACAGTGCAACTACATGATTAGGTTGTGGATGTTGTACATTGCATACAGTCCAACATAGCCTAGGTGGCTAGTCTCATTTGTTGAAAATGGGGGTTAGGTATGCTGACTGTCATCTAAAAAGTATATGTTGCTTAAAAGGGCTAGTTGGTGGTTTTTGTTCGTTCCACACTTCCAATTTTTACTCATCTTACTCGTTCGAAACATAAAACTACGGAAACTAAGAAGGTAAGTTCATTTTTAAGGAACATTGAATTAGAGGCCAAGTATAATCATGTGGGACACAACAAGAATAAGAGCAAGGATCAAGACCGAGGCAACCTAGACAGAGCTTGAGGAGATGACAATACTATTGGGCAAAGGCACATCATGAGTAATGTGCAAATGAAGTCATTTTTCCTTCTAATAAATTCTTAAATCCATTAGTTATAGGAGTTAAAAGTGCTTTTTCATCATAAGGGCAGCTTGTTAAGGGGGCGTCATATGCCCATGCTTTGCCAGACTATCAAATTGCCATACTTATTTGGCTTGCCTCGTACACCTCCTCTTCTATCTATCCAGGAAGACTGACTCATGTAACACCAGTGTGGCCAAGAACTCCCTCAATCTAGCCACTAACCTGATGCATTGAGGTAGTGTTCTAGAGGAGTTGCATACCTGAGAGGTTGAGGTAGTGGCTCAGAGGTGTTACCTATCTGGCGGAAGACATGTACTAATGCAAGAGCACTCGGAGGTCCTTGGCAAAGATAGTGTTTAGGGGCTGTGGCCCATCCCTTGATGAATCCTTGTACTGGAGCATTCATATCGTGCCAAAGTAGTGTCTTGGAGCAATTTATTACCAAATAGCTGAGGTAGTTTCTTGAAAGAGTCGTCTACCCAACACGTCGAGGTAGTGTCCCAGAAGAGTCTCCTACCTGAAGAGTAGAGGTAGTGTCCTAGAAAAGTCACCTGCCAAGCAGAAAAGGAGTCCTCATGCTGGGCACTCAGAGTTGGCTATCCTGCGATGGATTATTATATCGGCACTCAGAGCAAATTAATACAGCATCTCGGAGGAGTCACCTCCCATATTGGCCAAGGTAATGTCGCCAAGGATTCATCTACCTAGCAAAAGAGGAGTCCTAATGTCAAGTTTCTTAGAGCTCCCTAAGTTAGTCGCAGAGCAGTCCTATACCCTAAGGGATGTTGTACACTTCGGAGAGCATGTCGACGTATGTTCCATAACTAAGGCGAGGTACACATGGTATGGTGAAGATATGGGCCAACGACACGGGCTGCTAGTGTGATAGAGTACCCGGGGGGGAGTGGCAAGACTGCATAAGTGGCATCCGGGTGCATACTATAGAGTTGACACTTAGGCTTAACATAGTGTTGAGGTACGTGGTGGGAGGGAGAGGGTGGTAGCGATGAATATAGTGCCTGAGGCAATTAGGGGGGAGGGGCGAGGTGATAGGCATAGTGCTGCAGAGATGTAGCTCAAGATAGTGCTCGGGTGTCATCAAGCTAGTGCAGTCTATTTCAGCACTTTCGGACATACATAAGGCTATGAGAATGCTAGGGGCCGAGAAAGCTACCAATGTTCACATCGGTATGGAAGTGAGAATAAGAAAAATAGGAATAATCATCAACAAAAGTACATTTCCCTAGTACGAGAGGACCATGAAGGACGTATCTCTGGTTACCAATTATCGTGCCTGATGGAGCCTCAAATTCCTCTCTTTCCATATATGGTAATTGTGAGCATTGTCAAGCCAGATTTGGTTGGGCATCACAGCGAGGGAGTGCGACGACGATAGCTATGGAACACGGAGCCCACAAGTGACTAATTGTAAATGCCTTCGCTTAGGAGGGTGGGGGCTAGGCCAACCCTTAGAGAAAAGGCCTATGGTCGACCCTGTAACGGGAAAAGCTTGAGCTGATCCCCCTGCTCCCCCCCCCCCCCGCCCCTAAAGGGAAAGCCTAGGGTTTATCCCAGCCAAGGGGCGCACAGTCGATTCCTTTTTTCTAAAGGGGAAGGGAGTCCATTTCAATACTTAAGTGATTTTTGTATATAATGCCGCAACATGTGGCTTGGGATGTGCGCTCTAGGTTCACTGGATTGGTAGGTTGACCTTAAATCGTTGAATGTATGTTGGCATGTCTCAGAAAAAGCAGGACCCAAGAGAAGTCAAAGGTGCGTAGCCACGATAGACTAGCAACAACTTTGACTGCTTGCTTTATATTCCGACAATTGCACTCATTTTCCGTATAAGGTTCATCCAATGCAGAGACATAAAGAGACTAATCCTTATATTGACATACAACCAAAAAAAAAAAGGAGCATAGAGAAAGAAATTGATAAAGAAAAGAAAGTCATTTTTCTTAATTGTAAAATTTTTGTGAAGATTTTATTTTTGAATATTTTGGAATCAAACTAACAATAACAAAATTATGAGTCTCAATACTGTTGCAGGATTTAAATCTAAAGAGTATTTATTTAGGCACTCAAAAACATTGTTTCTTAGCCATACACCTTCCTTTACTACAAATAAAGGTGATCATGCCATCATTTGTAAAGGCAACCATTAATTGTTACTACATAAAAGGATGTTTCTACTTACTAGGGCAAATTACACAAAACTCCCCTGGGGGTTGCCTTAATTACAATTAGCTCTTACTAAGTTTGGTAATTACACTAAACTCCCTGTGGTTTGTAATATGTTTACACAAAACTCTATTCCGTTAAGCATCCGTCAATAAAAATTAGGGTACTACATAACTTTTTGTGGTCTACCGAAACTGCCCTTAAGTTGTCTTTCCCTTACTTTGTCTCAGCTACCACCGCCGGCGCAGCAAACCACTACCGGCACACTGTCTCATAGAAACACACACACACACACTCTCTCTCTCTCTCTCTCTCTCTCTCTCTATTTCTCTCCAACTGCTACCATACTCGTATTTAAGCCTAAATCCACCAGCAACCACCAACTCGAGTACAAAACCCATCACTGGATTACACCCAAATCACTGCTTAGAACTCAATTAAAGAAAATGAGCAAAATGTCATGACTTCAAGTCATGATCAAGACATTCCAAGACTGAACAGGGAAGAGATGGTGGAGGGAGCTATGGAACAAGGCACTAATAGTACAGCTCAGCCTAATTCGCATCAAATGACCTGGATTGACAGTTAGCAAGGAAGGGGAGGTATCTGCTGCAGCTGTGCAAGGGGAAGAGGACTCCACTCATGCACCAAAATCATACGGTGCCGTAGAAGGGAAAGGAGACATTAAGTAGAACGATGCCGTTTCCTTTAGTTGTTTAAATAAGTAGTTAGGTCCTTTAGCGACCATTACTGTCTGTTGGATTTGGCGCCTGTGCCAAATCAAACTCATTTGAATTTTTGCATTTGAAATCTTGTTGTGGCTTCACAACACACGTAAAAGGGGGAAAAGGAAACCAGAGAAGGTATGTATCCAGAAATGAAAATTTGAACCCTCTCTCTCATTCTCTCCTCTTCTTCCTCTTTTCCCCAATTCTCAGAAAAGTTGCTTAATAAAATCTTCTCATATTCATCATAATTCTGTGTTCTTTCTTTTATATCCTCTAAATTCTTGAAGATTGTTAGCTATGGAAGATCTCAGCAGTAGCATCTCGATCGATATGCTACAACTGGTATTAGAGCCTCTTAATTGAGGCCTGTACTAGCTTAGCAATTTTAATTTACAAACTCTTCGACACTTGTTACGCTTTACTACTTCCACCATGCCGCGATCCGTTAAGAGCAGTCAAGCAACCGAAGCTGAACTACATGAATGGCAGGAAGCTTTGGATAGCCGAATGACAACAAATGAGATAAGGATGAGCTCCTTCGAAGCTTCAATTGTCGATGTGCAGAAGAGCAATTCAGTAATGGGCCAAAGTATATCAGAACTCAAATTCGAATTGGTGAATCTGATAGCGCAATTGAATCTGAAGGGAGACCACCACTTAAGATCTCATACTGAGAATGGAGAGTCAAGCCAGAAAAATCAAAGGATTGAGTTCATATCTCAGCAAAACAACAATTCTATCAACTCAGGTAACCAGTTACCTAAATTTCCTAAACTTGCCTTTCCTAGATTTGATGGTGTAAACCCCAGAGGTTGGGTTAGGAAGTGTGAACAATATTTCGAGTTTAGTCCTATCCATGAGGAATACAAAGTAGCTTATGCTTCGGTGCATTTTGATGCACAAGCAGAATGCTGGTATGCAGCATACATCAAACCCTTGGGCAGGGTGAGTTGGAATAGGTTTGTCAAGGATTTGTATGCCAGGTTTTCCTTGACTAATGGAGTCAGCGTAATGGGAGAGTTTAACAAATTGGTGCAAATGGGAACAGTGGATGAATACTTCAATCAATTTGAAAGCATGAGAGCTCAGGTAGTTCAAGAGTTTGATTATTTAGATGAAAACTACTTTTGTGCTAGTTTTGTTGGTGGACTCAAACCTGAAATCAAAAGTAGGGTGGAGCAATTTGAGGTGGACTCCTTGTCCAAAGCTATCCACATAGCTCGGAGGGAGGAAATAGCCATACACAACCTGCTTAAATCTCACAGACCCTCACATACTACAGCCAACCAGTATAACCAACATCACTCTAGTCCTAGAACCAATCCCTCTCTCAACATCCAAACACTAATGGCCAGCATGTCAAAAAATCCATTGCTTCCTCCTGTCCTAAAACCGACACCCTTACAAGCCTTACCATTCAAACCAGCTTCCACACTACCTTTAAACCCTACACAAAGGGACTGCTACCTACTCCACCAAGACCACCACCCCCACCTAAAACAAACCAACTAACCAGTGAAGAGCATCACAGAAGGATGACTCAGGGTCTATGTTTTAGATGTGGTGCGAATTTTGACCCTGGACACAAGGCAGTTTGTCCCATGAGATCCATTGCCATGATCATAGCAGAGGATGAGGATAACATTGAACTCAAGGAGGAGTTAATGCATGATGAAACTGAGGAAAACCTCACCACCGCGAACCACAACTCTTACTTTGAACCAGAGATTAGTGTACATGCTTTGGCTGGCACTAGTACACACAATACCATTAGATTCCCTGGAATGGTGAAGAATAAGACCTTCAGTATTTTGATTGACACTGGGTCAACCAACAATTTCCTTGACCCTAAATCATCTAAGAAGTTGGGATGTGTCCTTGAAAACACTAGGCCCTTGACAGTTGCTGTGGCCAATGGAGCTACATTAATGACTGATACCATATGCAAGGAATTCAAATGGGTCATGAGATCTCAAGAGTTCAATTCAAGTATGAGAATCCTACCATTGGGAGGCTGTGACTGTGTATTGGGAATGCAGTGGTTAAGGCAATTTGGCAATGTGAACTTTAACTTTAATTGCAACCAGATATCTTTCCAACATCAGGGAAAGTTGATCATATTGAAGGGGGTGAATTCAAGGGGACCACCATTAAGATGGTTTCATCTCAGGCCATGAACAAGTTGATTCAAGGCAATGCTGGGTGCATGTTTGGCCAGATCTATGTTGTCACAGTACCATCAACCACCAGTGATCTTTCAATACAAATCCAAGAAATCCTAACAGAATTTGAAGATGTATTTGAGGAGCCTAAAGGGCTGCCTCCTTCAAGGAGTTTAGACCATCAAATCAAGCTGGTGGATGGAGCTAAATCTGTGAACATTAGACCTTACAGGGTATCTTTTGTACAGAAAAATGAGATTGAGAAAATAGTTGAAGAGTTGTTGCAAACAGGAATCATTCAGCACAGCAATTCCCCATTTGCTTCACATGTGCTTCTTGTGAAGAAAAAGGATGGAAGTTGGAGGTTATGTGTGGACTACAGAGAGCTAAACAAGCTTACCATCAAGGACAGGTATCCCATTCCTGTCATAGATGACTTGCTTGATGAGTTGAATGGGTCTCAAATCTTTTCTAAACTAGACCTCAGAAGTGGGTACCATCAAATTAGGATCAGAGATGATGATATCTACAAGACAGCTTTCAGGACTCATGTGGGACATTACGAATTTAAAGTCATGCCATTTGGCCTGACTAATGCACCAGCCACTTTCCAATTGCTCATGAACACTGTATTTCAACCATATCTCAGGAAATTCGTACTGGTATTTTTCGATGATATATTGATCTATAGTGAAAACTTTGAAGCTCATGAAGAACATTTAAGGATTGTATTACAGGTCTTGAGAGACAACTCCCTATATGCCAAGCAAAGTAAGTGTGTCTTTGCTCAAAACCAAGTGGAGTATCTGGGGCATTTGATAAGTGGGCAGGGTGTAGCCACTGATCCTAATAAGGTGTGTGCAATGCTGGATTGGCCTATTCCTAAAACTCTTAAGGACCACAGAGGGTTTCTTGGACTCACTGGATATTACAGGAAATTTGTCCAGAATTATGGGGTCATTAGTAAGCCCCTCGCCAGTTTACTTAAGAAGGATGCATTTAACTGGAATGAAGCAGCTTGCAAAGCATTTGTCTCACTCAAACAAGCCATGGCTACAACTCCTGTTTTGGCCTTACCTGACTTCACCTTGATGTTTGAGGTTGAAACTGATGCTTGTGACATTGGCATTGGAGCTGTTTTGATGCAAAGTGGTAGGCCCCTAGCTTACATCAGTAAGCCTCTAGGAGTTAAGAATATGGGGCTCTCAACTTATGAAAAGGAGTTATTGGCTTTGGTCCACGCTGTTACTAAATGGAGCTCCTACTTATGCCACTCTCACTTCATTGTTAGAACTGATCACAGCAGTTTAAAGTACCTCCTTGGTCAGAGAGTCACTTCTTTACTACAGCAGAAGCTTCTCTCGAAATTATTGGGGTTTGACTTTGAAGTTCACTACAAAAAGGGAGTTGACAATACAGTAGCTGATGCATTGTCCAGGTTACCACAACAACAGCTAAGTGAGTGTGATGCTATCAGTACCCTTACTCCCTTATGGCAACAAGAACTACAATCTAGTATTGAAGATGACACTTTAGCTCAGCAAATTGTACAAGAGCTAGTCATTGACCCTATGGCAACTTCCTTCTATTCATTCCAAGGAGGAATACTAAGGTACAAGGGCAAGGTTTATGTTGGAAGTACAGGGCAGTTGAGGACTCAAATCATAGAAGAAGTGCACAACTCTGGTATTGGGGGCCACTCGGGAATCCAAAATACCTACAAGAGAGCTGCCATGTTCTTTTATTGGCCTAAAATGAAGCTGCAAATTCAGCAATGGGTTGCTGAATGCCATGCTTGCCAACAAAATAAGTCAGAAAAATGTGTCTTACCCAAGTCTGTTACAACCATTACCTATTCCTTCTCAGCTATGGACTCATATCTCTATGGATTTTGTTGAGGGGTTACCAAAATCTCATGGAAAGGATACAATTTTGGTTGTGGTAGACAGATTGAGCAAGTATGCTCACTTCATTGGTTTAGTCCATCCATTTACAGCTGAGACAGTGGCTATTCATTTCTTTGAAGACATTTTTAGGCTCCATGGCTTACCAGAATCTATTGTGAGTGATAGGGACAAGATTTTCCTATCTAACTTCTGGACCAAGTTGTTTAAGCTGATGGGAACTAAATTAGCTCATAGTTCAGCTTACCATCCTGAGACGGATGGCCAGACAGAAAGGGTAAATCAATGCTTGGAGAACTATTTAAGGTGCATGTGCAGTGATAGACCTCATCAATGGTATAAATGGCTTTCTTTGGCCGAGTACTGGTACAATACCAGCTACCACTCTTCAATCAAAATGACCCCTTTTGAAGCAGTCTATGGGCATAGGCCTAAGACACTAAGCCTATCAGACCCTGAAACCACTAACTTGTCAGACCTTGATAAATATATACAGAGCAGGCAGAAGGTTTTGTTGCTCCTCAAGGATCACATGACTATGGCTCAGGCTCGAATGCAGTAATATGTCAATCTCAAGCGCACTGAAAGGGAATTCGAAGTGGGTGATTGGGTCTACTTGCGTCTGCAACCTTATAGGCAGTCCACTATATCCTTAAGGAAGAATTTGAAGTTGTCTCCCAGGTTTTATGGTCCATATCAGATATTGCAAAAGGTTGGGAATGTGGCTTACAAGCTACAATTACCTACTGGCAGTTCTGTGCACCCTGTCTTCCATGTTTCCTACTTAAAAGGAAACTTGGCCATGACACCACCACTTCCACAGAACTCCCACCATTGGGGGCTGAAGGCCAATTCATGATGGAACCCCTTGCAATTATTGATCGCAGGATGATTAAGAGAGGTAATACAGCTGTGGTGCAAATTCTGGTCAAATGGTCAAACGCAAACCAAGGGGAGGCAACCTGGGAGGACTGGGAAGTTATGAAGGCAAAATTTCCAGATTGGCACCCTTGGGGACAAGGGTCAAATAATGGGGGAGGGAATGTCATGACTTCAAGTCATGATCAAGACATTCCAAGACTGAACAGGGAAGAGATGGTGGAGGGAGCTATGGAACAAGGCACTAATAGTACAGCTCAACCTAAAAGAGTTACAATTTGCATCAAACGACCTGAATTGACAGTTAGCAAGGAAGGGGAGGTATCTGCTGCAGCTGTGCAAGGGGAAGAGGACTCCACTCACGCACCAAAATCATACGGTGCCGTAGAAGGGAAATGAGACATTAAGTAGAACGATGCCATTTCCTTTAATTGTTTAAATAAGTAGTTAGGTCATTTAGCGACCATTACTGTCTGTTAGATTTGGCGCCTGTGCCAAATCAAACTCATTTGAATTTTTGCATTTGAAATCTTGTTGTGGCTTCACAACACACGTAAAATGGGGAAAAGGAAACCAGAGAAGGTATGTATCCAGAAATGAAAATTTGAACCCTCTCTCTCATTCTCTCCTCTTCTTCCTCTTTTCCCCAATTCTCAGAAAAGTTGCTTAATAAAATCTTCTCATATTCATCATAATTCTGTGTTCTTTCTTTTATATCCTCTAAATTCTTGAAGATTGTTAGCTATGGAAGATCTCAGCAGTAGCATCTCGATCGATATGCTACACAAAACTAGAGAACCAACTACTGAATAACAAAGAAGCAAAAAGAAAGAAGTTTGGCTCGCGGCGGTGATGAAACGTCATCGATCAAGAAAGCACAGGATTGACCTCCGCGGCGGTGGGTTTATTTTCACTGGTGTAGATCTGACGGTCTAGATGCAGAAGCACAAGACCATTCGTTTCTGTGTAGGTCCTACAGTGGTGGATTGTGCAATTACGATTGGTGGCGGTTGGGCATCTATTGGCGGTGCTCGGACCGGTGCTGGGCTGTCATGACGGGGAAGAGGCACGACGATCGTCAATTGGCTGATCGAAGGTGGCCCTTGGCCCTACCGGAGATGGTGTACAACAGCGAGCACGAGTCTTCTATGCGCTATCAATTGCCAGCAGTTGAGAGATTGACGGCGGTTAGGCCATTGGCAGTGACCTCTTGGGGCCGTGGGTGGTCAGCGGTTGGCTGATTTGGCAGTGGTTAGGCGATTGGCAGCCGCCTCTCGTGGGTGACCAGCGGTTGGGCGATTGGGGGGTGGCCATCTGCGTACTACCGGCAATGAAGGTGGCCGTTGGCGGCCCTTAGAGTGCGACCAAGAATAGTGGTTGTGCTGATGTGTATGTGAGTTGTGTGTGTCTAGTGGTGTTGTGAGTTATGTCCGTTTGTGTGACGTGTGTGTGTGTGTGTGTGAGAGAGAGAGAGAGAGAGAGAAAAGGGTAGTAGAGAAAGGAGATGACTGGGTAATTTTTTTTGTTTTTAGGGGATATTATCTTCTTTTTATCGATTCTGTTAGCTCTGTTAACGGAAAAATAAAAAAGTGTAGCTTAGTGTAATTACCAATAATTAGTAGGAGCTGAGTGTAATTAAGGCAAACTTCAAGAGAATTTTGTGTAATTTGCCCTACTTACTATTGGGTGTCAACCAAAATTTATTAAGTTCAAATGTCGGAACACTCAGAACTCCCTAAGGTAACGTGCTAGAGAATTGCCTACCCTATACTACACACTCTGAAGAGCAGGTCAAAACATATTTCAAGACTAAGAAGAAAGTGCACCTAGTATGGTAAAGAAATGGATAAACAACTAGGGCATGGTAGTATAATAAAAGTATTAGGGGCACGACTGCATAAGTGCCGCAATGGGGGTATAAGCGGTGTCAGGAGCACGCTAAATGAAGATGATGTAGTGAGGTGATGTCAATAATTGTTGCGTGGGGGCATATAAAACATGAAAGCCATGCATGGGGCACAATCGATGGATGATATGCCGAGGGTATGTAGTGTAGAGACGGCACTTGGGCCGGATCAAACATCGTGATACAAGGCGCGATGATTGATGTAGTGCCAAGACCATGTATGGAGCTCGGGCAATGCAACACAGGCATGCGCCAGCTTTGGTCATGGAACATGAAGTCCCCAAGGAGCTAAGGATGAAGGTCCTCATTTGGTGTGGGTTGGATGACCACAAGGAGAGGAGGAGAGACCCCAAGAGGGCAAAGAGAAGACCGCCGGGGGGGGTGGAGAAGGATCTAGGCCACCCCCGTGGAGGGGGAAGAGCTCGGGTAGGGAGGATCTTGGGCGTCCACCAAACCCCCCCGCCTCTCCTATCCCCCATGGAAAAAGGTCTAGGGCCGACCCCAAGTCAATGGGCAAACTATCGACTCCTTGTTTGGGGGAGGCATGTCGATGTCAATATTTAAGAGTGATTTTCGTACAAAATGACGTGGCACGTGAATTGGAGTGTGCATTTCAGATTGACCGGATTAGAAGCGATAAAATGTGACCGTTGAATGTTTACTAACGTGTCTCAGAAAACGATTGTCAAAGGTGACAATAACTTCGAAGACCCTATTTTCCAAACTGCCTATGCGTGATGGCCACCGGCATTCGGTTCGGACTGGACGAATAGTTAAATTCCAACAAGTCATAAACACTTTCTTCCACTAAACAGATTAAGACTTTGCTAAACAGGTTACCCATCATTATTTATTTATTTATTTAAACTTATATTACATGCATGAGTGTCATGTAAACTATATTATCTCCTAATGGAATACACGTGACATGGTGTAATTGCCCCCGCTCTAAGCAGGCTGCGTATGCAAAGTTTTAACTCTGATATAAAAATGTCACACACACACATTAATTAGTGATGATGCTAAAAATGGTTCGCTGTTGCTTGGAGGTGCCACAAAGGATACATTCTGAGTCAGCTTCCAGGTAGACAAAGCGGGAGACAGCAAGGACGGGGTAAGGGCGGAGGGCAAGGCTCCCCAGACAGGTCACGAGGGCTGGCAGCGCCGCGCACCGATGACGAACAGGGCCGACAGTCGATAGTCTGTGTCAAGGATACAGCGTCGAGGGTCCGGAGACGGGAGCCCAAGTGTGTTTCTCTCACTAGAATTCCAGAGAGAATGTCTTTTAGAGAGAGAAAGTGAAAATGACAAATGAGAGAGAGAGATACTTGAAAAAGCTCCAAAGTCCACTATTTATAGGCAAAAATGTGCATGTGTCATAAGTTGACATGTGTCACCCCCTGGGAACGACACGTCACCAGAGGGGCCGAAGCACTGATTCTCCGTTGGGACTGCCGGTCCCTAAGTTCGTAGCATGGTCAGAGTAGCCCGCTGCCCCAGCCTTCAGTCCAAGCCCTTACTGAATCCCACAGGCCTGGCAGCGGTGGGGAAGACCCGACGCCTAGCTGCCAGGTGGACTAGGCAAGATGCCATTCCGAAGACCTGCTCCCATCTCGGAGTGACCCGGGGGTCATAGTCCTTAGGGGTGCCGACGCGAGCCCCCAGTGCTAGAGCACGTAGGCCAGTCACGCAGGCACCTTGGCGGAGATAGTGTCCCGGAGGAGTCGCCTATCCCGCTGCGAAGGGTCCTCGTGCCGGAGCACAGAGCGAAGCCCCTCGGAATGAAGACGGCGATGGCTTTCAGGTTGTGAGCCCATCCCGTAAGCATATAACATGATTGTGGCGCATGGGCGCGGTGCCTATAGCACGAGACATTTGATTGTGGCGCATGGGCGCTGCGACAACTGTCGCGAGTCCTTACCTGGTGCCGGAGGCACGCGTCATGAGAATGGCGCAAGGGCGCAGCGACGACTGTCGCGAGACCATACCTGGTGCCGTGGGCACATGTCATGGACGTGGCGCACGGGCACAGCGACGACTGTCGCGGAGCAATACTTAGTGCCGGGGGCACGTATCATCAGCGGGGCGCAAGGGCGCGGCGAAGTGAGTGATGTGCCGGGGGCACTGTAATGTGACAGAGAGCGCCAGAGGGGGCGCGACTGTATCTGTGGAGCGGCGCATGGGGGAGACGGAGTGCGGGCGACGAGGGTCGCAGAGTAACTTCCTCTGAGCGACGGGGGTCGCGAAGTGACGTCCAAGCAACAGGGGTCGTTGCGGGGATGGCGCGCGACCGTGAGCGACGGTCGTCATGGTGACAGAGCGGCCACAAGAGACGGTCGTCGTGACTACGAGCGACGGTCATCGCGACGACGGAGCACGGCCGAGAGCGACGGTTGTCGCGACTACGGCGGAGCGCGGCCGCGAACGACTGTCGTCGTGACAACGGAGCACGGTTGAGGGCGACGGTCGTCGCGACTATGGTGGAGAGCGGTCGCGAGCGACGGTCATCGCGACTATGACAAAGCGCGGTCGCGAGCGACGGTCATCGTGACTATAAGCGAGCGACGGCGAGCGAGGGTCGTCGCGGCGACAGAGCACGGCCGAGAGCGATGATCGTCGTGACTACGGCGGAGCGCGGTCGCGAACGATGGTCGTCGGTCGTCAAGGCAGGTGGCCGACCCCCAAGGGTGGCCGAGCCCCTCAAGGTGGCCGACCCCAAAGGGTGGCCGACCCCCAAGGGTGGCCAACCCCCAAGGGTGGCTGAGCCCCTCAAGGTGGCCGACCCCATAGGGTGGCCGACTCCCAAGGGTGGCCGAGCCCCATAGGGTGGCCGACCCCTTGAGGTGGCCAACCCCCAAGGTGGAAGGCACGCTGAGGTCGCTTCACGAGCAGTTCACGTGACTTGAGCATGCGTTACTTTGACCGGCTTTCGAGAGTTGAAAAGTTGACCGCTGACTGGGTGATGTGTCGCGCAAAGTGGGTCCCTTAGCGGGTCTTGGGGTGCGACCAGAATAGGGTATGAACAATTAGAAAAACAAACAAGCCTTGCTTTCTATTCTGACGATTGCACTCCTTGTGCCGTCTACGGTTCATCTGTTGCGAAAAGACGTAAACAATTACTCCTTGGGCTGACTTAAAAATAAAAAAGGAGAGCATAAATACGAAATCAAAAGGAAAAGGAGAAGTCGTTTTTTCTCTATACATTTGCATGGTTTTTTGTGAAGATTTTCATTTTGAAAAAATATTTTGTATTTGAAACTGTAACGACCAAGTGTTACTTTATTGCCCATTTATATAATAGGCACGACTTTAAAATGTAAAAATGACTTATTATGTCTTTAATACACTCGTACAACTCAAAATCAGTTTTGTGTTATTGACGACACTTTATTATTATTGCGAAATTTTTGGTGTTATATACCTCACCCAAGTGTGTATCAAATGGCGGCGTTGTTTGTGCTATTTCCTGGTCATTAAAAGTATAAATATGCGGGGACAAAAATGCTAATAAAATATAGGTTAAAGAGCGTAAGCACAATTTCCTATTTTATTGTTGGGTAAAGTTAGGGGTGAGCACGGTTCGGTTTGGTTCGGTTTTGGGGTCAAAATGCAAATCGAACCGTTACCCTTCGGTTTGAAAAATTGTAAACCGAATCAAACTAAACATCATCGGTTTGGACGGTTTAAACAGTTCGGCTTAATTGGTTTGGATTGATTTGCCCACTTAAAGACATTGTTCCCTTACACACTACTAATTGAAGTTATAATTTTTCTAAATTGCATGTAATCTTGTTTCATTCGATATATAAGTTCTCATTGATGAATGAGAAAGAATGAGTAAATATAAACTAGATATTGGTCACAAAATTTTTGTGTTCTAAGTGTTGTTAATATTTTTGTTTCTTTTAACTTTTAATATTTGTTTATTTAGAGTTGCTCAGTACCTTATATGTGTAATTATCAATAGAATGTTATTAAAAATACATTAACATATTATAAAATCGGTTCGGTTTGGTTTAGAATTGGTTTCAAAAATATGAACCATGAACCAAATAGAACCAAAGTCGGTTTGAAAAATGTGAAATCAAACCGTTGAGATCTTTGGACGGTTCGGATTGAATTGGTTCGGTTTGATCAATTTGAACGGTTCAAATCGATTTGAACGGTTTGATGCTCACTCCTAGGTAAAGCATCTATATTTATGTCTAATTAAATACTCAAAACGTGTTCAAAGCGGCGCGTAGAGGTGACCAGTCACTGTTTGCTTGTCCAGGTTGCTCCGAGCACTAAAGAAAGAGGCTTCGGGCCCAATCAGAACACTGCAAAGTCCTAAATCCAAAGCCGAACCAAAAGTTCAAAGAACATTGATGTTGCCCTCGGTGTTAGCCACCTTAAGTCTTTAGAGATGAAAAAACAGGTATTACCTTCTCTAGATACCACAACTAGAATTATAAAAGTAATTAAATACACCATTAAAAAATATAAATATCCTGTCCATTGTTTGAGTACTATATTTCACATGTTGGAGCGATTTTTAATAGTGATATATTTACAAAGAGCGATTTTTAATGATAACCCAACGTAACTGCGCTTCACTTGCTATCTTCAATTTTCCAATTCAATTCACTGTCTACACGTAAAATTTTTATATAGTTTTTTATAAAAAGTTTGAAGGAGTAACCAAAATAAAATTAGAGCGGTAAACTATATATAATGACATTTCCAAAGTCTTTAGAGACAAAGTATGACCAAAATGATTAGAAAGTGACCCTCAAACGCCACTTGGCCAATTTTAATTGCATCAGTCCGCTAATCCAGGAGTAGAATTTCACGCGCCCACACGAAATACACACTACAAACAATACACGCACACGAACAGACTTTCTCTCTTGCTAGTTTTCCGTGTAAACTGTCTCGTGACCACCTTAGAATCAGATTCTGCCGTCACTCAGCTGATCAGCCGAGTCACAGCTCAGAAGCAGCCTCTCCCCCTCACCTATACGCTAACAATTACACTGTTTCTAACCAACATGAGCTCCTCTATTGTACAAGTAAGTTCAATTATATGCCTACAAATCATGTTAATTTCGTTAATATATTGATTACTGACGGTTTTCGTGGCGAGTAATTAGGGATTGACGAAGTCGCTTGCTATGACTGTGCTCTCCGAGATCGGTGACAAGACGTTTTTTGCGGCCGCGGTGAGTCTGTCATCCTTGTTTAGCTTGTTGAATCTGTGAGAAAAATTTGGTGTTGAATTTGATTGATATGTTCAATAGGAGCTCACCGATGTGATTTTCATTTATTAAGGTGGGTGCGTCATCGATTTGACTAGAAATGTCTATTTCGCATCCTTATATGGTCGTCCCCACCTAATCTGAAAGTGCTTCGTCAGTAAGGCACTTTTTAGCGATAAACGAAGTGTGAATAAACGGGGCTGAATAAATGTAGTAGGAGTGGGAATAGATGTTGGCATTGGGTTATACTTGAGCCAGTTTTGAGCTGTCAATTCCCTTTCTACAACCTGCTAAATTTGCTTGATCATTGTTCCCAACCCATTTTATTCGCACCCAAGGGCCACTGGGGGTCCCGTTTTGTGTGACACGTCGACACGGTCAACGATCATTTTTTTTCAACACGTTCAGCCGATCAAAATACGCACGTCCAAGTCATGTGCGTTCTTCGCTTCGTGCGCGACTCACAGAAACGCGCTCGTCGCGTCTCGACCACCCAACTCTTTATTCCTCCAAAACATCGACCGTCAGCGTGCCTTGGGGCTTACCCAGAGGGTCGGGCCTTGGCCTTCCCCTAGGGGTCGGCCTTGGGCCTTCCCTAAGCCATTTTCATTTCTCTTTGAGGGGGCCGCGCGTCTCCGGGATACCCACCATCGCCTACCGGCCGGCTCCGCAACGTCCGTCGCCCTAAGTCATGCACCAACTCCTCGTCACCCGTGACCATACGCCATCTCTGCGATACCCATTGCCTGTGACCGCGCGCCATGTCCACGACGCGTGTCGTAGCTTGCACGCCATCTCCGCGACACCCCTTGCCCGCACACCGGCTCCGCGATGCCCATCGCCCATGGTCATGCGCCATCGCCGAGGACTCCTTCGCTAGTGGCCGCGTACTCCCACTTCCAACTTTATTGTCACTAGAGATTGCATTCGCATTTTTGTGTAATATTAACACTCAGCTCGAGCGCCTGTGTGCCGTTTCCACATCGAAAGTCGCTAGCGCCCATGCACTCCTCATGCGTCACGATGCCCACTTCCATGACATGTGCCCCTGGCACCGGGTATTGTCTCATGCCGTTGGCATCGCGCCTATGCGCCACAATCATGTTACATGCCCCCGGGCACCACAGTTGTTCACCACACCATGTGCCCCCGCCGTGGACGTAGAACATGCTTCGCCCACTCTCTGGAGTGTGCAGCATTTCGAGGGGCTCCGCTCACAGTGTTTCGGCATGAGGACCCTTCACAGCAGAATAGGCTCGCTACCACAGAAGCTATCGCCGCCTGGGTTAACTTGTGTGACACTAGGCACGTCTGAGCTGCGGTCATGTCCACTCACGTCACTGGTGATCATCGGCACCCTTTGGACAATGACCCCCGGGTCACTCGAGACGGGAACAGGTCTTCGGAGGGCATTGTGTCTAGTCCGCCTGGCAGTTGGGTACAGGGACCTTCCCTCACCACTGTCAGGTTCTCTTCGCGTCTCTTGACGCATCCCTGTGGGATCCAGTAAGGGCTTGGACCGGTGGTTAGGGCAACAGGCTTACTCTGATCATGCCTATGCTGTGTGGTGAGTCTTCTCAGATAGGTAGACCGACACTGTGCAGGGTTGGCAGCGCAAATATTTGAACTGAAAGTCCAACGGAGCACCGGTTTTTTTGGACTCCCTGATGACGTGTCACTCTCAGCAGAGGATGACATGTGGTAATTGATGACATGCATACTTTTGCCTATAAATAGTGGACTTTGGACTTCATTTGGAGACTTTTTCTCATTTTCACAAAAATTACTTTCTTACTCTAGTACTCTAGAGCTCTTGAATTCTATAGAGAGAAACACAATTGGACATAATCTTGAACACAACATTGGACTATAACATTGGACCGTAGCGTTAGACCCTGACTCGGACCTCAACTTGGACTATCGATTGTCAACCCTGCTTGTGTCCGCGTCGTCTCCACTATACAGCCACTCCTGTCTGGGAAGTCTTGCTTTCTGCCCTTACTCCACTCTCACTGCATCTCACTTTGTACATATGGCAGCTGACTCGGACTGCATCCTTTGTGACACCTCCACGTAGGTACAAACCCCTTCCTTGGCATCAATCATGAACAACATGCAAGAATTTAAGCGCTGTACAGCTACGGAGATTAGTTATAAGTAAATAGGATTTTGATGAAAAAATGATGAAGAGTATATGGTGATAAATCTTTTGTTTTTATGGTGTTAGAGGTGCTAAGATGAGCTGTGATGTCATCCAGCTGCAAAATTGTTCCTTTTTTCTTAGAAGGCATAAAGGGGAAAAAATTAATTTCTGAAAATGACTATTGGCATAATTTTGTTGTACAGATTTGTTGCATTATCTATGGGTTCAAAAACGTGTAGGTTGACAAATAAACAATTACAAGAGCATCTTTTCATAAGATATATTGTTTGTTTTTTTATTTCTACTAAGAGTTTGGAGATGAATTTTACTAGCAGAACGATATGGTGGTGATGACTATGTCCATTTTTCAAAAAGATTTCGGAGGATCATAAATTTGTTATGCATTCGTATCACAAGGGCCAGAAAAACATCTAAAGAATGCTATTAACATTTGCTTCGTGAACTTCCCTGGGGCTTTAAGTTAACTCGATGCACTCACGATGTACTAAACCTAGATAATAGTTTGAGTTGAAGAGAAGGCCTGTAGAAGTGCAGCCAGTAGAATCAATATTGAAGATCCTTGGGTTTCTTCTGCTACACACTCCCTCTCATGCACAGCGAAAGCTAATAAAAAATGATCTGTAAAAAGCCGGTGGTGGAGTTCAATCCATCGTGCTAGTTTCTTTGTCAGAGCAAAGGTGTTGCACATTCCGTCCTTTTCACCCATTACAGATTCTCATTTCAAATTGGCAGCGAATAATCTCCATTATACACTACCATAAATCCCTTTCATCTACACATATTGTATTCTCCACCATTCTTGAGTCCATAAATCCCTGTTTTTCCTATTGAAAAGTTTATAGAGGCTTAATATAGACCAATCCACAATATTATCTTCATATATGTAGATATCAATTCTATATATGGAATTTATGCTTCTCTCTCTTATGTGGATTTTCTTCTCAGTTTTCCCCTCGGTTCCTCTTTTATCCTCTCAATCTGTCAAAAAGGCCCCTTAATGGGCGGGCTCCTCTTCTCATCTTGCATGCAATGTTTCTTTTCTTCAGCTATTTTGTCATTTAAAATGACTAATAGAGTGGTAGAAGCATATTTTGAAGATTGTGGTCTGACAGTGTTTATGATTTCTATCTCCATCAAGAGTCTTGAATTGTCATATGGTTTGAGGAGATTCAGGCATTCACCTATCCATTTTGTCGCAGATAGAAATGCTGGTTTATTATATTTACATTCCTATGCCTTAAAAAGGGGGAACGGAAGAAAGAAAGGATGTATTCCGAAAAGAAAAAAAAAATGAATGAAATGAGCATTTCATCTATCAAAAGCCTGTTTGGGATTGCTTACAGAACGCAAATTTCAGATTAAATGTTCATCGACTTTCAAAATGGTTAATTGCATAAAATACTCTTGTGGTTTGGGATAATTGTAAAGAGCCCCTGTAATTACAAAATTACAAAGGAGCACCTGTGATCGTAAAAGTTTTGCATGGTTTCTGTACTGATTTAAATAAATTGTCCAAAATACCCTTGTATATAAACCCTATTTTGTTTGTGTGCAAAAAGAAGTCTTGACCAAAGGGGCGGCACCACCATTCTACCCACACCAGCTGCCACTCAAGCCCAAGCCCTCTCTCTCATCATAACCATCCAGCCCCTACCACCATCATTCAGCCATGCTCGTCTCCGCCACAGGCCCAAGCTCCCTGCTCTTGTAGCTGCCACATCCCAGTCAAACCCATCGCCTTGCATTTCGTCGCCAAACAATCCCACTACTGCAATGCCCCTCTTCTCCATTCTTGTTGAGTTTTAATGTTACGGGATTTGTTTGTGGAATAAAGCCTACGTATTTAGGCTTAGATGTGGTTGATTTACCCAAATGTGCGATTGAAACCCTAGATTTGAGTTCGTGCGATTAGGGTTACGATTGGGTGGGGCGCAGGTGGTTGGGGCTAATGGGGGGCGCAGGTGGTTGGGGCTAATGGCGGGGTTGGCGGTGGTGCAAGTGGTTCGGTTGATGACGGGTCTAGTGATGCAGAGCTCGTGGTGGGTGGTGGAGGCGCACTTGGCAGTGTGTTGATGAAGGGCTAGCACGGCGGCGTAGGGTCATGGTTGGTGGTCAGGGCTGGGTGGTGGCAGAAATTGTGACTTGGATTTTGGTTGAGGGTGGCGGCTAGGGTTTTTGTTGGTGAAGGTAGCGGCTAGGGTTAAGGTTTGGTTGGATTGGAGAAGATATTGGGACTTGAGTGGGAGAGAAAAAAGAAAGGGAGGGTATTTTAGTCTTTTTAATGTATTAAAATCTGCCAAATGCACTTCTTAAAAGAGTGAAGATCATGCTCTGTCAACTTGGATGATTTCTTTAACAATTGCAACAACATTGGCACCTCAGGTGTCTCTTTGCAATTGTTGTAATTACAGGGGCCTTTTTGCAATTATCCCAAATCACAAGGATACTTTATGCAATTAACCCCTTTCAAAATCATTTCTAATTTACTTTTAACAAAATTACTTTTAAGCTACAAATGGTGTTTGGATTAAAAAAGAATAAAAATACAGAAAGCAGTTTCAATGTGGCAAAATGACCAAAACTTTAGTGCTTAAATAAAATGTGCCAATATTCCTTGAAATTAATAGGGATAGTCTGGTACTTTACGTGGTCAGAATTGATTATGAGAAAGTGATTAATCCATTATCTTTGTTTTCTTGGGTTATGATTTAATCAGTTCTTTAGCTTTTGAAAGCTGATTAATCGGTTTTATGTTTACCAAACACTTGTTAACCTGATTAAAATTCATATTAAATCAAGTTTGATCATCTCAAAATCAATTCCAAACAGGCCTAACCCACTGTGGCTATGGGCCGTATCTCATATGCTAGGAAGTATTGACACTTCCCTGGCTGTGTTGTTGTCAGGCATGTAGCAAACCCTTTATTGTAACCTTTAAGTTATCAGACATGCCTACATGTTCCCAACATGACTGATTGAGTCTTACTAGATGTATTAGATGAGAATTGGTTTGCTTTGTTTGAATCCTTTCCCTGTGCTGGTCTGGCGTGCTTTTAACTTCTAAATACGAAGTAATTAAAGTCTTCAAGGATCTACTCTGGCTCTTCTGTGGGCATACTGAAGTGCAACTTTGGTCCTATTTAGCTTTTGCATTTGTGATAGAGTTAAGGTTATTGAGGAAGGACAAAGTGCTCGAGTACATCATTCTACTAAAAGCTACTGTTCAAATCTAATGCTGTGGATCGAAATGTGAATTCCCTTTCTTAGTTTTCTATCATGGCACAGACCGTTGTTCCTTCGTACTAAAAACAGGCAAAAATAGCATTACATGTGTTTATCTGACATAAGCGATGCTTGTTTAGATCTTAGCAATGCGCCATCCCAGGAAACTCGTCTTTGCCTGCTGCATGGTAGCTTTGACCGTAAGACTTTTAGTCCCTTGGCACTTCATATATTTTTACTCGGTTGTTGACCTTTGATGTCCCCAAATCACATGTATTTTTGCTGTTTAATAGGTCATGTGCATCCTTTCTGCCCTTCTTGGCTGGGCTGCTCCAAATCTGGTAAGAATGGTTTTACATTTTCGGTTTTGTAACTTGTTTATATAATTTACTTCTACCAGACAATTGATATGCTTAATGTAATGTACTATACATTTTGTAACAACTAATCTACTGTGTTGGAACTAAGATGACCGGCATATTGTACTGTTTTAATTTAAATCCTTTTGTTTCCGAAAGCTTAGTGATCTGCAATCAAAAGCCAATGGAACTTTAGACTTCATGGAAGACTGACCATTCCATTCCCTGCATGAAGAATTCAACAGTGTATTGATTCTCATTCCTTTGTGCTGGCACCCTGTGGCGGCAATGGCGGTGGCGTTTGCATTGCTAATCTCTGCTTTAAGCTCTAGGTTTTCTTGCACTAGCTAGATGCAACTCCTTTAGTGTTTACGTTAAAGTCCCAAATTGCCGACTGGGAAAAGAAAATTTTTCCGTTGCGACGACAACACCTCTCAGCAGTAAGTTTGATGTCGTCGTAGCCAGGTCACCATTAGCACGAAGGGATACGCTCTGTGCTCTAACTCGCAGACCACATTTTCGGAGCAAATTCATGACAAATTTGCAAATTCGAATGGTCAAATTTGTGGGTCCTTAAGTAAACATGTGGATTGCTGTGAGATTGACTCTCAAGCCAATAACACATGCCCAAGTGGTGTTATACACTGGCACAGCACGGTGTGAGATCATGATGGCTGCTTCTATAACTAAAAAGTGCCCAACATAGAGGTTAGCAGGACTCAAAAGTGCAACACTTTAGCTGGATTAGAATTCATTGAGCCGCTGGACCAGTGAGGTTGTGTCATTCTCTTCTATTACTCATGTCTGTAAAAGCTACTGTATCATAAAAGGACTTGGTGAAACAAGTCCAAAAAGTTCTAATATTGTGTTAGCTATAGAAGGGCCCAACGAAGTTGGAACTTTGTACATCAATGCATGCTCTCGCGGTGCTCTCAACTATGACTTTTTCAAATTTTCAGCTCTAGCTCTGGTCCTGATGCGTCGTGGATGTGCAATGATTCTGATTCTACTTCCATGAACTTCTTAGTACGGTCATATATCAGTTAACTAAGTAGGAGAATTAATAAGTATGTGAAAAGGTGTTTCTTCTATGCTTCATATTGTTAACTCCATCAGTCATATTATCGTGTGGATTTGAATTCTTAAGAAGTCAAGCTTATTCATACGGTGTTAATAGGTAATTAAGGACAATATGGACCTAGGCCCTATAGATTCCTGGAATTATTTACATGGGACTATCATCCTATTATTTCACCTACTTTTTGTTGGTATTCTCTAGTATCCTGTTCATAAATTTTCTGTGGTTGTAAACAATGCAGATCTCACGCAAATGGACTCATCACATAACAACCATATTGTTTTTGGGTTTTGGTATATGGTCTTTGTGGGATGCATTTAATGAAGGGTAATCCTGTCTTCATTACCGCTTTCCCATCATTTGCATGTATACTAATCTCCATAATAGAATTTTCTTTTTTCTTCAATGATGTCTGATTCAGTTTATCCTAATAGGGAGTCTGAAGAGCTGGCTGAAGTCGAAGCAAAATTGGTTTGCCTCTTTATCTTTCACACTGTACCATATATCGGAAACGATCTTACTAACATCCCTTTAATGATGCGACTAGGATGCTGATTTTAAAGCTAATCCTGGAGCAAAAGGCAAAACAAGGTATTTCAAGAAATATCGGCCTTTACCTCAACCTTTGGCATTACCTTGTTCTCTTATTTTTCTTCTTTCCCTCTTTGTATTTGATGTAAGTAAGTCTGTTGTTACTACATAAAAGCTGTTACATTTAGCCGGTCAAAGTTTCAGTATTCTAAAAAAGTACCAGAGAATCAAGCTTTAAGCAACCTCTGTCTTGCAGTTCTTCAGTTGCTTTTATCATTAACCATGATAGATGCACTAATCTTTCCAGGCTGATAATTCGAAGAAGCAGAAGAGGCCATTTCTCACTCAACTCTTCTCGCCCATCTTTCTGAAGGTTGTAGTTCACTTGACCTATCTACGTACATTCTGATAGACACAACAAAGTATGTAAACTGATATATTCTCCCCATTCTCAGGCATTTTCGATTACATTCTTTGGTGAATGGGGTGACAAGAGCCAGGTAAATATCAGAAGCACGTAAGATGTCGATAATGAATCCATATTACTACATATCGCCGTTTCTGTTGCTTTATGTGTGTCTGGCAATAACTATCAGTGACCTTTCAGCTTGCTACTATTGGGTTGGCTGCAGATGAGAATCCATTTGGCGTTGTTCTTGGTGGAATAATATAAGCAAAACTAATTTTATCTTTTAGTCTGATAAAAGCATATTTTCTATTTTAAAAGCTGAGAATTGGTACTCATTTTTGCTTTCCTTTTTCAGAGTCTAGTAGTTTAGAAACATTACATACAGTAGGTAGGTACACCACAAATATTAGGTTTTTTGCCTCTTTCTATATTTCAATTCTACGCAGATAATATTCCTCTTTATACTCTTCCCTATTTATTTTGAATGAAAGCAAACCCTTGCTTATTGGTCCTGACGAAAGCCTAAAAAGTAATGAGGAGACCAGGAAGGCTTCTAATTTAACGGGATTAAGCTATTTGCACATTGATGGTTTTTTTTTTTTTACCTCCACTTTTTTCCTTTATTCTTGCCATTGGGGTGCGGACCATGAGGTATTATTTTCTTCAGCCCGATTCCCTTTCTTAGACTCGTTTTCGCTCCCAATCCCATCAACCTGAGCAGCTTTTGAGAAATGATACGCCCTGGTTGACTGAATATCCTAAGCAATTTATCAGGTCGTATCAACCCCTAAACATGAATTTTTTACACTGTCTGTCTATCTCTCTCCCTCCCTCCCTCTTGCTCTCTTCGTTGACCAGCATTATCCGTCCAATTGTGAACTATTGCCCTCCACTAGGACAAAAAGGCTTAAGAAATCTCAGCAGGGTCCCTGTGGAGTGCAAATACTCATAAGGGGATTGAATATCATTTCCCATATTTTGTCCCCTTCTCTTCTTTTTCTTGTTAGTTTATTTACAGGACGTATGTTCAAGTAAGTTGTTCGGATGCAGGTTGCACTCTCCGGTGGAGTACTATTCATTGTTTTGGGAATCCAATCACTCCTATCAACAGTCGAGTCATGATGTCCGTATCTTGATACTGTATGGTTAGTATATCGCCATATCCTTTATCCTTTATGAGATTAATACAACTGGATAGTTGGTACTTGCTAGCATGGGATATATCTCTGCTCTTGCTGCACTGTTTGAGAAGGGATTCATGACAAACTTTTCTAACCTTATCATTTCTAGCAGTCCATTTTGAGATCTTTCATCTTTTACGTGAGAAGGTTTTGACCATTTGCACTTCACATGTTACTAATCTCTCTTTCCCCAAAACTTGCAATCCTCACTAGTCAAGCCAACTCTCTCTCTCTCCCCCTCCCTCCCTCTCTCCTTAAGAATGCATGAAAGCATGAAATAGACACATGTCATGATGCTCCCTCTCTCCACCTTAAGAATGCATGCAAGCATGAAATAGACACATGCATGATGCTTAACGGTTAGCCTAAACATGCATGCAAGCATGACATAGAAACATGAAATGATGCTTAAACTTTTTTGCTATATCCAAAGTAGTTATACAAACATCCATTACTTGCGTGCAGTGAATGAAAGATGGTCTAGTGAAATAAAGAACCAGAAAACATACAGATACTGTAGGAGAGCTCTACATTTACCACTCCAAGGCCTCGTGGTTATTGTAATGTACAATAACATTCAACAAAACTGATTCAAAGAGTTACATTTAAATAGACAAGATCAGGGTTGTCCTGTATTTTTTGGCATCATTGCCGTGGAGGCACTCCTTTACTTTCCCGCCTCCTCTTCTGTCTTCATAAACTTTTGTTGGACATTGTATTGTCATCTTTAACTGATGTAAGCGATAACGGTTCATATTCTTTTGATGGTGTCTGAACATATTTGTTATACATCTTCTGGGATATTTTTCGTCTTCGTTCTTTTTATCATGTGGAGGTATTGGGACTGAAGGGCAAATCTAAGTAAGAATAAACTCGTTAACGTGGATGAGATGATGTGCCTCCTTGCTGATCTCTGTCTGTATGTGGGAGTGATCGAACCTTTCTAGAAGAGATTGGCCGCCAATACCTGCCTACGAGAGGTATACTTTGGTTGCTGTACTACAACCGATCGTTGTACCTACTTTATATCCCTCTTTTTCCGTGCCTAAATTGGTACTAGGTAGAGAAAAGAATTATCAAGCTTAGTTTGTCATGTGGGGTGGCATTGAAGGTTAATACAACTATTTGCAGAGAGTTGGAACATAAATGCTCCGTTTTCTTGTGTATATGGTCTCAGATGATGCCACACTTTTGACGAATGTCTTCATTCTTGGCCTACGCCTCTATGCCTTTGGTGTTCTATTTGTTGGCGGTTGCATATACATAATTTTGAAGATCTTTATCCGACTGATAGTCTGTCCTTCGTACGAGCCTTTGGAGTAAACTACAGACAGTGAGCAGCCTAGTTTAGATGGTCAACTATGATAATGCAAGTCTCTTCTGACAGTTGTGTGGGGCTTATGATGATGATTCTTCAATACATTAACCACTAAACAAGTCCTTTGCATCATCAGGGAAAAAGGGAAGAGAAGGTGCAAGTCTTTGCTAACAGAGTCAACTATGATCATCAGGCACTTCTTGGAATTTTGCAGCATCAGGGGTTCAAGAATTTGTTAGAGAGCTTCCAAGTTCCAAGTGTTCGACAGATTTTCTTTGACAAAAACCTTAATCAGGAACCGTGATAGATGCTACTGTGGATTTTTTCTTGGAGAACTTAGAGAATCTAATTAACTACAATTACCATGGATCAGCAGCTACGCTGCCCTTAATTGTTGAGAATGATCAAATAAAGTCACTTTACAAGGAGGTTCGAAACTTGAGAACCTTGTTCAGTGATATGCAGCAAATTGGAAAGCATGAGAGAATGAAACATCTGGTGGCAAAACTTGTAGATGTAGCTTATGAGGCATAAAAAGCGAGTGACGCATTTGTAGTCCATGTCATCCTTCTGAATAGTGGAAGGTTGACTCAAGAAGATGCCCATGCTTCTCTAGAGCTCAAAAATGTCATGGAAGAGATTAAAACTATAACGACTGAGGTGACAGGTATCGAATACAAGAAGATGCATGGCATCCATGTTCTGCAAACCGAGAAGTCTTGGAGGTCACTAAGATCAACATCATCTAGTACAAGGAGGCATCTTTCTGGGACTTGATGATGAAGCGATGACGATAATGGAGAGGCTTACAAGTGATCAAAAGCAGCTAGAAATTATCTAGATATTGGAATTGCTGGACTTGGTAAGCCCACTATGGCGAAAGAAGTGTACACTGATCAGTTTATTCTATATCACTTAGATATTCGTGCTTGGATCTGCATTTCCCAAACATATCAAAAAAGGGATATTTGCTTGGCAATTTGAATTCTGCTGATCACCTGCTCAGTGACAAAACTCTCAACATTAGCCATGAAAAGCTAGGCGAAGAGCTCCACAGACGCTTAAAGGGCAAGAGATATCTCATTGTCATTGATGATATATGGGACATCAGTGCTTGAGGTGATTTCACAAAGGTCATTTCCAAATGATTAGAACGGAAGTAGAATTATGCTAAACGGTCGGCTCTATGATATTGGTTTGAACACCAAACTCATTTGTGCGGTTTTTGACTGATGGGGAGCGTTGGGACATAATGCAACGGGTGGTCCTTCCGGAGCTGCCCCTTAGAGTTAATTGCAATTGGGAAGCAAATTGCAAAAAAGTGTCATGGACACACTAGCATTGGGTTTCAATCACTTGACCTGAACACCTAATTTCTCTATATGGGAGCATTCCCTGAAGACTACGGAATTCTTGTGCAAAAGTTGATTCGGTTATGGATGGTTGGGGGATTTATCAAGCAAAAATGGCAAAAAAGTTTGGAGGAAGTAGCTGAGGATTGCTTGATCGATATTATTGACAGAAGTCTCTTGATAGTTGCACGTAAAAGGCCAAATGGTGGAATCAAAACGTGCCGTATTCATGATCTTTTGCGTGATTTATGCGTAAGAAAAGCTGAAGAAAAAAAAGTTTCTTCAGCGAAGTTGCACATCTTGACAAAAGTCTTCTTGTTCCTCATGGTCAGGTTCTGTCACAAATGAGCAACGCCGCTCTGTATCCGTTCTTACTTTTTTCGAATATGTTTCTACAGAGCTTCTGACCCACACGTCCGCTCATTTCTATGCTTTTGCTTTTGAAAGGCCTCAATTACCTGGTGAGGAAACACTGTGCTCCTTCATTTATCAAGCCTTGAAACTTCTTAGGGTCTTAGATTTACGGTCCATTCTCATCTCCTCCTTTCTGAGTGAAATGGGAAACTTGTTCATGTGCGATACTTGGCACTGCAGACAGCTATGTCGCGGTTCCCCGCATCTATATTCAACCTATGAATCTAGAAACCTTTATGGTTGAGCGGCAAGGGGCCATTAGATTGCCTTTGAATGTATGGAAAATGGTAGGTTTGAGGCACTTCTCTATGAAGGGGTTTAATCATTTTGATGCTGCTCCTGTTACAGGACCGGCAAATCTTGACCTTTCCTATGTGGTGTTTAATCTGCAAACCAATTTCCAAGATACATGTCGATAGTTGGTTCCAAGAAGTGTTGTTGATGACTCCTAATATAAGAAAGTTGGCGTGCTATATTCTAGAACCCTGGGGTGGGCATATAATCTTGGGCCCTTTCAGGTTGGGGTAAGGAACTAAAATGGTATTCCAAGTTGTTTTTCTTCCAAAGTAATGAATTATGATCTCATATCTAAAGCAAAACATGTCTCACTGAATCCATTTGTCTTTTGTTGGTTTGACACACTTCTACCAGTTCAATTATCTTTACGAGCATAATCGTACCTGGGAATTGAAACCAACGTAAAACGAGAAACTAAGAGTAAGGAATCGCTCGACTTCCCATTGATTTCTGCTTTTTCTCGATAACTTAACATTGAAGTGAAAATCAAAGAGGAAGACAAGAAGTTTTGCTCGGATTTCTGTTACTAAACTTGCAAGACTTGCTTGCTCAACTCCATGCAATGCTTGCTTGCTCAAATATGTTCACCATATAATGGCTCGCAAGACCATTTCTCATGAGTAGAACTTATAATTTGAGGAATCAACAATGATATTCCGAAACCCACCAATGGTTGATGCCAACATAATGGAAACTCCAATAATTATGCATGCCTGAAAAGCACAAAATTAACCAGATAATTTTGGTTGTATTCCCATTTCAAAAGAGAAAGGTAGATAGAGCTTATTTTTAAATCCATCTTACTCACCCAGTTGATAAGCCATGAGCGACTGAATCTCCTTGGCTTCTTAAGTGTGATCCATATTATGCTGGGGAGCTGCAAAAATTCTCAACATAAACTTGATAGTTCCTTCACTCGCTTGAACTTCGTAAATTCGACTGAGGAAACTACTAAAATAGAAACATAATGAGAGCTTGGCTTACAAAATAAGAAGTGGGTGTAAAACCAAATCCGCCAAAGAATCCAAGAAGATCAGCAAAGAAAGGGAAGGTGACGCCAATGAATAGAGTGAAGGCTGCAAAGTTCAACTCGACTTATCAGTAGTCCTAGTTCAGAGAATTGCTGAATGAGGTCAACTCATTTACAAAATGGAAGAAAGATTAGTCTTGAAGGGCCATTACCAACATAAGCAGAACGGACGAGAAGTCTGAGTGAAATTCCTGGAAGGAATTTCAACCTTTTCACCATCGTCCTCTCCAGCAAATCGAACACAGGCATTGCATAAACCTGCAAATTTCCACCTTAAGATTAAGTCTTAGGCCTTGCCGGGAAGGTGAGGGCGGTGTTCGGGGAAGGAACATTAAACGTACCTGATAGCTACCAATGACATGGACTACCACCATCAAGTTAGCAGCAGCAATGAGCCACGATGGTCTTTGGAGTGATTGTAGCACATTGTCTGTAACATCTTGGCCGAATGCCCAGTATCCGATAAAAGCAACAGGAAAATAGCAAAACGCATTGATAACATAGGCCATAAATGCACCCTTCCACATTGCTACTTTTGAAGGCCTCTCAGGAGTAGACGGAATCGTGGCCTGAATTTCGAGGGCCACTGCTTGGCCAGCATACGCGAATGATATCTGACCCAACGCGTTAAAGACCCGAAAAACAGAATCACCTGTGCTGGTTTTCTTGTATGCATAGCTCACATCCTCAACCCTACCTCGACTTAAGGAACCTACCCAAGCTATAGTTGAATAACTGCAATCACAATGCAGCACCAGTCAAGTCACTAAATAATACCTGCAGATTATGCATGACGAAACTTTCCTAGTTACTCCACATAAATGGCTTCTCAGGCAGATCAAAATTTGTTTAATACACTATAACCAAAAATTATAACAAACCTATTGATTTTGCAAAGTTCCAGTCGTGTCTCTCTTGGTAATTACACAAGGCAAGCAAAATTACAAAACCAGTTTAAAGTTACTGGACTATTTTTCTTGGCAGTTTAGTGATTTCTCCACGACGAATCTCTGATGTTTTTGGTACTTCTGTTGATTTCCACATGGAAAAAATTTCTGTTTCCATCATCCTTGGTACTACAACAAGATGACAGTTATTCAGATGAAACTTGAGCAGTTAGGGAATGGAATGGAATGAATGGACGCCCAAGAATATATACCAATCCTTTAACAGCAGTAACCATGTTCAAGCTTGTGAAACTCAATTTGGAATACCATTTTAGTTCCTTACCCCAATCTTGATTGTGCTTCAATAAAACAACAGAACACTATATGTGGCCACCTCACCATTGGGAGTTTCTGTTTCTGCACTTTACGAGTTTGTACGTCTGTCCTTCCGCAGCATTAGCCCGTTACAGTGCCAAACATACACTTGTGTGCAACCCTAGACACATAACTCATCTAGTCCGTGGCTTCCACAGGTTCGTTAAGCCCAAACCACAACAAACATCGAGTATCTCACTCAAATACTTGAAACTGAAATTTTGACACTTAAAAAGCTTGGTTACTAAGCAACGCAGCATACCTGAGTGACATGATTGCGGCAGCTAGTGAAACGGCAGAGACGGAATTGAAATTGGGGAGTTGAGAGAGGAAGAAGTGGGTGGAACCAAAGATGCAAATCCAGTAGGATTGCCTGAGCCTGATGCAGTTAGTACAGGCCATCTCCATGAACTGCTTGAGACACGCCCCACCAGTGACCATGTACACAATGTCACAACCAACTTGTACAATTAGCTGTTGAGGAAGCACTATCCATGGCCCAAGCTTCGGCCCAAACGCATGCTTTCCAAGGTCGTAATATCGATCAAATCGAACTCCTGGAACGCATTCGTGGAGCTGTATCATCTGCCACATTGAGTTCAAGGTGACGCACCAAGATAGGACCATCACCACTACCCCTGGACCCCTGAGAGAGGAAATTTTGGCACATCATGGCACTTTACTGTTTATTTTCAGAAAGTACTTGGCAATTTTAGGGATGTAGCGACAAGAAGAAAAGAAAAAAAGAACGCGTCGATATTCAAAGGGCCATGGAGGGAGTAAGAGAAGACATATCAAGCTATGCTAGCAACTGCGGACTAAGTAGTGAGACACCATAGAAACACTCTGGTTTACTGTTTCAGTCTTCGAGTTGCCCTGTACTTCCCTGTATGTGGGGAAACGCAGCTTTCCTTTTCCTAGTGTTGGGAGCACGAGTGAGACACTATCCACTGCTTCACTCCTACTGAAAATTTACTCAGGTATAGGCAATCATGACAACAAATGATCTTGAACACCCGATTGTTCTACCAAAAACGACTCTACAAACAGATGCAATGAAGAGAGATCAATGGTATTACCACCCTAAGTGGGCCATGGCAGAAGGCAAGCCAAGAACACCAGCACCAACCATGGCAGTGACTGTGTGAAAAGTTGAGTACCACCATTTGGCTTCCCTAGGGGGACCTTCAATCCACTGCTCATCTGATGGAACTTCCTGCCCCAGTTTACAAAAACACCAATGTTACTAGATACCATCTGCACACAGTTTGTAAAGCAAGATTCTTCAGTACTTAGAAAACGGATGTTATCATGTTCATCACCTTTGGAAGTGGGGGAGCAGCAGCTGAAACCATCTTTGCCTCCAAACAAGCACAAAGACTCACCTTGAATGTGGGAGTTCGTAAATCATCATCATCATGTATTTGTAGTGGTTCATCACTCAATTGATTGATGGAATAAAGGCAAATGATCAAGAAAGAGGACTCTCTAACTGGTCACCTCTACTTTTGTGTTAGTTTCTGTTGCTTCCACCGAGGGACCGTTTGACAGGGTTTTTTTTTGCTCTTTTTTTTTTTTTCAGTTTTGAAAATTGGAAAAAATAGGAGTGTTTGGTACCACTTTTTTTTTTTTTTTCAATTTAAAAAGTGGCTTTTTAAATTGTAGAGTAAAAAAAAAAGAGGAAAAAGTTCTTTTCGTTTTCACTTTAATTTTTTTTTGAGACCTCCATCACAACTCACCCACCGCAGGTAGCCACCGCCCACCGTCGCCCGATAGCCACCGACAGCCACCTCTGCCCTCCGGCAGCCACCACCGGACGACGGTGGGCGGTGGCCACCACCGCCGCCCGACAGCCACCGCCGCCCAACAGTCACCTTCGGCCGTCGGCAACCACCACCGGGCGGCAGCCACCTCTGGCCACCACCGTCGGCAGTCACCTTCGACAGCCACCGCCGCCCGACAGCCACCTCCGGCCGCCGGCAACCACCATCGCAGCCACCGCCGCCCGACAGCCACCGTTGCCCGCCGGCATCCACCATACGATTATTTAACTTATTTTGGACATTACTGATTTTGCTTGAATCTCCTACTTCCATAACATGGTTAAAAACCAATACAATACGGCCTGACCTCATTCATAGACTCCTAAATCGGGCAACTAAGCGTGACATTAGTTCTACTTCCCCTGCCGGGACTACTGGCCGTAGATGGCCGGAGGCCGAATACTTCAATTGTTCAAGCTTGTTGAGAATCAAAACGCTAGAAAGATACTGAACGAGACATCAAATCTATCTAATATGCTTAAAGCAACTTTCGCAGCAGAGCTTGAGTAGGGTCTGTTTGAAATTACTTCTACTTTTGGTTTTTTGTTTCCAAAAAAATAGAAACCAAAACCAGTTTAGTTTTTATGTTTTATAAAAATAAATGAGTGTTTGATTACCCAATTTTTTTTTGTGTTGAGATTGTGGTGGCGGTGGCCGGCACGGTGGTCAGCGGGGTGCGCTGCAAGCGGGCTACGGTGGCCCGACTGTCGATGGCGGCGATCGGCAGCAAGCAGTGGCTGTGCGATTGGAGGGTGGTGGTAGTGGTAGTCTCAAAACAAAATCCAAAACTAAAAATTCAAAACTCCAAAATGGGAGTTTTAAAAAATAACCATGTTTTAAAACTGATTTTCAAAATTGAAGGGGAAAAAAACGAAATTGTGTGGTAGTGGTAGTCTCAAAACAAAAACCAAAACTAAAAATCCAAAACTCCAAAATGGGTGTTTTAAAAATTAACCATGTTTTAAAAACTGATTTTCAAAATTGAAGGGGAAAAAAATAAAAATTGTGTGTCAAATGCGTTTTTTTTCTTCCAATTTACATAACTGGAGAAAAAAACTAAAATCAGATAGTTTTCAAACAAGACATAATTAAAAATTTTATAAAGCGAGAAGTCCGAATACACCATCAAAATATACAGGATGTATCAAAATTTAAAGCACATGAATAAGTGGTAGCAGGGTTAGGGCCACCCACCTACTGCCATACTGGTCTAGATCATGGATCATAGGGTCCTAGTTTTGGCACTCCATCTAGCACCCAATGCCATATTACATCTCTTCAATGGATGATGAAAAGCTTTGTTGATTGATTACCAAGGCATTAAAAAAGAAAAAGCTTTCTTGGTAGGTGAATTGTACCTGTCCTAAAAAGATAATTCATATTAACTTTTTAAAGTGAAGACTAATCATTACCGAAAGGAGGAAAGATGTACAAACTTTGAAGGTAGTGGGGGTCTAATTCTTTCAATCTAACGTGTCCCCAGTAGCTTTAGAAGCCAGGAAGGTCACAATCCATTGCACTCCTCAAAAGTGAAGATAATTATATCAATTGGGTCAATCCTAAATCTAAAGTAGTAATAATAATCGTCATATATCACGGGTGCCAAAAGTTTGAACCCAATAAATTGGGTACTACAAACCATGTTTAGTCGTCAAGAATGCACGAATGGTTAACCAGGTTGACCTCCCCATGTAAACTGGGTTCTATGAGTCACGTTTAGTTGTCAAGAATGCACGATAGTCATGAAAAAGGTTAACCAGATTAACCTCCCCACATAAATACAGGAATTTTGTTTGCCGTTTCTGAAATAACAATTTCTCCCCCGTGGTTTTGTCAAGTTCCTTTTGGGGTGGCGGACCAGGTCCTCTGACATGCTGATAGTAGTAGAGTTTCCATACGTAAATGTGATGTTCACCCGTAGAAAGCCCCAATAGCAAAAGTTTACACTTCCTTTATAATGAAAACACCTCAAGAATGACAATCAGCCGTCACCACCACAGTTAACACCCAATTGAGAAGGTTGATTGTTGAAATCAAGCAAACATGTCATGATGTACTGTGTATACGAGAATAGTTAAAGCGAAAACAATCTACAAGGGTCATGGTTTGGTTGTAAGATCAAAATTACACGTAAAGCCATAGTAACGGTGTTTGAAAGGGAGTGGGTGACAACCCCTGTTCACTTTACACGATAAATAAAATCATCCTGTGCTGCTTCAAACTCTAAAATGCTTCCATTTTGTACATGACACAACATCATAACATTCAAAATAAAACCAACCCCCGGGGTCTTATGTTTCAATCTCAAGGTAATGTTTTCTGCCCGTCATACGTGCATGCTAAGCTTCATGGAGATAGGAGGAAGTTAACCCGACTAGCAAGCATTTGACTGCTTGGCAGGTGGTGTCATCTAGAAAGGAATATACGAGCATGCTTTGAGTGAAAATAGATATGAACATGATAGACCGTCATGTAAGCTGGCTTTAGCCAATCACTTGCCTTGTTTTCACGTAAGTCGCTTGTTCCTGAGTTATTAACCTAAATAGCCCCCTCCCGGCATGCTTGGTGGCCCTTGTGATGAAACTTTTGCCTGAGATACCAACTGTGATCGGCCTGGACCTTGAACATATGCTTGGCCCATTCCTGTTCCAACCATTTGTTGCTGCTGCTGTTGAGTTTGTTGCAGCTGTGTAATGTGCTGCTGTTGTTGCAGTTGCGGGATCTGCTGCTGTTGCTGCAGCTGCGGAATCTGTTGTTGCTTCTGCTGCATCTGAGAAAGCGGTTGCTGTTGCTGGAGCTGCTGAAGCTGTTGTTGCTGCTGTAGCTGTGCATGTTGTTGCGGTTGCAGCTGCTGCTGTTGCAACTGTTGCTGACTGGGGATTTGCGGCTTAAACACAACCATATCCTGCAAACATGAATAGAGGTTTTCGAGTACGGTGAGAATGAAAACCGAAATCAAAGATCTGAAATGGTCATGAGGGAATGAACATATAACAAAATCTTACCCCAGGAAAAAGCATTCCAATCAGCCTACAGGCTTTATCAGAAACCGACAGCAGCAATGTCTGTGATGGTAACTGTATTACTGCACACTACAAATTTATAATGTCGAAGTCAGCACTAGATATACCGGTGGGGAGCACTAAGAAATGCTCTCAAGACATTTATGTTGTATGAAACTATCCAAGATTACGCCTTTGTCTTACACTAGTGATTGCATCAAGGGTTGTTTGTGATGTTTGTTCTTCCCCTTTGTAGTATTTCCTGATACCATGTTTACTGTTCATATTCATAACCAATAGGTTTGTCGAAAATAACAATTACTCAATAATAATGGCATTGCATAAGATTAATGTACATGAGATGGTTCTGTTTTAACTCTCCAAACTTCTGATTTCTCACTCAGTAGACCATATAATTGGTTGCATTACCTTGAGAGAGGGATATATCTGGAAGATATCCTATAAAAGATTTTGAGAGAATTTCTGCCTATGTGAACAGTAAAATTTCCTATATTACTACAGCTGTTTTCTATGAAAGGTAGAAGACAGTAATCCTCGTCAAATTAGTTCAGTGGCTCGGATGTCCTAAGCTTGACACTCACCGGCAAGTGGCAAGGCCTGGTCTCAACCAATACACGTGGTTTAATAAGAATGCATGAATCGAGAGCTCTCTCTGTAGCCTAATGAGCAAAAGGAGGTGGTTGGAGGGCCTCTTAATTAGTAACAAAAAAGACAGGAAAAAGACAAGACACAAGATATTAACTATTTAGATTGAAAGGGCCTTTTGACAAATATGGTAAAAAAGAAATTTAGCCTTCAAAAGACATACAAGCTTCTTTTCTTGCAGCTGTCCAAGAAATCCATGTTGATTCATAGCTCGGAAAACTAGGAAATCTGCCTTTCCGACGTATTGCCTGGTGTTAACAAAGAAATTGCAGAATGTTAAAGGAAAGGATAATAAATAAATACAATGAAGGTGGATGGCTTCTAGTGACTAGATATTACTTGTTATTCATGTGGTCTTGAGATATAAGCCGAACTATTTGCATTATCGGTGGCCAATTTGCTGCAAGGCTGTGACACAGAAAGCGACAGAGATCATCCAACAGAAATAATTTATCCTGATAGGACTTGTAGGACATGCACGCAACAATAGCTAAACATCAGATAGCAGGGACAGAGATATCAAATCACTATGCAATATTTGACAAGGCTTTGCAGTACTCTGTACGTTGCACCTCCTCAACGATTTCTAGTTAATTTGTGCCGCTACTACATGGAAGTGTTAGATGGGGTTTACTGGTATACTCTCTTTCTTTCTCTAACTATCCTAGCTTTAATGTATTTACTAGTGGTAAATGTGTGGCATTTAAATATGTCAGAAAGCAATTATCTACTTTCCATAGGAAAGTACAAATTTTCCAAGGGGTGAGGAGTGGGGTTAAAGATTAGTGTCTGCTGTGGCAGAGAGAGGTAAATGGTAATGCATCGATATACCATGCCACTCATCTCTACCCTCTGCTGCTGAAAGTAAACCTCAAGTGTTCTCGCACTTTGGAAGGAGGCAAGTTAAGATTAGTGTAATAGTGTCTCATTTTAATTTGGATAGTAGGAAAATTGACAATTGACATGAATAATAGAAACCACCATGTATACCCAAGTAAATTACTATACTAAAGGTAAGGTAACTCAAATTAAACTTCTTAAATGCTAGTGATGCTCTCTAGACTTACGTCTCAGAAGCCGATGCACTCCTGTAGCCCTGCCACAAAAAATAGACCGTAAGGCCATTGCAATTAAGTAATTTTTGAACTTTAAATTGCAAAATAACTTACTGCTTGTCTTCATGTTTTAAATACCACATAGATTACAAGGACTTTCCATTATAACAAAATAATTTATACCAGCCTTCATGTTTTACACATTACGTATATCAACATGGAATAAACTTCTATTTCAATTAAGTAATGAGTGTGAACATATCTTATAACCCTCAGTTCCATAACTTCAGTCCCTTTGGCTAATCCCAGGATAGACTTTCAATACAGACACATGGAGTTCTACTTGAATAGTAATTAAAATCAAATAAGCACTATTTTGACAAGTGACATGAGGGTATAAACAATAAGGGAAATGTTCATGTCTCAATCTGTATCCTAGGAAGCTGCTAGACAGGGCCTTTGAACCAACAACACAGAAGAAAACCATATGCTTCAAGATGGGGAAATTTCACGTTAAGTTACTCCCTCTGTCCCTTTTTAATCGACCATGTTTGACTTGCATGTTTATTTAGGATATGAGTTGTATTTTATGAGTTTCCCATTCTACCCCAAGAGACGAGAGAGAGAGAGGGAGGGAAGAAAGTGGGCCAGGAGAGAGAAAAACGGGTAGATGGAGGATTAAATGTGGAGAGAGAAATAGAAGAAAAAAGTTTAAGAAGGCTAAACATGGAAAAACACCTATGGAATCTTTCTTAATTTATAACGTGATCAATTTTTTTGAAACAGCCCAAGTATGATCAAATATTTAGGGACAGAAGGAGTATAACATACTTCTAGTCTGGTGATAAAAACAGGCTGGCCTTGACGCTGACCAGATAAGTTTCCCTGCATCATTTTAACATCAAAGAAAACGTAAGTGATTACCTACAAAAAAATCCACAGATATAAAGAAAACTAGTTAACTAGTAAAACATTCGCTGACATATCTGGACATATTCACTTAGGTGTTTTCACTTTTCATAGACACATAACTATTACAAAAACCTTGTGTTGAATGACAACCATAATGGGTTTTCAAAAATCTTAAGACTGCATATTGCACGTGGTATATGTGCCAAGAGCCATATATGAGCTCATTAACCAAAAACTCATCCCATCAATTACAAAAGCCTGGATAACTAGCACAACACTCGAAACATGTTGGCAGCAGGCAATAAAAATTCACACAGTTTTATTTTACATAAAAGAACTCATGACAAAATCGCCTTCAATATCATTGACCAAGAAGCCACTTCTAAACTGTCCAACAAACATTGTTTCATTTTTTCCAATTGTGTTGCATTGTAAATTAAAGTTGCAATTTTCCCTCAATAACATCAGCGGAGTTTCGGGGCATCGGTAAAAGAAAACGCTTGTACTACTGCAGGACAGGTCAATATCCAACAGAGAAGTATGATGGTAGCACAAAAGTTTAACTAGCCGTCTAGATTTATGAGCCGTGATGGCGCTTGTAGCAAAATGGTGCAAACATGAAGTTAACAGATCCTTTTGAACATTCACTTATGTTTACTTTTCCATTCAGCTTCAAGGCTTCACTTAATTGCCAATACTCATAAAACAGTCCTCCATTCAACCCACCCCCCTTTGCTTCTACACATAACACCAACAATTGTTGCATTCACTCTCTACGATTTTCTAAAGTTGCACTACTTAATCATGTTTTGATGTGCAAGAATGAACATCCAAAGTGGAGAACTTAGAAAGCTTCAAACTTACCATAGAGAATGGAGCACTTTGGTTTCATGATTCAACAAGTTGGACAGCAGCGAAGAAAGGATAAGTAAAGGACTTAACAAGACATTCAGCATGCATACACACTTCGATGATGTACCAAACGTAGAAAAATTTATACAAACATGTGAAACCTTCCCTGTGATTCAAAGCCACCAAAAAAAGGACACAAAATATTGTGCTGCACAAGGGAAGTCTACTTCCTAAAGAGGAAACAGTGGTAGGTCTGTGATGCAAGTTAGCCGTTAAATGAAAAGCTGAAGTTTGAACACAACCCCGTATATGCTCCAAGATTAATTATATATTAGAACATTGGCATGTCAGAAAATAGGAATGAAGTAAATTGAACCCTGATGTTTCCATGTTCTTCTAACATATTCAACTTTTTTCCAATATATGACCAATCACCAAAAAGAAGTATCAGCAAGGGGCTCTGTGACTCAACAAACTGGATCCACGTTGGATTCAAACATCCATGAAGACTTAAGAAGGGGCTTCAGCAAGACAAAAGTTTAATCTTAGTTGTTAAAGGTCCAAAGTTCCAATCACCAATTATTCTCTTTAAAAGGTGAAGTCTTGAGATCTAGATTCTGAAGTTTTCTCAAATTCAAATTCAATCTCCTGATAATTATGGCAAGCTTACCTCCCAAACCTTTACATATTTAGATTGTTGTGCTGATTGGAGTGCGCTTGACGTCTGCTGGGATAGGGGCATATTAGCTCCTGCATTGTTATTAACACCAAGAGACTGCATTCCAGGTTGCACTTGCTGACCCATTCCTGGAGTAGGCATCATCGTGCCAGTACCAGAAGATATGCCAGATTGACCAATGCCAGTCATCATGTTCTGATTCATGCCAACTCCAGTCGGTACCATTTGAGCTCCTGGAAGGCTTCCTTGGCCCATGCCAGATGCTGATTGACCCATACTACCACCTCCTTGAAGATTACCCAAAGGTTGTGACATGCCAAGGTTCGTACTTCCAGAAATATTAGAAGTTGCAGAGGCAAATGAAGCAGTAGCTGAACTCTGCGCCGCTTGTGCGGTCCCGGCTAGAGTCCCTGGCCCAGCCATTGATGTGACAACTGATTGCCCTGATGGTAATACAGTTTGAGAAGCAGGTGCAGAAGATTGTATTCCGCTGGATATCATGTTTGACATATGCATGGCCATAGGAGTTCCACCCATAGAGGGAAGACCTATAGAAGTCCCTCCAGCTAAAGCTGCCGAATTCATAACCTGCCGTGCTTGAGAGAGATTGTTCAGAATGTTCACATTTGCTGCCGCAGGACCCACAGGACGCAAGGACTGTGTCATACCATTGATCATAGGTTTCATATCTTGCATGTTCTCATTACTTGATATCATCTCCTGAGAAGCTGATAATGGTGAAGAAGTTTGCAAGCTTGGGACTCCTTGAGAAGCAGCTCGAGGAACAGATGGAATGTGAGGAAAAGCAGGTCCAGATACCATGGAAGTCACAGTGCTTGGCTCCTGAACAAGTACGTTACTATATCATGGCCAGCATAAAAGTTCACCAACAACTTCCTATAATTTGGATATAACATTGCTTAAGACATATAAAGTTGTTGAGCCTTACCATTTTTACAGGTGCAGGGGTAATGTTGCTAACAGATAACGGTTGCCGATTCATCATAGATCCGTTTACTGAAAAAGAAAAGGCATATTGTTATGATATAAACCACAAAAATAGCTGAAAGAGTAGTTAACCATCACATCAAAATTATTAAGGAATTCATGCTGCTCTCCAGGCTTTACCACTAGCACTCCACTTTTTTCACCAAATATGGGTGTATGCAATTGCACAGGTATGTCTGCACAGTAGGTCAAAGTTTGCCATTCAATCCTATCCTCACTGCTTGATGATGAGATAAACCGGATCATCTCACTCCATCAGAATAACAACAACCGTTCCAGTTGCGGATCTACAGAAAAATCAACCAGCTTGATTCCAACCAGAAACGATATCCAGTGCGAAAGAGGACAGGAACGGCAATGGATTGTGGTGGTAGCGCGGGTCGCCGGGATGGGTTGTTCAGTGTGATGGGTAGAGGATTGAGGAGAGAAAAAGAAGGAAATACAGGGACAGGGAGACAGAGGAGAGAGAAACTTCTTTAGTGGGTCTAACTAATTGAAAGGGCACAAGTCGTAATGTCATTAGTGTCAAAAGAATCAAGTAATGCAAAATACCTACCATATGATGCAGATAAGTCAACCACACTTGGTAGTCAAGCAAGAGCTGACATCTTGAACAAATAAAAAGTGAACGTTAAAGAATTGAATTTCTATGCAAACCTGATGGCATAGTAGTCGAAGGTGGCCCTGAAACTGGAGGAACTGAAGTCACATCCATTTTTACAGGACTCTGGTTTGATGCTAAATTCGCCATACCGGACCGGTTTAGAGCAGCACGAGCTTCGATGAAGTTCTCTGAGACTAGAACAAGGTAATTAGGATTCTTAACATTATCAATGGGAGGGTCTGCTGATCGAGGATTGCGTTTTCCCTGCAAAAACAAATTGATTAAGGCACTAGCACATTGTCAAAAGAAGTATGGTCATTGTGGCATCCGAAACCATCAAATGAGCTTAGGAAGGACATAGGTACATATTACTTGAAAGGTAAGAAATTAACTAAAGACCCTACCAATAAAATGTGGAGGTATACTAAACTAGAATAATTTGAGAAAGCATTCCAAGCTACAACACAGATAAGGAGGCATTAATACGCATATAATTTAAAATAGCGAATGTGCTCAGCACCTTCAAGTAAGCATATAGTCTGCAAGAGTGATAACTTGAACCAATAGACCTTTTCTTCTTCAAGTAAAAATTACAGGAGCTTTTTGTGGAGGTAAGCTACTGGAGTTAGGAAGATAATGTATCTTCTTAAATCTTCGGCTGTTTAATTATTCATTTTGGCACAATGCTCTCACATTCGTATTCTTATTTTTGGTAATGAAGAGTGCAAGAAACCACTTCACTCCTCAGGCATATGCAAACACGACATGTTTGGTTGTAGAATCAGTATGTCCAAAAAGAAATTGCTCAAAAATTACAAAAATCTCCCGAATAACATAATTATATTCAATAATCTGCACTTGTAAATCGATATTTTTGACCTTACACGTCAGCTACATCTCGAGGTGAAAAAAGAATAAATTTTATTATCTACAAACACAATCAAAAACCAAGGTTATAAACCATCCATATAACCAAGGAATGACAACTACATGGTATCTACCCATAACACAGTATGAATTGTATGTTCACCTAATCCAAGCTTTCTAGTGTTAAAACTTCTTAAGTCATAATGTAACATGACATTCAGGCAAGGTCTTGGGTTTGAGTCTCCTACCCTGCATTTGGTCCCCCTTTCGTTTTGTGCCTTTATGTTGTTTGTACCCTGGTGAGCAACTTTGGTTTGTCTCGCCACGAAGGACATACTTCATTAGGCCAATCTTTAGCAGCTTAAACACAAAGAGCAGATGTCAACTTACAAGTATATAACCGGTTCCACCTATGCTACACGTTGTATTATGATGATCGAAGTCTCTGTCCCAAACCAGTTCGATGAATGCACTTCTTACATTCTCCTCTGTTCCAACACATGTATTCAAATTGATTTTCTAGCAATCTAAGTCCTTTTCCTACCTCTACCCATTAACTTGACACACATCACTTCTCCATAGGACGGATATGACCAAACCATGTCAAGAGAATCTCTTCCTTCAGGCAATTGGTTCCTACAGATACTCTCATTTCTTATTATATTTCCTTAAGTGCCGCTCGTCCACGTAGGCCTTCGCACTTCACTTACACATCTCTAAGTTTATGTTGCTTCTTAGTTTCTATACATTCTGAACCACAGAACATTGCTGGCCTCACTGCCATCCTATAATACATGTTTATTTATCAGCAAGAAAAATCAGCAGTAAGTCCAGTCATGGTAAACAAGAATATCCAACATTTCTGTAAATATGTACTGCATAACAACCTGACGTTCTTCCCCCAAATTTAGGTACAATGTTTTTTCAGCTTTACATGGTATAACCATATAAGCTACAAGCTTATTCTACAGCTAAAACATCAAAAAGCAGATTCACAAGAACAGGTTCAACTAAAATGCATGTTACTCCTCGAAAATAAGTAAGAACAAAAAACCCAAGAAAGAAGGTAAAGTAAAAGTTGCACCATTACCGCATTGTAGATTGCTCTTAGTTTTGGAAGCTGTTTTGGAGAAATAACTGACAGAGAAACAGAACACTGCAGAGAGAAGTAAAGTCAGCTAACTGGTGGTGTGCAGCACAAGTAAGAGAAAACCATCATTAATAGACAAGGAGAATACAACTCCATAACCAGTACCTGGGCAAACAATTTAGCAATTGTCTCAGCATCAGACAGACGACTATCACTTTGTGTCTCAATACTGTCACTCTGCTCTGAATTCTGCAGTTGTGGTCGATAAACTGGCGTAGGCAACGGATATGGGTTACTTGAAGCAATAAGAATGCAATGTCTATGCACATCCAAATTCTGCTGATTTTGGCTTCCATTTGGAGAATAGAGCATCTGCATAAGCATTAAAGGAATCTTAATACAAAGTTTAAGGGCATATAAAAACATATCTGCCAACAGCAGGAGCACTTTCTTCTGCATAAATGTCTTTGTGCTGTATACACCCTAACATAAAACCTGCGAAGCAACTATTATCACCAGACACCAATTTTCAAGTTCAAATGTCAACTCATCACATCCTCTATATTTTAGACATGTGCCCACCAACTTATGTGTCACGTAGACTCTGCAAAAGTGCCGGTTATGGATAGGTGTCGAAGCCTCACATTCATCAATTTTCTTAAGATTAGGATACAGGGAAACAACCAAAAATTCAAAGACAGACACAGGGAGACGAGAAACATATATTAGATTAATACAGTTTGATACATTAGTATGTTTGTGAAAGTGTACACTTCAGCCTTTTAAGAGAACGTCTTAAAGCCAAAAACCCATATTAAGAAGAGTAATGAGCTTGAGAATCAAATTTAAAAAAAGAAAAGAGAAAGAGATAAATATAAAGCAACTATAAATGAGGGGATACAGGAGGCAAAAAGGATATCGGATGTGGCATATACAGCACTACAAACCATTAAAGTTTCAGCAAGCCCTTCTGCAATTGCAGCATCATTGAAACCACCACCGGCAAAAGGTATAGCTGACAGCCACTGAAAGAAAATATCGACATCTTTAGTCCAGCCACTTCTTTGTACTAAGCAAGCTGCAGATGGATTGCGAAATCATGAGAACGAGAGAAAAGAGAGGAGAGAGGGGGAGAGGGAGAGAGAGGGAGAGCGGGGGAGAGAGGGGGAGGGGGAGAGAGGGAGAGAGCGGGGGAGAGAATTCGGATATTAATGCTAAGATATAGGTACCAGTCTCAGAACTGACTACAAGTTTAACTTTATAAGGTCAAGCAGATTGTGAGCTTAGTGCAAATCAAACTTATGAGATTTACCTTCTAAATTCATGAGATTCAAAGACATGACATTGAAGGATCAAAAAATAAAATTTTACCCCAGAATGTTGTAGGGTCCTACATTAACGCACTTTACTTTGAGGATGGCTGTGTAGTGTGTTGTGACCGACTCAGTCAGGGTGTTAGAAAGAAAAGACTTGGCATCGATCACCTCTAGTTTTCATTCGAAAAGTGACTCGATCATCTCTAGCTTTCACCTCTATCAAGCTTGTCATCTTCATAGGCTAGAAATTTATAGCAGACACCTCTAAATGTTCTACTCCTTTTATTGAGTATGTTTTCTATACCCCCCCCCCCCCCCACCACCACCACACACAAAAAAAAAAAAAAAACTCAACACTACAATATTTTGGGATTAATAAACTCAAAGGCATCCATACCAACCCCACCCGCTAAGGTGATTTTTTCAGAAAGGAAAAAGGAAAACCTCAACCTCATCATGCTGTTTTTTTAACTAAGCGAGTCCCCTTAAAGATGGATCCCCCAAACTATATGATCCACAATACATGAAGATTTATACCGTTCTGGAAGTTGAGATATGAACGTTCTCGAAACCCTGATGTCGAGAATATGTGAAAATTAAACTTTAGAATTTTGACATCATTAACGACAGATTTACCAGTTTCAGAGGGAAAAACAAGTTGGTTCAGATAAATGCAGCTTCCCAAGACCATCATATTAAACACCAGAATCTTTGAAGTTCCAGAACCGTACAAATAGATTAGGTTACAGTATGTTCTTTCTATTACACAATTGCATCAGTCAAAAGCAATATAACCAGAAAATAGAAATAAGCAAGAGATTTAACGCAAGGAAGCACACACCGCTATAAGATCCATGAGAGTTAAACATGACCAGCGAGAACTCAACATTTGGGGCAGATGGCTTCTGTATATCCGATATAATAATGATGATTAGCAAGCTAACAGAATTGTAGATAGCCAGCAAATAAAAGATAGAATTCATAAAGCGTAAATTGTCATCAGTAGCCAAAAGAAGCATAAAAATGCCTCCTCTCCTCTTGTGCTCGAGCTGAGGTGCTGGCTACATGCCAAGCACACGAGGAAAAATTGATCAACCTTACCTCCTTGGTGCAGTAACGCGTGGTCCTAACAATAACATGCCTTAGTTCATATTAAAAAAGCTGATTCATAGAAAGTAGTAGCAGAAAGTATAATGAGGGCAAGAAACCAGCAATAGTGTAACAAATTTAACAGACAGAGGCATAGGCTAAATAAAGTGGCTTTCTTTTTGCATGTGTCATGTAATCAACTGTCATGCACACAAAACACTTCTACAAAGATTGCTTCCATAATCTCTTTTTTAAGTGAGAAAGAACACCTATGTTGATGTTCAAAAAGTTTGGACCACAAAAAGATTGACATACCTGCCCTGTCAACTCGCTCCCACAAAAACACCTTGCAAAGTTAAAATTTAAATATCAGAACCAGAATGCAGCAAAAATATTATGAAGAAAATGAAAGATTGACAGCATATTCAATGCATTTCTAGCCGCAAACATGCATTAACACTACACTCAAGTGAATTGCAGCATAATATAACACATTGATTTGGCTACAGATTCATATTTAAGTTTCCGAAAAAATATCCTTCACCACCATTTCCCTGTCCATTTGCATTGTTAGTTTGTTAGGCTCGTTAGAAAGGGCAAAAAAATATAAGGACAAAAAACATGCCACATGCTCGGCACATATATATGACATTTACGCCAATAAATTAAACATTAAAATGCACATTGTAATGACCGACAACAAAACAGCTGCTGTCTGAGTTAATACAGTTAAAGTTGACTATGTTCCCTGACTGAGTACTTGGCTAAAAGCATAGCTGTCCACGAGACAATTGCAAAGCAATAACTCCCAGTGAGCTCACTATATATAGCAAACTAACAGTAGAAATGGGAATTCTACTTTTCTCTCTGTTTTTTTCCCTTTTCTTGACAGGTACTGTTGAGAGAGCCAAGAATCAATAAATTATGAAGGTATGACTACTGAATCCGACACCTGTGTTTCCTATCTTTAAATGACCGCCTAGGTAAACCAAGATCGAATTACAAGCTTTCTTTCCTTGCTAACGTCAGAGCTTGTCTCTCAAGTACAATCCTTAATCTGGCAAGTCTACCGTTGTGTACTTCTTTTCAAAGTCAATCAGTATTTTGCTAATGTAGGACATAGCATACTGATGAATCAACCATGGCGATCCTGGAACTAAAAAGCAAATCAAGAAATAAAATACCGTATTGATTTTACTGTCTAGTTGCCTTATGAATTAACAAAGAATAACAACCACTGAATATGCAGATATTTACAAGTTTCTGTGAAAGTTATCCTTTGCCGAGAACTATCTTAAATCTGGCAGTTCTACATGGGTTCCCCCTGGGGGGGGTTAGAGTTGAGCACTTTGAACAGTACCACATATGTTGCATTCACTTCTTTGCACAACCACAAGTACATCTTCAAACTCAAGATCTATTCACGTGCTCAAGTACCAAAAATATGATAGTTTGGATGTAATGCTAATACAGTAGCCTTGACAAAGCAATTGAAGAACTAATTCAACGAGTTAATGAATAAATAGAAAAATATCACCCAAAAGGATTTAATATGTTGTCTCACTATAATTCATGAACTTTCTCAACACAATCTGAAGGCAATACATTAGGCTTCTCAAGCACCGTAAAGGCTTCAAAACCCGTACCTATACTATGATACGACAAGAAAAAAGTAACTTCTTCGCACAACATGAATTCATCCTTATGATCATCAATATCCTCTGGCCTCATTTTGTTTACCATTCAATTAGGTTCATCAAAAGCCTAAAGTTGAAGGACCCATACTTGATCCAGATGCTTGGGGTCAGAGCCGGTGGTTGGTGGCTGAGGGTGGCCAAGCCACCCATCGTTCTAGTGTTTGGATCAGGATTAGCAAATAGTTGGTGTCATATCAGGATCGTATTCAGCTTATAGAGAACAATGGTGCCAGGGTGAGGTTTTGGCACGATTGTATGGTGTGGGCTAGTGCAAGCTTTGTAAGGCCTTCCCTTAACTTCCTCACTTGGCGTGTCAAAAGATTTCTCTAGTGAGGCATGCTTTCCTTCGCGCTCAGGAACTCTTTCAAAGAAATTTTCAAGATTCAATCTCGAACTTGAACCGTCTTTATTCCATGAGTTGGTAGAGGAAATTGAAAAGGCAATTCATCTGGTAGGTTTTCCCTAACAGATTTGGGCTTATATTCAGGGTAAGTCCGAGATTTCCTCAAAGAGAGTCATTTGGGCCTCTTCAGCCCCTTTGAGTGTAGATTCTTGTTTGAAGGGTATCAAGAAATGCAGTTTTCATGAGGCATAATCTGTGGAAGCACGAGAAATTCTACTTCGTGTGGTGTTTGATGTAGAATGTGAACGGTGAAAATTAGGATCATGTCTTATTGCACTGTTTCCTCGCTAGTCTTTAGAAGAGGAAACGCAGGCAGATAAAAATCTAGGAACTTGACTCCTATGTGCCTTTATCGGGTTTATTTATATGGCACGAAAGTAACAAGGCTTTGAGGAAAAGCAATTGTCTATATTCAAATTAAATCTGTTTAAGCATATCCTTTTTCTTTTGGCAGGGAGATTTGAGTCTTGGCTCTGATGAACCCTTCATTGAGTTTTTCAGTAATCTACAGTGTGTATACACATACATGTGAATATATACTCCTTGCAAACATCGTCAGTGCCCCTTCTTTGCATCTTCTGTTTATACTTACACCCGTTTCCTTTTATTGCAAATTTCCAACATAAACTTAGTACATGAAAACGTTAACTTACTCATTGTTTTCGCCCTAGGTCCACTTGCCAAACGATATCTATTTGAGTTCAACTTAGCATTCACATGTTCCAGAATCTGTCCTAAGATTTCGCACAAAGTCAAAGGTGAAAATCCAATGCAATAGAGGTAGTGGTATAGACACTGTCTTCGCTCATCGTTTTTTTCCCTAGTTTGACTAGTTTTCGGAAAATAGTCAACATACTTGACCAGCAATTATCGCATGTCAGGAACATTCTCAAGGTGAGGATCAAACCAATAGCGCCAAGAATGCAAATTGAAAATTTGAAGCCACACGTGACAAGCGCATGCAAGCGTTATTTTGAAACTTTTAATTTTAAAGTTTGTTACGGGTCTTCCCTCATTTTCCCTGTTTTCGCATTTCAGTTGCATGTTTAAACTCAAATGCCTAATATAAAGGCAAGGAGGTTGGAAACATGTGATCCAAGTTCTCAAATATAATAATCCCATTTCCAGCTTCTCTCATTTTACCTTGTTTTCTTCCTCCCATTTCATTTTCCTTTTGTTAATCTTCATAAACCTCTCCGTTCGTGACAGTTGGTATCTCAGAGGCTCGCAACGATTTATTACTGTAACAATCTATTGCCTCCTAGGCTGAACCATGGTGTATGCCCAGAAACAAACCAAACAACAACTCGAACATGTTCCTCTTATGGAAGCTCATTACCAGGAACGTTTCAGTTGCATGGAAAACAACTTGCAGTCCTTGAAGAATTCCATGACTGAAATGCTAGAAGTCAAAGTAGCAGTCCCTCAGTTACAAACGAAGGTACCAGCAGTGCATCAAGGTCTGGATGATCTCAAAAGATGATGCAACAGTTGATGCACTCTGGATCAGGCCTGGGATAAAAAGAACTTGAGGAATCTTCCAGATCACGCAGAATTACAAGAACAAAGGCATTGAAGGCCAGCCGAAGGATTTCTCCAAATTTCTAATGGTAGTCACTCCAACAAACTGCCTATACTAGATTTTCCTAGATTTCCTGGAGAAGATTCCTATGGTTGATTTCGACAAGCTGAGAAATATTTCAAATTCTATCCTGTGGATGATTTTTCATAAGATGTCTTTTGCATCTATGCACCTTGATGGTCATACAGAATACTGGTATCGTACATATCATAAAGCCAAAGATAGAATTCATTGGAATTATTTTGTTAGAGATGTGAATGCTAGATTTTCAAAATGAGGTACCTGAATTTCACAAGCTTAGACAAAAAGGTTATGTGAAGCAATATTTCAAAGAATTTTAAACCTTGAGAGCTTCTTCGGTAAATGAAGGCTGCAGGTTTGATGAAAGTGTTTTGGTCAGTGTTGGCCTCCTTAAAGATGAAATTAGGTTGGAGTTTGAGAAACTTGAGCTGTTTGACCTTTCTAGAGCCATTTACCTAGCAAGGATACAAGAAGCTAAGATGGACCTCAGCTAGAAAACAGTCTAAGCCACCACAACAGCCTACATACTTGACTAATTCCAACCACCACATCAAACAACTCCTGATTCCATTCTTATGCCCAAACCTTTATCTGTCAGTCCTCCTCCACCAATCAACCTTAGTTCCAAACCTCCAATGGCACGTCTCAAGCATCTCTTAAGTCAATACTCATACATTCAGTAAGGCCTATCTTGATGACAGAAAGTCTTAAGGAATGTGATGAAAAGTTTTTATTCAACCACCACTGAGGACGAATGGGAGGACACCAGCCAATTTATGACAAAGAACCTTATTTAGAAGGTCTTCGTGAAGAAACATGGAAATCACAGTAAATGCACCTCTCAGAATGCATCTTAAATGATTGGTAATTGTGAAACCAAGCAGTTCAGTATCCTTATTGACACCGGATCCACTCACGATTTCATGGATTTAGAGAAAGCAAGTTGGAATGTGTCATCACTTCTACACACCCTATGACCTGCCAGGATGGCAGCAAAACCACCAGTGATTTCCACTGCCAAGGTTTCACTTAGCTAATGCAATGGAAGCAAACTGATGCAATACCATTTGGAGGGTGTGACTGTGTTCTGGGCTACTAATGGCTCAAAACCTAAGGCATAATGCAATTTGACTTTGAACAGAGGTCTATGGCCAAAAATGATGAAGGGCAATCTACGACATTAACGGCAATCACCCTAAAGCAGAGATCAAGGTGATTTCTGCCACAGCAATGCACAAGTATCTTCTCAATAAACATTGAGCAACCTATGGACACTTACACACTATCACTTCCTATACTTCTCTAGACAGAACCTCAGCTATTGATTTACTACACAGATTCGATGGTACTTTTGAGTAACCTTCATCACACACCAACACATCCCACTTATTCCCAATGCCACCCCCATTAACATCAGACCATAAGAGCTCCATATGCACACAAAATTGATATTGAGAGAATTGTCGATGAGATGTTTGACAAGGGAATAATAAAACCAAGTCTTCACCTTTTAGTTCCCTAGTCCTGTTGGTTAAGAAGATGGATCTTGGAGAATGTGTGTTGATTATAGGGAATTGAAGAAGTTCATTCTTAAGGATAGATTCCCTATACCAAGTGTAGATGATTTACTTGATGAATTGCATGGAAGTACTGTATTTTCTAAACTTGACCCACTGAGTGGTCACCATCAAGTTAGGTTGGCTTCTCAAGATGTTCGCAAAACAACATTTTCAACTCATTTTGAATTGAAGTTATGCCATTTGACCATACCAATACCCCAGCCACCTTCCAATCCCTTATGAACAACTATTTTCCAACCTTACTTGAGGAAATTTTGAGTTGGTTTTCTTTGATGACATCCTCGTTTACAGCGGAGACCACCTTAACCACCTCCCCATTGTCCTATCTCTCTTACATCAACACCAATTATACCTCAAGAAATCCAAGCATGGTTTTGCTCAGCCTCAAGTGGGGCATGTTATTTCTGGCAAGGGTTAGCAGCAGATCAGGCTGAAATAACTGCTATGGTTAACTGGCCAATTCCTCAATATATCAAGCAATTGAGAGGTTTCCTTGGTTTAACAAGCTACTACTGAAAATTCATTAATAAATATGTGACGTTGAGCAAGGAATTGAACCTCCCCTTCAAAAAGACAAGTTCCATTGGGCTGACTATGCTACCACAGTTTTCAACAGGCGCAAGTACATAATATCTACATACCTATCCTAGCCCTCCCCTACTTTTCTATTCAATTTGAGGTGGAAGTGGATGCTAGTGATGCAAGTACGGGGCAGTACTAATGCAGATGGGACGATCTATTGCTTACTTTAGCAAAGCTTTTGGGATCAAGCCAAATCCTTATCCACCTACGAGAAAAGCTTTTGGCCTTGGTTCAAGTCATATCCCACCGGAATGTGCACCTGAGTCCCGCTTATTTTATCATAAGGTCTGACCATGCCAACCTTAAGTACCTGAACACATACCAAACCCAAGGTTACTCCAACCCCCCGCATATCCCCACTGAACTATGTCCTTGTGTTACCATGTGTTTTTGTGGAAAGATTACCGAAATCAGAAGGCCACGAAGTGATACTTGCGGTTGTGGACAGGCTAAGCAATATGCCCCATTTCATTCCTCTAAAACATCATTACACAGCACATGAGGTAGCACAATTATATTTGGGTCATGGCTTTAAGCTACATGGATTGGCATAAGCTAAATTAACTGACAGGGGTAGTGTGTTCCTAAGTCAATTCTGGACTAAGTTTTTCCAATTGTTGGACATTAAACTTCACTTTTCCACTGTATAGCACCCTGAAAGTGATAAGCAAACGGAACGGGTCAACCAGTGTCTAGAAGCCTGCGTGAGGTTACCTGAGGTGCCTATGTGGGGATAAAAACAAAGACCTAGTCTAAGTGGCTCTCCTTGGCCGAGTACTGGTACAATACCAGTTACTACAGCTCATTAAACATGACTCCTTTCCAAGTTGTCTATGGCACCTCCTCAAGAGATTTGGTTATCAAGACCACATAGACCACTAAACTTCCAACAATAGACACTTGTTTGCAAGAAAGGCAGCTAATACTAACTCTCCTCAAGGATAATCTAGCCACAGTATAGCGAAGGATGAAATTCTTTGCTGATAAACACAAAAGTGAGAGGAAATTTCAAATTGGAGACTGGCTGTACCTAAGACTACAGCCTTACAGGCAGTCTAGCCTAGTCTCAGGCACAACATGAAGCTCGCACCTAAATTTTATTGCCCTTTTGAAGTCTTAGAAAAGACTGGGCGAGTGGCCTACAAGCTCAAGTTGTCTTCTCATTCACGGATTCATCCAGTCTTTCATGTCTCTCCGCTTAAGATCAAGCTAGGGGATCACACCACTGCTCAGACAGAGGTTGGAACCACTCCAAATTCTTGACCACAGGATGATCAAGTGCCACAATCAACCGATAGCCAAGTCTTAGTGCAGTGGTCAAACTTGCTTAAGGAAGCAGCTACTTCAGAGGACTGGTCCACTGTTCACAGTTGACTCCCGCAATTCTCTCCATCAGCCGAGGTTAAATTTGAAGGGGCAGGGAATGTCAGGAACATTCTCAAGGTGAGGATCAAACCAATGGCGCCAAGAAATGCAAACTGAAGATTTGAAGCCTCATGTGACCAACACATGAAAGCCGTTAGTTATAAACTTTTAGTTCAAAAGTTTGTCACAAGTTCTTCCCGCATTTACCCTGTATTTGAATTACAGTTGTATGATTGAATTTATATGCCTAATCCTAATTTAATCCAATGATTAGTTATATTGAATAAGACATTCATACTATTTCTTCATATTTCGACTTCTATGAAGTTTCTTGAATGAAGTTTCGAGTTCTTATCAGTAAAATCTCCCTGTGCTTCAGGACCCCATAGTAACGAACCATTTCACGAAGTAAGTGTCTGGATAGACCAAAGTCTAAACTATATCATACAGGGATTTTACCGCCTAGTTTTGGGGTAGCAGCTATATTTCGATTCAAATGCCTAATCCGGAGGGGATTAGGCAAGGAGATTGTAAACATGTGATCCAAGTTTGAAATAATGAAACATAATCCCAATTTCCAGTTTCTCTCATTTTCTCCTCTGTTTTCTTCTTTCCACTTCCTTCTCTTTGTCCGTTCATCTTCACGAACTTCTCCATTCGCCGACATCGTACAAGTTCAATTCACAGTCTAAAATCTAGATGTTGGAATCTTATCCTAGAAACTCGCAAAATGTCAAAAAGGACCAAAATCAAGAAACCGTGTATAACCCTAATTCACCAAAAATGAAAAACTGAGTATTCAGGAAACAACGTTATGGACAGCAAAATTACACTTGTTATTACTAGTAGCATCATCATCACACTAAACGAAAAGAAAAAGTCATAATTCGCAAAATCATACGTTCGTGTCCTTATGTGTGATTAATACCTGATGATTTTCTCGAGATAGTCATGAACGGCGGTGTGCCAGTAAGGGCCCATGGCGGCGGTGCCTTCGACGGTGAGGATTAGCTTCTTGTCTGTCATCTGTTCGACAAAATGCCACAACTAAACCTGCGATTTTTTTTTTAGTTTGCTCGAACTTACTGCAACGTGATTTAAGTCTCAAGTTGGCTGTGCCAAAAGCTAGAGCAAAAGGGTTAGAACGGTAAATGAACACATCATTATCTTATTATATATTTTATAATGAAATCGTGAAATTGTTAGACGAGGATTAAAAACTGACTATTTCTTGTGTCTTTATTATTTTTTCTATGCATTCAACTTTTTTTGTTTGAATGCCGTTTTAACCTTTTTTTGGAAAACAAATTGGTATCCAATATACATTAATACCTTGCAAATATAGCATTGTAATTCAGTTCACTCATTTGGCTTTATAACTGTGTATGGATTATTATCCGGATAACATAGTTTTAGTAATCCCTAAAAATAGCATTCAAACAAGGTAATATATGGTTTTCAGTTATTCAAAAGATTTCTTTTTCGTATTCTTGAAGCTGTAACAATTAAAACAAAGAAAACAATAACAATGTGGAGCGTTGATTTCTTAATAACAAGTGACATGCAGTTTTGCCGCCGCCATAGTTTTTAGAGACACTTGTACTGCACATTCACCATTACAAGTTACAACAAAGCAATATGGAGTAATAATATTGTGCCTTATGAGGTAGCTTGACGTGTTTAATTATGATCGTTGCTCATTCTAGAGACCAAGGGTTCAATAAGGAAGAGAGCGGAAAAGAGTTACCTCCGTTATGTAGCCCATAAATTCATTTAACAAAAAGAAAAATAATAAGTTGAGAGAGGAAAAAGGTGGGAAGAAAAGTCAACCAGCTGAAAGATGTACCGGAAAAAATTTCTTACATTAGTCAAGAGCAAGACAATCTCTGCTTCCTTTTCAGCAAGTTCATGGCTAATGGCAAAATCATGTTTCAGATTACCTTTCACACCTAAATTATGGCATCAACATGCCACATGTGGCCCAAATTGATTCGTCCTAAAGAAAAAGGTATGTCATTTACTTAACTCTTCTAACCTTACAGGCTCAAGAGTCTACTAGTCAATATTAGAAAGGAGATAACACGCTCCGTTATTCTCATAATTACACTTACTTTCTCATAATTTTCTCGTTCAATACCGTCTGCTGTTTGCTCGCTTTTCTATTATTCGTTCCGTCTAAATTTATAACCGTGCTGGTTCGAAAAGATTCCACAATATTTCAATCCGGAGGAAATCAAAAGAATAAGCTGTGCAAAGTCAACCACACAGTGAGATGGATTCGGCATTCTAAATTCAGGTGGGTCATTGACTATAAATCCTTATTGGGTAAAGAACTCCTTGGGCTTTCATATTTCTTTGGGAGCCGGAAGGAACTCATACGCGGGAACCATCCGTATTCTTCGTAGAGAAGTAAGAGAAACTGGGCGGACAAACGTGGAAATTGACCCTGTTTCTTCTCACTCGGTTCACTTCTTCTTTTCTTCGGAAATACTCCCTAGAGAAGTATTTGAGTTGGTATAAAGTTCATATTTCCCAATTCTGTCAAGGTTCAGATTCCAGCCTGTTACTGTTTCAGAACTATGCCGTGCGGGCTTAGAGTCTCCATTACCAACAGTTAACCATGATGCTTCATTTTAAAGACTTTTCAAAGCTCAAAACCAAAAGGGTACTCTCTTTCTCCCCTTCCTTTTTTGTTACTTTGTTTCTCGATCAAGTTGCAATTGATTTCTAGAGTCAGTTTGGAGTCGCTTTTGCTTTTGAAAAGTGCAGGCGGAATAAGCCGTACACTTTCAAGGGCACGCTCTCAAAAGCAATGCCAAACTGGATTCGATTATGTACGTGTACTACTACTACTTAAGAGGAAGCTTTAAGTCGGGAGTGTTAGATGATGTTTGCTGGTTAATTTCTGATTGAAGCACACTTACAAGCGATGATACTGGTTTTGACAGATTGTGTTCGAGGAGGTTTACGCTGCTCGCGATTCGGACACGCTGGAGCAGCTAAAAGAGTTGAGCTCCAAGCGCAGGGTTATAGAGGAGTCCATTAATGAGAGCAGCTTGATCACGGAGGCCATTGCGAGGGAAATGTCTGGTGGCCTGACTTTGCATCATGAACAGGTAATCTACATACTCCCCATCGAATTAGTCTGTGATTATAACTAATTGCACTCTTTGACTTTGCATTTCTAGGACATAATTTGAACATCTACACATTGGATTTGAACTCGAAGAATGATTACAATAATGCAACAAATTTGGCAAGTCAATCCAGAGCACGTACAATGAGTGAAGTCATATGTTTATATGTCTATATTTGATTGAAGGAATTATTTGGAAAAATTTCAGTGGGACAATAGTCGGAGTACAAATTGTTTTGTTAATTTTTGGTTTCCTAAAGAATCTTTTATGTGATAAACATTTGTGACAGCAACATGATAGGTTGTTCTCATCCCTTCTGCTTTTCCTGAAAATGTTTCAGGAAACTAAAAAATTAGAACAGTATTTGCCGTTGCTGGAAAACTTGATTCAGAGTGCTGGCTTGAACAGTAACAACTCTCAGCTGGTTCGTTGGACTTCAGACCTTAAGATAAGATGGACCAGTGTTCTGACTTCTTCAACCATCTTCAATCGTAGGGCTGCAAAGTTCTTTCAAATCGATGATTTGCATTTTGAGCTCAGTATGACCCTTTCTCTTTATGGTGCATTGCTTCGAGGACTGGCTTCCAAAATTCTATCTGCAGGTTGGGAGTTTTAATTTCTCAGGTCACTTCTATGGTTGCACATTTTTGTAATAATGATTATCCTCCTTATATTTTATGCATTGCTGCAGATTTGGTGCAATCTACCACCATTTACAGAAAAGCAGCAGGGGTTTATCATCATTTGGCTCATGAGGTTCTTCCTTCTTTACAGTCTGCATCAGTTCAAGAAAGGCCACCAGAAGCTACTTCATGTGTGTCTTCTGTTATGAGCCTCATTTGTTTGGCTGAGGCCCAGGTTAGACTTGCTTTCTCATCGAGTATTGTGTCTTCTTTGTCTTTGAATTTGATTACCTCTAAAATATTATACGGTTTACTTCTCTCATTTATTGTTTATTGTTTGGCATTTCAATGTGGGTTATGTTTCATATGTGATGATAGAGTGAATTTTTTCCCAGAAGTATAAGAAAATGACTATTTTTTCAGTCGGTAACTATTAGGAAGGCTGAAGAAAAAGGAAGCACTCGAAGTCTTTTGGCGAAGCTGCACTATGGTGTTGTACAGTTACTCGATGAAGCCATGGTTGTTTTGCATTCAGCAACTGAAGATTGCAAAGATATCTCAGGCCGCTTTCTGGTAAACATTCACTTCAATGTTTTCCCTTTTGGCTTCGTCATCATATCTCGTAATGGAGGGTAACTGTTGCCTTTCTTTAAGTGATAACTGAGTGTCAGTATAACTCCTTCCCTCTGTCATCTTCTCAGCCAGTATGGTTATTGGTGGACAATTTGCTCTCTCCCCGTCAGTTATGCATATGCGAATACTTAAGAGACCCACATGGGTGACTGAGAAAGGTTAGATATAGGCAGTTATACCATGCATGCACAAATGAATTGCTAGATGTCGAAGATACTCCCACCTTGCAAATCGTCGTGAGCCTGAGCCTTCCCCACTTCCAAGGCCCATGGCTCTTCTTCCTTTTTCTTTAGGGGATGGGGTCTAATGTACGAGGAAGTTGTTCAGATTGTGCCAATTCTAAGTGTTGTGAGTTCTGCAACTTTGCATACATATTGGTCTTCTCAACTTCTGTAAACCCTCTTCCTTCCCTTTATAAGACTTGCATATGCATTTGTTGACATGTTCCATTGTCAATTAACAAGCTGCCGTACCTTTTGGGTCCAGACATCTCCTGATTGTAACTGCATGTTTAGGAGTTGAAATAAGAAGTGATTATTGGATCAACAAACCAAGGAACTAATCGAAAGAAAGTAGATTGAATGGCAAGTCAAGTTAGAAATAAACCAGTCCAAGACAGGGTTTCAGATGTTGTCATTCAGTACAGTTCAATTGGCAACTGAGAAAATTGAGATGGATTCTAGAAAAATGTATCTGGCAACTTAATTCAGATAATTATGCACGCTCCTGGGCAAGATGCACTGATAACTTAGACACCTGAAAACACTGGGATTGCATGGGAATTTGTGTTAGAGGTCGAGGGGGTTCCCGCTTCAATGGTTTTTATGTAGCTACAGGATTTGTCCAGTTTGAATCCCTGCATCTCCGTCCTCCAAGTACTTCTATTGAAAACATTGTCTTCCTTAACGAGCAACATATAGTGGGGAGGGTATATGTCCTGGGCCTGATCATGCTACTTTTAAACGCCCTTAATTTTAGCATGTTGTTATTTCTTCCATTGAGACTACTGAGCTCCACAGTAAGCGCCTATCATCTCTATGCCAATTCTGAACTTAGCTTTCTGTCTTTGATAAGAATGAGTGACAGCTAGCTCCTTTCAGAGAAACTATTTACAGATAACCTCGGCACCTTATGGTCATGTGCCTAGGATCCCAATATTCTGAGCACTTTAAGGATTAAGCCCAAATCCTATAGGAATTGAAATACCACACTGGCGCAAATTGTTCCTGTTGTGACATGCGCATGCTTCTTTGTCAGTAAGCAAACACTTTTCTGTCCCTTCTAGCTTTTGTTTATTGTCATTGTAAGTGGTAATTGTTTTGGTCTGAGCAGGAATACATCTCATGTTGCAAGGACCTCTATGAGCTAAGAAGTTACAAATGCCTTGGAGAAAGTACAAAGACCGATGGTCAGATTGGCATTGCAATTGGACTGCTTCGGCAAGCATTAGTTGTGGCTAACAAGAATATACCAGAGGTGGAGTCATGGAGATTGGTTTTCAAGCAGGAGATCAATAACTTGACTGCAGTACTGAGGAAATATGAACACGAGAACGAGTTTGTATGGCATGAAAAGGTTCCTACTCATAGTGAATTACCTTTCCTTCGAGGTAAAAAGATTGTGAGTTCCATACCCTATAATTTTCAAAGATGGGAACGGTCACTTGCTTTCAAATTTTGAAGGCAGAGAACTGTACAGAATTACCGTTTATCTTGAGAGGGAGCAGGATTCAATTTTCTTGCACTTCCTACCTGTTTCTGTTTGCAAAAGGTTGTCATTTCTTTTGCCCGGGAAAGTTCCATTTGCTCAGGGTTTTTATATGAGATTGTGAGGCATTTTTGAGTTGTATGGACTTGGTTCTTTGTACATTGGATGTTTGAAACAGCAAAACTTGTACTCTTACTTTTTGGATACAATGGTTTCTCTCCTATAATAGGTAGCAAAATTTGAGTATGACAGTGATCCTCGTAAGATCAAAAGACCTGTTTAACTCAGTTCGTTCAACAATACAAAGTCAAAAATAAGGAAATAGAAGCAGTATAATAAAAGATTGGACAATGCTTTTTGAAGATCACTAATGCATGTTCTAAAGGTGACTCAACTTCGTTAAACCAGGGTGGGCAATGATCACAAGAGCCAGCAACTGCCGTTGTGGTTAAATGGCCATTCAATGGAAGAAAAAGGCTTAAAACTTTCGTAACCTTCGAAAATTGGTCCACTCGGGAGCATTGGGGGATGCCAGAACCATCTTTCAAAATTTTAATTTCAGTAGGATTAAGCTTGGGTGTTAGCTGTGTGTGATACTTAGTAGATTGACAAGCTAATTGTGCAACGTTAGACAGCGTCATAGCCTATGAGTTGCTAAGTGAGTTAAGCCAACAAAAACTAGTAAGTTTAGGCTGAGAGATTGAAAAAAAAAAAAAGTATACAGATACACGTATACACACAAAACAGAACTTTGTAAGAGAAAACTTTTATTAATATAGAACTTTGTAAGATAAAACTTGTATCTATACTACGTATAAAAGTGCATATTCTTAAAAATTACTTTTTAGACCGCAATACCCTTCTTATATTTAAATATTACTACCTTACCACACAATTAAGATACTCAGAATGTAGATTCTTTTAGCAAATTCATTTATTTAACTACTCATAAATGCTACAATTAGTACATGAATATCTCTTTTATTTTTTATAAAACTCATCATTACTATAATTATTTTTACTTCAAAAGAGTGGTAGGTAAGACCATCATAAGGAGATGGGCCACAATTAACATAAAATCCAGGTATACCAACCTTCGATAGAAGTTATGCACAAAGAAGGTGGTTGTGAGACAATTAATATTTTGTAGATGGATTTATAGCGTTTTTTTAAAACAATCCTCATATGAATACATATTGATTTTAACTTGCCTTTTTGACTTCAATTAAATTAACACGAATATTTGAACCACAGAAAAATGATATGTCGTAATCTACAGAATACACACAAAATTATGAATTTGGGCTAATTACACATATGTCCCCGAGGTTAGGGGATAATTACAGTCAAGGACACAAAGTTTCAAAATGTAACATTCCGTGACCAAAAGTGTTTCAAATGTATCACCCGTATCCATCCGTCAGGGTTCCGTCCAAAAAGTGTACTTTTTTTATGATGTCATCGATACGTATTTTTAAAATGACAATGCTACCCCTTGTACTGTATTTTGGTATATTTTTTAAATTTTTTTATATTAAGATATCAAGCCTTAATTAAAGATCAAGGTAATTCAATTCAATTTTCAACTCAATTAGGGTTTCAATCTACCAATTAGGGTTTCAAAACCTTAATTTACAAACCCTAATTTTCAAAACCAATTAGGGCTTCAATTCATCTTCAATTCAATCTGCAATTCAATTCAATCTTCAACTCAATTAGGGTTTCAATCTACCAATTAGGGTTTTAAAACCCTAATTTACAAACCCTAAATTTCAAAACCAATTAGGGCTTCAATTCAATCTTCAACTCAATCTGCAATTCAATTCAATCTTCAACTCAATCTGTATTTTGGTATTCAATCTTCAATTCAATTCAACCGCCGAAGGTCAGGGTGCAGCGCCGGGGATGGGGGAGGAAGATGGGTTACAGCGCAGACGGGGAAGGGGGAGGAAGATGCTTCGTCGAGCCTCTGCGAGCATCGCGCCGAAGCCACCGTGCTGCTACACCGCTGCAACTGCCGAAGCCACCGTGCTGCTACACCGCTGCAACGGGCGATCAACTCCGGCGCTCCTTCCGATCGACTAGTGAAGGAGACGCCGGCGACGGGGAAGAGGAAGGGGGAGGGTAGGGGGCGACGGGGAAGGGGAAGGGGAAGGGTAGGGGCAACGGGGAAGGGAAAGGGGTAGGGTGGGGGTGACGGGGAAGGGGAAGGGGTATGGTGGGGGCGACGGGGAAGGGAAAGGGAAAGGGGTAGGGGGAGGCACAGGCGAGTGGGGGGGGGGGAGACAATGAAAAATTAGGGTTTCATGTGGTCCCAAGGGCAAATCAAGATTTTAACTTTTATTTAGGGGCAACTTGGTCTTTTTGTCAAAACCGTTAAGTATTTTGGTATTCCGTTTATCAATGGACATAAGTGTTACATTTTGAAACTTTGTGTCATCGCGTGTAATTACCCCCAAACCTCAGGGATATAGGTGTAATTAGCCCTATGAATTTTCTATACCATAATCTTAATTTATCACTTGTTAACGTTCACGTACATCACACGTGCATAATGCGAATTAATATAAAACACTCGAGTTCAGAGCTCACAGATGGTTTAGGCAAATTAACCCCAACCTATTTACAGGATCTAAGAACAATGGGATAGATTTAACCGTACCTCAAGCCAAACTGTGTGGTCAGGTGCTTTGGTGTTGGGGATGGGTGGCGAGGTGAGATAATAGGGTGGATTGGGGTTGTGCAACCCAACTTTAGGGGAAAAAAAATGGGAAGTGAAGATTTTACAATATTTGAAGTAAATAAAATAGAATTGTGACGGTAATTATATCTTTTTTTTCAATAATCTTATAACGGTTTTAGTTATTGTGTAGTTTTCGTGAGTGAGAGTAGGTTTAATGTACTTTATAAACATCAGGGGGCCAAATTATACATACGTTAACATAAGTACAAGGGGCAAAGTGGCAAAGTGCATTTTATCCGAGATCATAAACCGAAGAATAGGAAGGCCAAAGTATCCTTACCACTGCATAAAATCCTAGACGAGCAAAGGCCAAGTGGCAAAATTAAAACCACTGGAATTCACACAGCAAAGGATGTTTGGAGATTATAATGAAACCCATAGCACTAATCGCGGGAACATGAGTATAGCCATACTTAAATTCATGATCTACTAGGCGGCTAAGTAATGATGGCTGTTCAATGCATTTCTCTTCCGTATTTTCCGCACAAACCCAGTACAGCAGAACCAATGTCATCATTTTCAGCAACCCACCTTATATCACCTCAAAAGATTCGACTTTGTATCAAATCAAACCAACTTAAGCACTCCACTAACAGGTTCTTGCTCTTCCTACATAGAGTGTGGGTGTACTGTGGCTGATTCATTCTTCGTTTTTAGTTGGAATGAAAGTTCAAGTTGCTTGAGTGATACCATTTGCAGGTCGGGTGATGTTGTTTCTGCTTTGATTTCTGAAGAAAAAGCAGCAGAATCGAGTTTTTCTGGCACTGATGTGTTCAAGCTCACTTACTTAGAGGTGGGTTCTCATTTTGTGAAATCTTTATTGGGTAATTTTGTTTACTTAATCGATTCTAGGGTTTTGATTGATATGTGTTTTGGTTTAGGGCAATAGTTGGCTGTGGGAGGTTGGTGGTTTGAGTATCTTGGTTGATCCAATCTTGGTGGGTAACTTGGATTTTGGAATTCCATGGCTATATGATGCAGCCAAGAAGTTTTTGAAGAATTTCCAGGTACTATTGTAGGGCTATAAAGTATGAACTGCTTCTATGCAAACGGTAGAAATAACGATCTATTCAGTGATAGAGAACTGAGGGATACTATTGTTTATAATGGTTTTAGACATGTGAAGGCTATCATAGAAACAATGAACAGTACAGTTTCGAAGAAGTAAGAAATTTATCCAAGTTCTAATACAAGAAGATTAAAATGAGAGGTTTTAAGTCAAAGTGGATGCTGTGGGAATGAGCAACACCTTCGAAATCCCTCTTGATCCTCATATTAGCACATTTATTCCAATGTCATTGAGAATGGTTAGACGTCTGCTTAGAGATGTTGCTGCATCCTGAACTCCTGATCACCTATAAGCTTCTTAGTATTAAGTGCTATGAACAAGGAACGATTTATATGCAAACATAATGGGATTTTTCCCATGACTAGCGAACCAATTATATGTTGAAACTTAGCATGAAGCGGCTTATGTCTTCAAGGATCCTGGAGCAGTCTAATCATAGATATCCTTTCTACATGGTGATAATTTAAGCTTTATACTGTGAAAATAAAGCTTTTGCCTATTTTGTTTTGACATTAGTGAGCTTGTTCTCACGATACAAAATTGTCGTGCAGCTTACTGATCTTCCTGAAATAAATTGCTTACTGATTACACAAAGCCTTGACGATCACTGTCATTTGAAGACCTTGAAGCCACTCTCTAAGAAGTTACCAAATCTTAAAGTAATTTCAACTCCCAATGCCAAGGAACTCTTAGATCCCCTCTTCAGCAACGTAAGTAAGGATTCAAATCTTTTTTATGTCAGAATGCATTTGGGATGTGACTTTGTATTACAGATTATGTTTTGAATATTATGCATCCCATCTAATCAGGAATGAACATTCATACGCTTGTCTAGAATAGGACCCATATTGTAACAACAGAATGAAAATTGGTAGGCTAATCCGCAAAGTAGTAATGACCACTTGTCACTTGCTGAAAACTAGCTTGGTCTTAACTTGACGTGATTGTTTTGAATTCTAGAGGTGCTAAAATGATCTTAATAATCAACTTATCTCCTCAACCAAGTAGACTGCTCAAAAAGAGTTGACTCCTAGATGATGCAATTTTTGTTATGCCGTGCTATTCATTGCCAGAAGACATCAAAGAGGGTGGGGTTTGGAAGTTGGAAAAGGAGAATGATTGTTCGTTTATGTAAAAAGGAGAACTGAAGGCAAGAGAGGATGGCAACTTCCCATTGGGCTCATCATATGCCTACAGCTCTAAAGCAGGATGAGAAGGGGAACTGTTATAATCTCAAAGCTGCATATGTCATCCTACTATCTTACCTTCCTCGCTGATTTTTCCTCCTATCATATCTGCTATTTTGGATCACTTATTTTGCTATTCGGTTCAGTAGTTAGTGTAGGATGTCACATTGGAGGCGGGGGAGACCTACATGGATGGTTCTAATTAGACTCCCGATTAATGCATGGCACTGGCCCCTTAAATACTTGCAGGTTTATGTTGACTTGTAGGATTTAGAGAGTGCGGCATGTTATTTGGTTCCCTTAAAGAGCGTTGGGTGCACCAAAGTGCCATCTACGAGACTAAGATAGCCTTATGGTAAGAACTTAGTCTTCCAAAACTTTTCACTAAAATGAACCTAGGGTATAAAAACGAAAAATGTGTGCAGTCTTTGTAAGGAACGATTCATTATCTATTGAATATCTGATAGTGTCATGCATTATTTCTTCCCAGTACCGTAACCTAAATCTGGGCTTAAAAACCATGGATTTTGAGTGTTCCAACAGAATAAATTCAACATATGTCTCAATGTCTTAAAATTTTCCCTCTTGTCTTTTAAGATTGACAATTAATTTATTCTTATCTTCGTTCATACTTAGTTTCACAACTTTTCAGGTCATATATTTAGAGCCTGGTCAGAGCTCTGAAATTGAAGCAAGCAATGGTGCTTTAGTTAAAGTTCAGGCCACAACAGGGCCGGTTCTAGGTCCTCCTTGGCAGCGCCCTGAGAATGGGTATTTAGTTGTGCTAATCTACCCGATGTTATGGCAAATGTTACTGAGTGTGTCTTACTCCAATTTCTTGAATAATGTTCTAGGAAGCACGGACACCCCTCCTAGGGGGAGGTATGGTGTCCTAAATGGACGGACACTCCGACACCCTCCGGACACCGCCCGACACGTGTCGGACACAGCCAATCGGTGTCCGAATTTTTTTTTTTATAATTTTCCGACACCGTGTCGGACACTTCATTGAGAAGTGTCGGACACGGCAATGTGCAGTGTCGGACCGTTTGGGGCAACTTTGGAATTTTTGGAACTAATTTCGGCGGTCAGTCGGTAATAAATGTAATATGTGGGGTTTTTCTAACATAAACAAATTGTGCCCTAAATCCCTAAATCCCCAATCTGAAAAATAACACCATCTGCAATACTCACCTTACGGCCGTCAGCTATCTACCACCTCACGGAAGCCATTACCTACTCGTAGCTGTCGCCAGAGCTGTTCGCCAACATTCCGAAGCCGATGCCGACAGATCCAGTCGCCGTTGCGAAGACCGAAGCAGTTGGCTTGACACGCCATTGCCATCGCCGGAGCTCACTGCATCGTTGCCGGAGGTCCTCGCCGCCGTCGCTGAAGCACAGGTCCCTTCCCTTCCCTCTTTGTTCAAACTTCGAAGTCCTCTGGCTCTCTCTCTTTTTTTATTTCTCCTCTGTCAAGTCTTAAGACTTAAGACTCGAGTCTTTTTTTTTTCCTCTTCGTTCGAGTCGTTTTAGGAACCCTCTCTCTCTCTCTCTCTCTTTTTTGACTTAGTTATTTTGTTAACTTAATTTCAGAACCTTAATTTCAGAATGCAATGTTTCATGTAGATTGAGCACTTAATCGATTGATCACTTATTTTAGTTATTTCCTTTGTTTCCTATTCGTATGACTTTGGTCTTTGTAAGACTTAATTTCTTATGTTATGTACCATGCTTAGTTGCACAAAGCGGGGGCGGGGAAGCGTAAGCACTAAGAAGAATATGAGGTTGGGAGCGACTTGAATAAATAAATGCGTAAAGAGTATTATCATTTGTTTAGCATAGTTTACATAGATAGCAACAACAGACAAGGAGACTTTAAGGACTTGAAGGAAGAGAGAAATAAGGAATTGAGTTGAAAATAGCTTGATTTTCATGTATTCTATCACTTGTTCCATTCATCTCTATCCAGCTAGCGGGATCAAGTTCCCATCTTAGTTTGGGATGAGATCCCGTGGAGCTCCTAACTTGGGATCGCAAAAGCGAGTTTCCGAGAGAGAAACGTCACCATATTAGGAGTTTCCTGCAACTAAGGTACCATGTACTATGTTGGATTTAATGTTTAAGTATGAGTTGTATTTGAATTTCTTGTTTTGGTAGCTTTTCATTATTATTTATTAGTTTAGATTATGGAATGTATTTGATATTTATTATATATATATATATATGATAAAAATATTAAAAAAATAGCGGTGTCCTGCGGTGTCCAAAATCCAGTTTTTTGGAAATTGCGGTGTCCGGTGTCCCCGTCGGTGTCGGTGTCCGACACCGTGTCCGTGTCCATGCTACCTAGATAATGCTCGCTTCTTTCTTTAACTGAGCATGGACTGCAGGTATATTGTTAGCTCCCCACAAGGCAAATTGACTCTTTACTATGAACCTCATTGTGTCTACAACAAGAATCTTCTGGAGAAGGAGCGGGCTGACATTGTCATCACACCTGTTATTAAGCAGCTCTTGCCAAAGTTCACATTGGTCTCCGGCCAAGAAGATGCAGTTCAACTTGCGAAGCTGCTTCGTGCCAAGTAATAAACATTGACCTTTGACGTCTGCGGCCGACTAAGCAGAGTTTTGTTCAACGACTCTTTGTTTAACTGGATTATACCTTTCTTGTGTAGGTTTATTGTGCCTTTGAAAAATGGAGATCTTGAGAGCAAAGGGCTTCTTGCAAGTTTAGTTCAGTCTGACGGAACTGTAGAATCATTCAAGGTGTGATTTCTTGTCGTCAAGTACATTTTTATAACTAGAAAATAAAGCTAGGCTGAGGCTGTTCACACTGCCATTGATGATGCAAATTCTATACGATCTTATAAATTTATGGAGTACTTCTTAAGCAAAAAGAATTGTATCAACACAGACCTTTATAAACTTGTTGCAAATTCTAAACTTATATCATAGACATAAGCATTTTCATTTTTTGGTGGTCCTCTAGCGAATGGATGAGGAAATTTCTGCTGTATGAATGCCTGAGGAAATTTCTGCTGTAGGAATGACAATTTGTACACTTTTCATTTTTTACATTCGCGTATATCTGTTGATAGTGTACTGGCAATGGGTTATTCTATGATTTCGTCTACACTCCCATGATTGGGTATTGTAAAGGACTAATTGCCTGCTCAGCTCACGTAACATTGGCTAAGTTGTCGCTGAATTTTTCTCCTAAGAGGTAGAACCTTGGAAAGAATTCACCTATAACCTGCCTCCTGGCAGCTGATCTGGGCTGTTTAGCCAGCACCCAAGACGTTAACTGCAACATGTAAGATTGCAAAATGAAGTAGTGTCCTGTTCCTTTGCTGATTGTGAATCATATGCCTGTTCAGATTCATCAAGATTGTCATACTGTAAGAGGCGAAAAGATTATATCTTGCCGAGTTCAGATGGATTGCTTATTAGTAAATATAATTTTGCTACCATTTTTCCTGTTCTAGATGTCATATTATCTACGAGAATTGGGTATCTGACAACAAGAGATTGGTTAAAATGCAGAAACTTTTATCAGAGGAACTACTGGATGCAGAGATACTAGAGCCTACCCCTGGTCTACCCCTAAGTATTTCGCCACCATAGAGTATCCCGTGGTGCATATACTGTGAAAGAAGTTTCAAGGCCAGTATCTGTGTAAATTTAGAAAGTAATTCCATGATCCTACGTCATTTGAATTTTCAGCTAACTTACTGTTAGTTTGTAGCTTTAAGCGAAGGAAAAATGCCTAGTAGCCTGTAGAACCATTTTATAGCATCCATGTAAACCAATTGTATAGACGACCTAAATCACCGTATGGAATGTAACTAGATCTGCAAATGTCTCTTAACTACATCATCATCATCATCGTCATTGTCATCTCCTTTCTCCAGATATAGTTGGATTGTGTACAGAACTTCTTTTCTTCTATTTTGTTTCCAACTTCTTCCTACTATCTATTGCTTATTTTGAAAATGTGTTTTAGGCAAGCCTTATTTTTCTCTCGGTAAGCAAGGCAAACGTTTTTTGTTTGTCTGACGCAGAGTAATTGCAGAAATTTTGAAGTGAACATGTAGCTTGTGGCTGCGCCAAGGAAAGGTTGCTCATGCAAATGTAGCTTCGCATATCTAATAGTAACATTGTAGTTTGGAGCCAAGGGTAGAACACAGACTTATTAGCGGCCTGGCTATGTTCGTTTACCATTTTCGTTTTGTGTTCTCATTTCATGGGTGTTTTTTGTCTGAAGTTTTTTCCTCTAACTTCAGTGTCCGTAACATACATTTTTAACTTGTTGCTAGATTTCTGCCTCAAGGTGGCAATGGAACATTAGAACTTTAACATCGGCCGAGTTATATAGGTCGCGTTGTGTTTAATGCAGAAGCGCTGTCAAAGAGATCTAACCGTAGAAGAAACATTTATGATAATTAAGGTCAGTAGTTCTAGTATGTGATACATAGATACTCAAGTGGTGCTTGTGAGATTCTGTGATGGCGTTTAAGTTTGTGAGGGGTGTGTCCAATGGTCATTTTGAGGTGGTTGCGGCAGCGGTGAGGATGAGAAGAGTCATGTAAGGTGGTGAACCTATTTCGGACTAGAAATATATCAATAATCCTTTCAGGGAAGCGGCGAGTAAACTTCTACTTAGTATGTCTATTTATTTAATTTTAGTATTAGTATCATTCTATTGTTTTTTGAATTAGTCATATTGTTATAATAAAATATGACATATAGTCTTCAATAGTCGTTTGCATAATTTCGATTAGTCACAGTGACGCACGCGATGCGTGAAGAAAAAATAAAGTTAGTAATATGAATTTTATTTAAAGAATCCAACATCACAAATAAGTGCTTATAGCCACATTTGGTAAAGTGAATTTTAAATTGTGAAACCAATTGCAGTTATTTACTATTTAATGTTTTTGTTTTGCGTTACTTTTTAAGAATTTTCTGATAGTGTCAAGCGTCACCATAGGTAGTTATCTAACACTAAAAAGGATATATATATATATATATATATATATATATATATATATATATATATATATATATATATAAGAGCATTGATGGGGTTAAATGGCTAATCTTTTCTTTCCTTAAGATAGCCTTCTAAAGTTGAAATCTTTTTACAAGATTATAAGTGATTAGGGGTGTTTTTGACTTAAAACTTTTTTTTCATTAAATACCCTTTTTAAATTATAGTGTTAAAAAGTGAGGATGTTTTTTTACTTCTCATAACATATCAAGTCTCTTTCCTTAAATAGCCTTATTAGATTATATGTTTTTATTAGTATTAATGGTTGTTTTCACTTTTAACTTTTTATAAGATATTAAGTCTCTTTTTATAAATATTCTTATTAGTTTTTTAATTTCTTTACTTTTTACTAAAAAAGAGGAAGAAAATCCTATAGAAATTCTATAAAATCACCCTTGATCTTCTGCATGCTCTCTGATTATTGAAAAGTTCGTATCAAAACTTATGGCCTCCATTCAATTAAAACTAAACTACCTTAAAGCTACTTCAACTTTCTATCACATTCGATTAAAAGAGTAATTTACAGGGAGCATAATTTTCTAAAGCTTTTTAAGAGATATATAATATACCTAATATTTTTTTAAAAACTCGACCTTTTTAAATTTTTTATTTCATATTTATATGTTGATGCTTATATTACATATTTAAATTATCCTGCATATATATCAATTTCAATATAAACATTTTAGTACATTAAAACTATCATAAATTTTAAGTTTAATTTTAGAGCTTGATTACGGACATATTGGTGTGAAGAAGTTATCGTGAAACTAAAGCTTTAAAAAAAATTATAAATGCATATGAATCATGATGGTGTTAAATGACTAATCATTTTTTATCCTCTAAGATGCCCTTTTAGTATTGAAATCTTTATAAAAGATTTGATTAGGGGTGTCTTTCACTTATAACATTTTTCTATTAAATACTCATTTTGTTGGAGTGTTATTAAGAAAATAAGGGTGTTTTTGACTTCTCTTAAGGTATTCAACATATTTCCTCAAAATATCCTTATTAGAATGTAAGCTTTTGTTAGAATTATGGGTTGTTTTGACCTTAAAAAAAAAAAGAAGAAAAAAGCCCTATGAAAATCTTATAAGATTGCCCTTTAAATCTTGCATATTCTATGATAATTAAAAAAATCATATCAAAATTTACTGTCTCCATTCACGTTAAAACTAAACTACCTTAGAGGTAATTCATCTTCTCCGTCAAATTTAATTAGGAAAACAACTTGCAGATAATATTATTTTCTATAAACTTTTGGAAGAAATGCATTATGCCTAAACTAAATTGAAAATATTTTGTCAGAAACCCAATCTTTTTTTTTGATTATGTATTTCATATTCGTATGTTGATTCATTTGCTATATATTTGAATAAATGTGCATGAATATAGATTTCAATGGAAACAAATTAATACACTGAAATTATCAAAAAACTGAAGTTAAATTATAGATTTTATTATGGACATATTAGTGTAATAAAGTTATCGTAAAACTGGAGGTTTACTGAAATTTTTAAATATGTAAGAATTGCTAGATCATACTACTCTGCTCCTAATTATAATTTGATTTCGTGGCAAGTAAATAATCTTATGTTCGTATAACAGTTTTAATAATCTCTTTATTTGCATGATAACATATTTTTTATATGATTATTATTCTTTTGTGATTCATTGTAACTCAGAATGTCATATATTTGTATGATAACATATTCTTCTTATGACTATTGTCTTCGTATATTTTATTTTTTAAGTGATAGAATTAGGTGAAACTCAATCGGTAGAAACTTCAACTTATTTGAGCTCAAATGATTCATAATGTCTTTAGCTTTGAAACTCTCAACTTTTATATACAAGGAATCAAATGACTAAGCATTTTATTTGTTAAAAGGTTTCTAAATATTGAGGTCGAGAATTAATTATAACCTATTAGCTAACTTTAAATCTTTTGTTGCTAAAGATGTTAAAAATTCATTAATGCATCTTTAATTGACAAGAGATTATGAATATGACCAAAACGGGCAAGGATTTGACTCCAGCATATAAATAATATCAAAGAATCAAATGAATAAACATTTTTTCAGTAGAAATACCTTTTTCAACAATAAAAGCTCTAAACGAATTAAGGGCATTTAAAAAAAAATGAGGCTAAACTATAATATTTTTGCTAAATTTAAATAATTTGTTGCTGAAGAGGTTAAAAGTTCAATAATACATCTTTAAGTGACAAAATGTATGATGGGTGTGGATCTAGCCCCACCTAAACCCTAAATGGTATAAAATGATTCCAAGAGGTTAAATGGCTAAACATTTTTCTTCAAAATACCTTTTCAAATTTGTAGAGTTTTCAAAAATTTTGAGTGTTTTTAATTTTTAAAAGGGTGAGGCAAAATTACAACATTTTTGGTAAATTTTAGTATTTAGTTTTTGAAGAGGTTAAATATTCACTACTATATCTTTTAGTGGCAAAATTAATTACATTCAACAAGCAGGAATGAATCTAACCCAATCGTGTAAACATAATGTTAAGTCTCTGTTCACCTTTAAAGAAAACACTATCAAAACTTAACCTTAAAACTTGCTAACATCAAAATCGATAAAACTTAATACCTTAATTTTCATACTCTTTAGTGAATCGTTCCTAAATCCAAGTATTATCATGTTTTTTATTTGGATATTTCTTAAAGTAGACTAGCTATTGCACAGACTAACTTTTACATATGATTATGAATTTAAATTTACTGTCATATAACCCATCAAAATATCTACAACTTTGGCTAGTTCTTCTTCTTTTTTTTTCTGCTTTATTGATGATTTTTTTTTTGTGTGTTTGGTAAAATATTAGGTTGTTATAGTTTTCTTAACTCTCAAAATCTTATGCCATAGGTAATTTTTGTTCTTTTTATTTTGATAATACATGTCTTATTATTCGATCAATGATATGGGTTACAAATTATTCTTGATATAAATCTAATATTTATTTATATGGAGTGAAAAACTTATATTTGTGAATATTATTAAAATTATTTTGTTCATTACTATTATCTCATATCAAGTTTTACTTTCATTTCGTAGTAAAAAGTTCAAAAGGACACACGAGCAAAGACACATACATACATATTGACTTTTTAAATGAGTAAATCGAGGTATAATTATATAAATTTACATTAAAAATAAAAATCTTACGCTAAATATATGCTAAATTACATACATAACTAAGTTAGTATCCATATTGTACTACTACGATGAACAAGACCATAACGAAATATAAAAGAAAGTTTTAGAATATATTATCAAGAGAAACTTAAAGTACACTATATATTTTTTAATAGGAAAGTAGAAAAAAGAAGGTAACATTAATTAAGCGTAGTTTTAAAGAAATTTAACTCGAAATTTAGAATTTAAGCTAGAAGAAATTGAAAAAGGATTTAATTTTCAAATTATAGATACATGAAAATTATAATAGACTAGCAAAAGAAAAGAAAATAAAATGGAGTTGTTATTTTGACCCTCAGCATCGTCGCTAGAGAAAAGATAATATTTTAAATTTTAGTAGAGATCCTTAAAAGTTACAGTTACAAGATTTGTTGCCCTAAAATTGAGTTTCTATATGTGCCTCACTAAATCCTTTGAATTCATTTGATTCTTGGTTGTAAAGGTGCAACATTTAAACTTTCAACTCCTTATTTCTTACAAACTTTGCTTTACATATATTAGTGATAACTCTTTTCAGTTAGACGCTTTACTATTGACAATTCTTTTTTGTTTAACTTTTGAATTTTCATTAAATATAACTTAGTATTAATTTAAACTTGTTATCAGTTTCACTTCTTAGACTTACATACATGCCATAGAAATTGGACAAATTCAGTATATACTTAACATCAATTGTCTCTAAAATGTTTTATTTACTTTTATTACTTTAATATCAAACTGGTAGTGTTTCGTGAGGATTAAATATTTGTACAAGATATTTAAAACTGATTATAATGACAGTGCACTATGGATAATAAGATATAATATAGAATATCTACGATTCTCTTTAGAGATAACTTGACGTGACAAAAAATAAGTATGATAAATAGTGACAAATATTGGTGATAATTGACATATATAATTGGGTTTGAAAGTAAGACCATATTTTGGGCAATGAACTTTCTAAATTGATTTACTTATTATCATTTAATTATAATAATCATATAATTAATTTTAATTGTATATTTTATCAACGTTTATGACATTTTGTTTCAAATCACTATATAACGTGTAAATCAAGTGATTCTTACTAATACATATATAAAAGCACGTATGGACTTAAATGATTAATCTTTTCTTTCTTTAAAGTACTCTTTTCTAATTGATATTTCCATAAAAGAATAAAGGTGAGTAAGAGTATTTTTAACTTATAACATTTCTTTCCCATTAAATATCATTTCTAAATTAGAGTTTTATTTAAAAATGAGGGTGTTTTGGACTTCTCATAGGATATCAGATATCTTTCCTTAAAATACCATCATTGGAACATATGTTTTTGTTAGAGTTAAGAATTATTTTGACTTTTGATTAAATACTCTTCTTTTTATTAAATACCTATTTTAATAAGTGTTTTAAAAGATAAGAATTTTTTTTACTTTTTATAAAATATCATATCTTTTTCGTTAAATTATATTTATCAGAATATATACTTTTATCAGAGTAAAGAGATGTTTTGACTTAAATTATAATAGAGTTATTACATCTTCTCCATCATATTCGATTAAAGAGAACAACTTGTAGAGAACATAATTTTTAAAGCCTTTTTAAAAAATATAATATACGTAAGCTAAATTCAATATTTTGTCTGAAATTCAATCCTTTTTAATTTTGTATTTCATATGTCTTTGTTGATGTGTATGCTACAGATTTGAATTTTTCTGCATGTATATAGATTTCAATAGAAACATATTAGTACATTGAAACTTTCGTAAACCTGAAGTTTGATTCAAAATATTTAATACGGACATATTGATATAAGAAAGGTATCATAAAACTAGAGTTTTTTTAGAATTTTTTAAATGCATATATAATCTTGATTGGGGTTAAATGGCTAATTCTTTTTTTTTTTTCCTTGAGATGCCCTTTTGTAAACTGAAATCTTTACTTGAAACTTTTTTTCCCATCAATACTCATTTTGAATTAGAGTGTTGTTAAAAAATAAGAGTGTATTTGACTTCTCTTAGGACATCAAGCATCTTTCCTTAGAATATCATTATAAAAATATATACTTTAGTTAGAGTTAAGGATTCTTTTGTCTTTTAGAAAGGAAAGCAAGAACTTGCGAAAACCTATAAAATCACCATTGAACTCCTACATATTTTTTGATTACCGAAAAAATTTCTATCAAAACCTACTGCTTCCATTCACGTTAAAGCTAAACTACCTCAAGTTACGACATCTTCTCCATCAATTTCGATTAATGAAAACAACTTGCAGAGAACAATGGTTTTTATAGTCTTAAAAAATATAAACATAATCTACTTAAATTAGATTGAATATTTTATTAGAACTTATTCCTTTTTAAATTTTGTATTTCAAATTTATATGTTGACGTGTATGTCACAAATTTTAATTATTGTGCATGTATATATATTTCAACGTAAACATTTTCGTACATTGAAACTATCATAAAACTGAAGTTTAATTCTAAATTTCAAATACAGACACATTGGTGTAAGAAAACTATAGTATTGGAGTTTCTTTAGAAAATTTTAAATGCATAAGAATTGATTTTATCATAAAATTTTATTCCTAATTATAATTTGAGTTCATGGCAAGTACATAATCCTATATTTGTATTAAAGTTATTAGAATATCCTTATTTCATGACAACACATCCTTCATATGATTATTGTCTTTCACTCTTTATACGATGCATTGTATCCCAATGTATCATATATTGACATGATAACATGTTACATATGTCTATTGTCTTCACATATTTCACTCTTATAAAGTGATTGGATTATTAGATGAACTCCAATTAATAAAGACTCTAATTTATTTTAGCTCAAATAATTAATAACTTTTTTTAACTTGAAAACTCTCAAGTTTTTATATGCAAGGGGATAAGGATCTCGCCCCAGCATACAAAATAATCTCAAGCGATTAAAATGGTTACAGATTTTTCATTAAAAATACCCTTTAAAAAATAAAAGGTTTACTAAACTTAAGTGTATTTTTACTTTTAAGAAGATGAGTCTAAACTACAATATTTTTTATTAATCATAAATAATTTGCTGCTAAAGAGGTTAAAAGTTCACTAATGCATCTGTAAGTGACAAAAATGTGGGAGTGGATCTAGCCTAATTGTATAAATATAATACTAAGTCTCTGTTTACTTTTAAAGAAAACATTATCAAAATATAACCTTAAAACTTATCAATATCAAAATTGATAAAATGAGCACCTTAACTGTCCCTACTTCTTAGAGAACCGTTCCTAAGTCCACGTATCATGTTTTTTTTTTTTATAAATTAAGGTGCATCAGCTATTGCATCTATTAACTTTTGCATATAATTATAAATTTAATATTATTGACCTATGACAAAGCCAGAATATCTACAAGTTCGACTAGGCCTCTTTTTTCAACTTTTACGATAAATTTATGTGTGAATTTGTATTTGGTAAAATAGTGGATTCTTATAATTTTGGGACTCATGTCCTCGAGGTTAGGGTGAATTATAGTCAATTATATTAAAATTTAAAAGGTAAAGCCATATTGATCCTTTAAAACACATATTTTTTTGCTTATGGCGATACGTACTTTTTAAAAATACTCTCTTCATTTTGTGTCTATAAGGTATATAAAATATTACAAATACTAATTTTTCAAATTAGGATTTTAACCTAAATTCTCCCCTCATCCTGTCACTGCACCTTCCTCTGCAAGTACTCAGTATGAAGGTCGGCAAATTGGTTCAGCCTCACTAGCCACATCATCCCAGCACCGGCAAATGCCAATGGTGGAAGGCTGCTCTGGTGGTAGTTAATGGCAGTAGCTGCCGTGGTGTTGCATAATAGTTTGATAAAACAAGAAATTTTATACATCTTCTTCTAAATTTTAAACCCCATATTCAATTTTTCATTTCTGTTCAGTTGGTTTGTTGAATTGTTATGATTTGTTGTAAGTAAGTAGAATGAGAAAGTCGTAACAATTGATTAGAGTGAGTAGGCTAAAGAAAAGTGAAAAAAAACTAAAGAACACAATTACTCTAACTAAACCATAATAACTAAATCTATTCTCCCTTCATACCAAATTATTTGATCATATTTGACGTACGTTTATTTAAAATGTAAGTCTTATTTTATGAGTTTCTCATTCTATTCTAGGAGAGAGAGGGACACGACGAAATTGATTCTGTAGAGAACAATAGGTTAGTGAATGACTGAATGTGGAGAGAGAAATAGAATAAAAAATTATCTACTAAGTGTAAACATGTAAAAACAATTACAAAATCTTTTTTTAATTTGAAAATTGATCAATTTTTTTTTCTTGACATTGAGGGAGTTGTAGAATATATCATCACTAAAAGCAAATAAACTGCAGGGAGTATTTTGACTCTCAATAATTATCGCTATAAAAAATGGCCATAACTGGGTAGAAAGAAACATGATAAGTAATGAATGATACTGAAAATCATAAGTGACTAAATTTTGAACTTTAATACTGATGCTTGTATAAAAAAGTGTCAAAACTCTTAAAGTGAATGATAAAAAAACTTTAGAAAGATTATTAAAAGTTAGGGTTACTAAATTTGTTGCTTAAGCAGTTCAGTTTCTATACGTGTCCTGATAGATCTCTTGAGTTCGATTAATTCTTGATGTTAAAGATGCAACATTTAAGCTCCTAATAACGCATTTCATCTTATAAACCTTGTTATACATTTATTAATAATAACTTCTTTGTGTTGGACACTTAATTTCGACAATCTTTTTTGGGTTGATTATTGAACTTTCATAATACAACTTAATTATAATTATAATTCAATTTTTTTTTCTTAATTTCACTTGCTAGACATATATATGCCATAAAAAATAATACATGACAACATACAATTCCAATATAAATACTTGATATTAAATTATCTCTAAATTTTTTTTCACTTTTATCGCTATAAATCAAACTTGTAATGTTTCGTGAGAGTTAGATATATGTGGGAGATGTTTGAGACTAATTGCAATGTTAGTGTATCTTGGATAACAAGATATAATATGAAAAATAAGAATTCTGTTTAATGGCAACTTAATGTGACAAAAGAAATAAGTATGATAAATAGTAAAAAATATTGATAATAATTGGCGTGAAAATTTTGGATTTGAAAGTAAGACCATGTTTTGGGTAATGAACTTTTCACATTTTGAGTATTTGATTAGTAGTTAATAACTGATTTGTTATTATCGTTTAATTATAATAGTCGTATTGATTAATTTTAATTATTTTTCAATCAAGCTTTAAAATATTCTTATTTTAAATCACTATATATCGTGCAAAGCACGTGATCCTTACTAGTTATACAAAAAAGTTCATTCTCTATATATAAAGTGTTCGATAGATATGAATACATATGGAGTTTTTACCCTTAATAATCTATTTTTAACACTTAATCACTTCTTTATTCCATTTTTAACCTTATTTATCTATCTACCTTATTTTTTAATATCATATTTCCAAACAGAGATTTCAAGTGATGAAAACGTGGTTCCAAACTATATTTTTAAATAAACTTTACTATGAAATCTCTGTTAAAAATCAAGATTTCTTTCAATTTTGTTTAAATTAGATAAATAAGACTAAATATATTGAAAACGTGGTTTGAAATCACGATTTTTAAAAGTGGGGTAGAAAGGTAAATAAGGTTCAAACGGGATAAAGAAGTAATTAAGTGTTAAAAATAGATTATTAAGGAAAAAAACTCAATACCTATGCTTAACAAAGTGCTCTAAATCATAGTTGAAAATGTGAAATGACCGACAAGTATTAGTATTTGTTAATGTTTCCATAAGATTACGTCCAAATGTTTTTGTTTTGAGGTTTTTTCTGTGTGTCAAATATGACGGGATGAGAAGAACATGAAGAGGCAAAGAGCTTGAGTATCAGACAGGAGAGAAATAAAAAAGTAAATGGGTAATGGATAAAGAAGCTCACTTATTTATTCACTTATGTAATATGTTAAGGTGTACAACAACGATCACATGAACATGAACATGCACGAGCACGTGCGTGTGATAGTGGGTTGTAATGCACAATGTCTGGGCTGTCTGTTCTAGAGAGGCTGTGGTTGAAGGGTTGCATCAGTTCGGACTAGATTTAGCTGCTGACAATGGATAGCCCAACGGCTAACGGTAATTGTTAGTAAATCTTGATGATCCAAGATAAATGGGTGCATAGTGAAACGGTGTAATCAACATTCCAACGAACACTGGTGCAAGTGACATGCAATCCAATTCCAATAGACACCGGTGCAAGTGACACTGCAACCATTCGAAATTCCGCCTCCTAATTCTCTCTTTTTATCTTTTGTAGATCTTCTACCATATTGAATTTTTGCAGAATTTGATATTGTACAGAAATCCATACACCTATCTATGAGATGTTCATTGTTTCTGCAAATGCGGTTCACCATTGCGATTCACCATCGCGATTCATTGTATATTATGTTGAATCTGGTGTCCAACCCAAAAGCATGCTCAAGAGTAGGAGAAGCCCACTAGGTATAAGAATCAATCCCAAATCCCATGTATTGTCGATGTGAGACTTGACACTCGCCTTCACGCGAAGCGTGGGAATAAGAGGTGCTCTTCTCGAAAAAGAGGTGGTCCCGTTGGATCGAATGGAGCGGCAGAGGCCTAACTCTGATACCATGTTGAACCCGGTGTCCAACCCAAAAGCATGCTCAAGAGTAGGAGAAACCCACCAGGTATAATAATCAATTCCAAACCCCATGTATTGTCGATGTGAGACTTGAAATATTAATTAAAGGGCATTTGCAAGCAACTCCCTGTACACCATTTCTGATGAAAACAAATACAAACTTAAAAGAAAACCATTACAACGTCTCTCAAAGCCGGTCCTTTTCTTAGATGCGAATCAATTTTCTCTCACCATTTAGAGTGAGTCAAGTGCACACCAATCAATGTAATGGCAAAAATATAGTTGTGAAAACAATAATAAAATGATAAAATATTACCATAGAAGTTTTGCATCCCATTACATGAGAATATTCTATTAAGCTTGGACAACTTTAACTAAAAAAAATGGTCAGTAATGACATTTTGCACTTCTCTATTGAGAATATTCTACTAAGCTTCGTAGACATTCGTTTCCCGTTGCTTTCAATTTGTTCTCATTACACTCATCAACCATCAATTCGAGTGGATCATAATCTTCTACCAGATCATATCATCATCGCTTAATTGACCATTGCAAAAAAAAAAAAACAATATTCGTGAAACCTACGTAAGACTTTTCCACTACAAGAAGACATTTTGATGAAAACACTTACACAAAAAATGCCTTTGTGCGACTGTTCGCGAGAAGACGAACAAATGCTAACTTTTGATCCGGTCCACAGACAAAATTAAAATTAAAGAAGGTGGGCCCTTACTGGAATGCCATGGTTTATTGATAATTTGATCGTTTTTTTCCGTACGACAATCATTAAAAATTGTTATATTATGTTAAAGAATAGTACAGCTTGTGGAAACAATTCAGAACGAGTCTGTTCGTCTGCCATTTGTATTTGCTATTTTTATTATTATATTTTTTGTTTTTGTCATTTTCATATCTAATTAAGAAATATGATTGTGTACTTTTATCGTTTCGACACTTTTTACCTATTTTTATTTGATAACGGGCAGGAGATGACCGATTACTCGTTTTCATATTTTTCTACTGTTTGAGTTAGACCTGTTTAAAATATAAAAAATGACAAACGCACACGATAATTTTTTTTAATTAACAATACAAATAACAAATATAAAAATAATAAATGAACGGAACGATAACCTTGAAATATTTCGTGCGTGAGACATGCAAGATTATCCTCTAAATATATTGAAAAGTATGACACTGAGACTTGACCCAATAGGATATGCATTGCTTCATCCAGACTTAACGCAGACTGATCTTCAAATCCTAGGGGACGTTTAAAAAAATGGGATAGCAATTGAGCAACTTTGTGGTTTTTAGGTGCCTGCAAGAGACATTTGCCTTTTCATTCACTGAAAGGACGTTTGCAGTGAATCTCCCTTGTGTTTCAACGGGACTTGCATAGTACTCCTTGGTTTCTTTCATAGAAATATTATGGAATCGATTCGTTTTGACGCGTGAAAGGATCATTTATAACATAATCACTAATGTAGATTTAATAAAAATAGAAAATAAAAACACGTTTACAAATTTTTTTGTTTCTTACAAACGATCACTATGCCTGTAAAATTGACATGACGTCCATGTCAGCTCCAAAAGACACCAATTATCTATACCTCCAGCCCTCCACATCATTTCTTCACCATTTCTCTACCCTGACTAATCATCTTCCCACACCCGACAACCCACTCCACCCCGGCTCCCCTCCCCATCCCTGTGGCTACTATCAGAGCACCCCAAGCCAAACTCCCCTACAATGACTAATAAGTCGTTCCTTCTGCCATAAACCCTCGTCGCGGTGCCTCACACCTGCCTCCACTTACCTTCGCTGCTACTACCACCACACCCCAAGCCCCACTCCTTACGACGACCAACAAGCCACCGCTCTCCGCCAACAAATCTACTGCCACCACTCCATCACAGTGCCTCACACCCCACCCTTTGCTGTTACTACCTCCACACCCCAAGCCCCACGACATACAATGACCAATAAGCCACCGCCTCCATAAAAAACCTCACCACCACTACTCCATCGTGTTGCCCCACAATCTCTAGCCTGCCACCCTACCTCTGCAATGCTATCACCACACACCAAGCCCCGTTAGTGTGCGGTGGTAAAGTGATCATTTTGTCTAAAAAAAAGTAAAAAAATATAATAAAAAATTAATTCAAAGCTGAACACCAAAATTTATAAAGTCCAAAATATCAAGGCTAAAACATGAAATGCAGGGCGCCAATCACTTCAATGATAGAGGCGCCGAGTGAAATTGATACTCTTCTGGATTCACTCACGTTAGGTGGTGTGACCTGGCGAAAAAACAAGGCGCTGGATGCTATGGAATCTTGGAGGAAGGCATGATTAGAGGATCAGAATATTCCTTATCTTAACCTCCCGCACCTACATGATAAGTTAAACAAACACAGAATCTACTTGACCAATCAAATGATTCCCCCCATGCACACTTCTTCGCAGCCAGCTCTGTATGTACTTTTATGATGGACCATCATATGTATTATTTTCCGAATATTCGAGTTGATCCACATTATTATGTCGCACATAGATGAAATGAATTTCAGACTACAAAGGGTGGTTGCACAAGATTTGTCTTGCCTGTTTAACCGTTCCATATAATCGTAGTGTTCTGTGGGGGTCTCTTGTCCTTAAACACCGAGCTGCCACGTCTAGATCAATGTACGGAACATGTACAAATAAAAGACAAGGTTTCCAACTATGAACATGTTTATCAAAGCGAACAGATTGATTGATTGATTAGATTAAAAGTTAGACCTGGCAAAGTTTAGTCTATGACCTGTTAACTCAGCCTGCCGTTGTTTTTTTTAGTTTGGACTCTAAACTCTTTTAATCTGTCAAAATAAATCTTTACCTAGTCAGCCCGAAAACTAACGGGTAAAAATTGAGTCGATCTGAGTTATCGACATGTTAGCTAGTTTATTGACTTTTTTTTTATCCCGTCTACCATTTAATGTTAAAAGTAAAACTCTGATCTCATCCATTTGTTTCTTTCGCAGCTACTACCCTCCACACATTAGTAGCCGATCCGACCACCCTTACCCATCCGGCCGAGATTGAGTAGAATGCCATCATCCTCCTCCATCGCTTTTGCAACTGTCGCCTCTGTTGCTGCCGCTGTCCTATGTTGTCATCGCGGTTGTTGCCGTTGCCCCACTAATCTTTAACCAATTTATCGAATTCTCCTTCTCCCCTCCCTACGACGCAAGAACGTGATCGCATAGTAGTACCTATTCATAATTTTCCTTGTTAGAAATTGTTTTTTTTTTCTTTTTTTTGAATTTTTAGCAGGTAACTCGTTTATTAACCCGACTTGAAGGGTTTGGGTTTGGTTTTGGCTCAGAAAAATATTGACCTATTAAGACGTCATTTCATTATCATTTTTATTTTATTTTATGAGCTTTAATCTTTTTATTTTTGGGTATTAATTTTCAATTCTGTTTTCTAAGAACCAACTTTGAATTCGTAGAGAATATGCTACTGAAGTTCACCACACTCGTCTCGACATAAAAACATGAAAGTCATTGTTATTCAAATAACATGGGGGTGTCTTTATAATTTGTAAGTGGTATTCGATAAAAATATCGTTCTTTCGTGTCTTGAAAAACAAGAACTTTTTAATGTTTAAAATAAAATGAATACGAACACAAAGAAAACGTTTCATGAAAGGCGAGACGTAAAGGGTAAGGATATTCTATTCGTGTGACAAAATGCAGGCGAATTAATCGTTCGAATTCCACCGACAAACAAACAAGCGTTACTAAAATATTGCCTCAAAAATAAAGTTTGTAGAAATATGCTAATAAGCTTCAAATATTGGAATATCCAAGAGAATGAGATCAAATGGTGAACGGTGTTAGACACCAAAGAGAAAACTACAACACCTTTGTGTTGTAGACAACAACCTTGTAGTAGTACCTTTTTGACATTTAGTAGGAAAATACAAGGAAGAAACATGTGATCGATGTTCCATACTCCTCTATCTTTACGTGTAGGGAAAACCGACTTCTACGCAACCAAAATTTCCAAAGTAAACAAAGTCACCAGAAAGTTGTCTGTAGAAGAAGTTTCCATCAGATTTCAGCTTTGTGAAGAAGAATGCTCAAAGGGCAAGATTCTCCTTTTGTCACTGATCAATTTTTGTGCTTGGAGGGTGGATCTGGACCCCAAAAAATGGAAAGAGGGTATTATTCTTCCTTTTGTCATTTAGACTTCCTAACATTTGCCCCGTTAAGTGGAGTCTAAGCAACTTCTTTCTGAAGGACCAGTGGATTCCACAATATAACAATCTATAAGCCTGACAATGGCCATTATAGCTTACCAAACTTTACCTCTAGGCTCCAATTTTTTCTTTGTGAAGTAGGCCAAGTCAATAAGCAAAGAGGAATCAAAATCTCTACTTTGAAAAATCTATTTCGACTTCGTGTCGTAATATAAACAATGTTGAGCCCCCCACATTAGGATTTATGGGGAGAAAAGCAAAATATGTTGCCCACACCAGAATATGGTAGAGCAGAAACTTGATCGTTTATTTTGAATTTCATGTTTCACTAATGAGCAAGAGGAAATTACAGTTACAGCATCACCATCAAATGTCTCAAAGAAACTCTACATGTTATTGTGTAAAGTCGTCATTATATTTAACCGAAAAAAATCAAGTCTATCATTTGCTCCTAGTATTAGAGTTTATGAGACGTTTGCATTACAAAAATTTCTACATCACTCTTTTCACTTATTCAGGAAAAATAATCAAAAAGCGGGCGAAGCTGTGGTGGTATGCGTGGAGGAAGAGGTAGCCGGGGAATTACAACGAATTCTGCCCTCACTATGGCTGCCTCTGTCATCAGAATGAAGTTTTTTACTTTGTTGCGTTCGGTTTTGGGACACTGATGCCTCTGGCAGAGATGGTGGTAGCACCGCCTTTGGTGCATAGACCGCATTAGGTGCCGAACGACCGGATGGTCCATCTGATGTTGACGTTGTAGCTACTGCGGCATATTCTGGAGGTGGCACCCATATTCCCCCCACCACTACAAACTGTGGTGCTTGCTGGTTGCTATTGTGAATTGAAGGACTTGGTCTTCTTGTGTGCAAACGATATTTCTGTAATCGACGCAAGCAAACAGAATTTGAATGCAACATTGCCAGAGATATTTACATATATTTCATACTCTATTCGAAAAGTTTGCGAAACAAAACGTATAGACATCTACTTCAAGACGTATTTCTAGGCCTCATGGCTGAAAATTACAGACATATGCAATCAAATGCTAAGTGATGCACATCAGTTAAGCCATGATACTACTAATGTGTGATCATAAGGTACTATACCTCTTAATTAAGTATTGCCATCCCAACTATAGCGATGCCTACAACAATGTGGATTCCTGCCATTTTTATTCCATATATCTGACAGAAATTGCCTGCTATGATTATATATTGGATAAAATGGCCTTATGTTCCACGTCTATTATTGTAAAACAAGATCCCTTTTACTGCCGTTGATGGTGTTTGATCCCAGGCTTTATACATGAACGGCAAGAAACTTTACCCCTCTAGGCTAACCGGTTCCCTGTTTTCTACAGATAGTTGTAGATAAATTTGCCTATGTATGCTACTTATAGTTTGCTGCTGTTCCTTACTAGCATATATAAGCTTCATGCTATTTCTGAGCTTTCCCTAGAATGAGACTACAAGCTAAACATCTCCACTCAAGAAAAATGCATGACATACACTCTTTGTAGCACTACTAAATTCTTATACTGGCTAGACAGCATAAACAATGAATGAAGATGAAAATAGGAGACTTAAGAAGTGAGTTATAGAAGCAAACCTGTAAATGGCTTTTGACTTCATCATTTGTGAGTCCATCTACCTTCATTAACTCCCTAATTTGCTTTGGTGTAGCGACTGCGAAAGAACTCAATCAAAACTCAACGGCAGCTCAAGATCAATAGCAACCAAATTGGAACGTAATAAGGAAGTTTTGTGATTGGATACATACCATGAGAGCCACCAAGTTGTTGGAGTGCCTGCAAGAATCGCCTATGCAACTCGGGCGACCAGCACCGCCTTGACTTCCTATTAGACTGTCCTTCTTTATCTTCACCCTTGCTCCCATCATTTCCTCCATCACCACCACCAGTGCTGCCACCAGTTTCCGCACTTGAACTCGGGGCGGCAGCTGCCTGAGCTGCTGGTGGTGCAGCAATACTCTTCTCTCTCTTAAAAGGATGGAAGGCACCACCACCATTTTTCTTCGCATCCATCTTTCGCAATAAGTCCTAAAACATAAATTCCCCTACATTAGACCAAACCGATCAAAACCCGTGTAACAAATCTAGTTATATATCGTTGAATACCTCTTTGACAGGTGGATCTGGGGTTTGATTCCAAAGCTGAACCGATTTAAGCCAATCCGATTTCTTTGATGAATTGTCAATACAATTACAGTTCTTGCTCAAATTGCTACTAATCTTACTGGGCTTCCGGAACAGCTGCTGCTCATCATCATCCTCAGAAGATAAAGCCCTTTTAATAGGAATAAACTCTTCATAAACCGGCCCATCGCTAGATGTCTGCTCTGAACATTCAGATTGACTATACATCTGCTGCCTACATGTCTCAATCGCTACAAACAAAAACATCAAAAACCCATCAGGAATCTCCAAGGAAAATGTCAAAAATCACCAAATAAACATGCATTAGACACACGCTGCGAAAAATCAACATGTGACGGCATATTTCAATCACTCCAAAGCCCAAAAACACCATCTTAAAAACCCATCAGGAACCTACAATTGATAAGAATCACCAAATGGGTGAGCATCTTTATGAAGATGAAAACGAATGTGCGTGTTTAATTACCTTGAGTGACAAGCTCTAGACAGAGGGGAAGCTCGCGTTCGAACACCTGAATCTTGCTACGCTCTTTCTCTAAGGCCTCGATATACTCTTCACATCTCTGCAGTTTTTCCTTATAATCACTTTGATTATCATTAAACAACATGTCTACTCCCTCGTACTTTCCTCCTTTCCGCGTGATTGACTGATAATCAAGGTTACAACGACGGGGGGTGTTTAAAATGGGAGGGTTTTGGTGTGAGCATAGAGAGATCCGGATTGGGGGAAGAATAAAAGGATCCAAGTAGAATCAGGAAAGGGAATAAACTTGGGAGACAAGAAAAAATATGAATATTTTTAGATGTGTTTTCTAGAGAAAGAGAGAGAGAGTGATGTTTGAGGCTTTTTGGGCTTAGGAGAAACCGGAGGGTGGTGGTTCAAGGTCGGGGCGTCGCGTACAAAACGAATCTTAAGGTGCGTTGTGTTTCTAGAGAGAGAAAGTGGGGGGGGGGGGGGAGGGGGGGGGTTCTCGGGTTTTTGAATATTCGCATGAAGGATTCTTTCCTTGTGGGCTGCCAATGACGTCACTCGTCGCATACAAAGATAAGATCGAAGGTTTAAGGTTATCGTGTTGGTTTTTCGAACCCCCCACACATAGTAAATTGTTACCCGCGTTACATGTAAGTCTTTGCTGTTTCGTGATAAATAATTATCATTATAAATATAATAAAATAATTTTAGCGATAAAATTATAGTATTGTTAAAGCTTTTATATTATTTTTACCGTACAATAGAGAATTTTAGTTCATGTATGTAATATCCGGTATTTATCCGAATTGTTTTAAAATAACTGTCTGTGATCCGAAAAATAAACTGATGATAATTCTGAGTAATGCCTAGATATTAGTAGAGTCTCAAATGTTAAAACGATTTTGGGGTCAAAATATAATTTCTAGAATGTTTGGGGTCATTTTGTAAAGGGCTAATTACACCTATGTCCCTGATGTTAAGGTATAATTACAGGTAAAGGTAATAGTTTTGACAAATTACAATCCGTTGACTAGACGGAATCTTAAAACCCTAACGGTTTCAATAAAATGACTTCGTTACCCTCAAGTTACAAATCTATTTATTCAAATGCCATTATCTTAAATTCTCTCTCTCTCTCTCTCTCTCTTCCCCACCACCCCGCACACCACTCTCCTTCCCCCACCCCACCGCTGCTACCACCTTCCCTCTACCCCGCCGCTGTTGCGCCCTCCCACTCCCCACCGCAACGTAGAGTACGAGATCGGAGAGATCACGACCAACCCAGGCACGGCAAGACGATAGCCGGTGGTGGCGGCGAGATCAGTGAGATCAGTGGCAATACAGTGTTGGTCATGAAATTGAATTGAAACTTGGACGATATTGGGGTAGGGGGAGGCGTGATAGTGTGTCTGAAATAGGGTTTTAGAGAGAGAGAGAGAGTTGTCGGTGGTGTGGGTTTGCGAAGGGATTGTCGGCGACGTAGGTGTGGGACAGGCTTACCGGCGTGGTGGGGTGGTGCGGGGAGACGCTGCCGACGTGGTGGAGTGGTGTAGGGAAAGGCTGCCAGTGGCGATTTCAGTTTCACTGTGGATTAATTTTTAAATTAGGGTTTTTGGAACCCTAATTTTCAAATTAGAGTTTTGAAACCCTAATTTGAAAATTAGGGCTCTAATAAACCCTAATTGTTGAAATCAAGAGGCAGTTACGTGTATAAGGGCATTTAATGTGGGGTCATTCTTAATTCTCTTAAAAAAAGAAAAAGAAAAAGAAAGACTTTAAAAATTATTCGGTATATACAATATAAGGGCATTATTGTCATTTTAAAGATACATAATGATGACATCAGCCAAAAAGTATAATTTTTTAACGGAAGATGGATACGGCTTTTACATTTTCAAAGTTTTTTGTCACGGTATGCTACATTTTGAAACTTAATATTCTTGACTGTAATTATACCCTAACCTTAGGAACATATGTGTAATTAGCCCTTTTGTAAATATAAAAAACTTTGGGGGCTATTTTTCAAATTGTGAAAAATGGCATGTTATGTATCAAATTTTAGAAAAACTTGTTTGGAGAGGATGCCACCTCCTTCTTTGTTATTTGATGACTAAATACATAATAACGTAAATTAATAGATTGATCTTTAGGGAATTAATTAAATAAAAGAAAAAAGGTAAACAAAATAGAAAATAAAGGAAAAGAGAAAAACAAAGGAAAAGAAACAAAACTAAAGAACATATTACAAAGACGGGGGGGGGGGGGGGGGGGGCCTTTGGGCAAAAACAGGGAAAAGGAGAGAGAGTGAGGAACTTCTTCGGGGTAATCCCTCTACCTTTTTAGTGTGCGTGATTTAGGGGCTGTATGTTTGACATTTTTGTGTTTTTATTTTGTATTTTTATTTTCATGAATTTCGTATTCAGTTAGAAAATACGCTCATGTACTTTTATCATTTTCACCAAAAAATTTAAACTACTTTTTTTTTTTTTTACTTTGAGTTAAGTTTGGATGAAAAAAGCTGAAAACACCTCGGAGATATGTTCTATTTTTGTCACTATTTGAGTAATTTTATCCAAAATGAAAACAAAAAATAATAAAAGCACACAAAAAGAATCTTTTTATCATCATTACAAAAAAAGAAAATGAAAATGATAAACGTACAGCCCCCTATGTCGAATGTAACTTCGTGTGTGTGCTTTCGGCAGTAAGTGTGTGTATTGTTCAATGTGTGAGCTGTGTAGGAGATAAAGTGTGTGTGTATGATGAAATTTCTGTGCGTGAGTATGTTGATGGTGAAGAGGTGTGTGCTTTTAGTGTGTGTGTGTTTCGGGTGGATGTGTTTGTCTATAATTGCGTGTGTTTGTGTGACTTATGTGAGTGTAATTGCGTGTAATAGGTGGATATATGTGTGTGTTAATTTGTATGTTTAGGTACAGATGTGTGTGTTAAGTGTCTAGCCGTGTGTTTAAATTATATGTGTGTCTCGGCAATAGTGATGAAGATGAAGGCTGCGTGTGTTTAACGTGTAATAGTGTGTTTTAATTTGAATAGTAACTGTAATCGTCACCGGGGGGGCTAGGGTTAGCAGTTTTGTGTATTTTTTTTAATAAATGATTTAGATAAGAATCTGACAAAGTACAAAAGAGACCCCCATTGTTTTTATGAGACGTGCACTGTGACAAAATTTGAGATTTTTTAGTGTTCACGAAAGATGCATATCAATTAAAAAGAATTCTTGAATTATTTAAATCAAGTTATTTTAATTTGAAAATTTTAGAAAAACCTTATATTACTGAGATGTTTCATTTTCTAAAAGTTCGCGTTATTTCGAGGTCGATAGCTATTTTTGGCAGAATCGGCTTTTGAGCGCTTAATCTAGACACCGTTTCGGAATTTTTGAACGAAAATTCCCTGAGACACTTTTTAACTCAAAAATAACTTCAGAGTACATAAAATAGTGTTTTAATGTATTCTGGAGATTTATCTGGTGCGGAAATTACGAGGGCGTGTTTTAGTAATTTTACTTGTAAAAAGTACTTTTGGGTAAATTCACATTCGGTAGGGATACTTGAGTGATTTTACTTACAGTAAGTACATTTTGGTTATTTAAATACAAGAGGAATGCTTTTGATAATCTTACACATAAGCAGCATTTTGGTAATTTTACATACCCGGTTGGGGGGGGGGGGTCATTCCGTGAGTATGCGTGGGTTTATAACATCGTGATGTAAACTATATTCTGATCATTTGATTGTTCCGTTTAAGTTAACACAAAAAACTTTCGGGTTAGACTAGCTTAACTTTGAATCCAGGTAAGGATTTTTATCTGGATCATATTTTCGATAACTTATGTTCGTAAGTGATCTTTCAATTTACTTATGGCTATTGTTGAACACTGAGATATGCATTGATATCAGCATATTATTACCAAGCAAACGCTAACATTGAACCTGAATCGGTTATTTAGAAATCTTATGGATGCAAGCCTCTATTGCATACTGAGCAAATTCGGTAACTATTTGCACTTTTTCTTTTGTATAGTTGTGCGTAGGTTCGATAAATATTCTTATTTGTGCTTACTATTTGTTTGTGACTATTCTTGAATTCTGAGTGATGAATTAAACCGTATTTAGTTGTCATTAAAACCCTAATTGATATCGATTGTTTGAATCCATGTTAATGCTCATTTTAATTGCATGTCAAGCAATAGATTTCTTGTTGATTTTATGATTGTTGTCTTCTATGTTGACATGATGATCTGTTCTGAGGGAAGCGTTATAAGGATGGTCAGTTCTTACGTCGTACGAGAAACACAGACTAGTCTCTTGATCGATAGAAATAGCTAGTTATCGCACATCATGTATGTGTACACTTTTTGGGCATTGCCTGAGTGGCATTGCCTCTATTTAGGGTCATTATTTTCTAAATTTGTTTACATTGTATCTTACAATGATTTTTTTTTGAAAATGATTGGAAATGAATGTTTTGTTATGTGATAAAATGGGATTGAGTTGAAACTCTTTGTCATATTGTGATCAAACTGTTTGTGATTATATGAAACCCTTCCCCTTATTGTCTTTGAAATATCTATACTCGTTTTCGAATGTTTATGATTGATTATGATCGTTTTAAAAATATCAAACTGTTTATGATTAATTAAAATATTTTAAAACATTATCATTGAATGGACTTTTGAATCATTTGTAATTTCTTCGTTTATTCTTTGAACGACTATACTGAGCTCTTAAAAGTTCAGCCTTCGTTTGATTCTCTTCTGCATGTAATGATCAAATGTAGATTGCTCGAGAATGGGTTTAGAGTCTGTGTGAGATTCTAGAGTGATCACCACTATTTTGTGTAGTAAAATTCCTGCGTGAGTCGATATTATTAGTTACTTTGTAAAGAACCTAACTTTTAAGAGTTCAAGTTTAAGCAGTTCTTTTTGAAAATCTTATATTTTGAAGAATTTGAGTTAATGTTTAGTAATATGCTTTTTTTGAAGTATGTGATTTGATGTGATGTGGTAGGTTAATGCTGCGGGAGTTCGGGACGATAAAGCTTCGTATTTTCGGATCGTCACACTTTACAGATAGTGACAATTATAATCATATCTAGTTATCGAATTGTCTCTACAAAAAAGTTATATTCGGAATTTTCAGTAGATCAAGCATCGTTTGTAAGGTGTTTCATTAATTTTATGTTTTAATACAAATTTCAAACATTTGGAAGCAAAACATTTCCGTAGTTATATATTTCTAACTTTTTTTTTTCTTTTGCAACTTTTAAGCAATTTTTTCTTATAGTAGTTGTATTTATTTGTAGCCTAAAAAATGGGGTTATACCAACTTTCAAATTGTTTTATACTAAGTGTGGGTTCTTTGACGAGCTAAATTAAGATAAGAACAAAAATAAGTTAGTTCTTGATATTTGAGCCCCACATTTCTCTAAAAGGGGTGATGTTTGAACTCCACTTTTAGCATTTTATCTCCACAAAGTCGTAGAGTAGAGTAACGAGATAACAATACTTGAGAAAGCTTTAGTAATGAAAGTAAAGCTCAAATAACAATATTTTTGAAAATTATGGAGCACAAATATTAGCTTCCTTACACTTTTTGGAATTGCATTAGTGTATTTGCACATCCTACATCCTATACGCTTGTCCAAATCTCATTATAATGTTGAATGGAATAAAATCCTATGCCTTATCTTGCCTCGGATGTTGTCCTACTGAGCTCTCTTGATTGGGTTGTCTTAAATAATTGGGGCAATGAGATAAATAAAAATCTCTCGCAAATTTAACTTTTCCTGATGATACTGAACCTTTTCACTTTTTGGAGTCAAGTAAATAAATTTTGGGGCCAACTTGTTCTTGTAATAGGGCCTATATCTCTTTCTTTTTTCAATAATGTTTTTTTGTAAAACTATAAGTAGAAACGTTATAATCAGCACAACGGTGCTCTATAACATCACATTCATTCAGATCTTGAGGATAAACTCCATCAGGAACCTTTTTTTTCTTAAAGCCAAACTAATGTACGCTTAATTATTCATTTGACACAACTCTAAATAAAAAACATTTTACTTTAGACTGAGCTTATGATAACTTTTTATGTACAATCAATTCTTTCATCAAGTATAATCACGCATAGCTAGCTACAAGGAGAGTGCCGCTAGGCATTATATGGAGTGCCCATGTGTAATAAACTTAAAGGTGCAACTTGGGCGGGGCAATCTGTGGACGCAAAAATATGGACATGAACTTACTTTATTAGTGACCATGGTAGACGTGAGCTCAAAATTTTGAATCCGTAAAAAATATGGGTTGGACATGGGGCAAAGGTTTCTACAAGCCCGTCAACTCGTGGAAAAACTAGCCCGTCTAATTATTATTTAATATAAATTACAATGTATGTATGTATGTATGTATGTATGTATGTATGTTACCATATATTTATTTTGTTTCCTTTAATCATTATAAACAGTATATCACATAAGTCTATACAATGTCGACCGTCAAACTCTTAACCTAATAGAATTCAATTTTTAGCTGTTTTGTACTTTCTGAACTCTTAACCCTCACTTCGACAAAGTCAAAATCTCAAAATCACATGTATGCTCATATTTTTGTCTTATTTTTCTGAATCAGGTTGAGCGACAGTATCTCACTTTTCTTTCATGTTTAGAGATCTTTAAAGACTTTACTTTTCTTATTTTTTTTTAAATTATAGGATTGGAGACTCTTGTCTTTTCTTTCTCATATTTGTTGTCTCAAGTATTTGTTTCCATACTTATATTTAAGTTCATTTTTAGATTTTAATGTACTTTTTTTTTTATTATCATGAATATATCGTAGAGTTTGATGGTCAATGATATATTTTAAAATTATTTTTTTAAAAAAAATAATTCGTAACCATGGACAAGTCGTGGACAGTCCGCGTTCACCAAAATTTTGATGGGCTTGACGTAGACACATTATTTGGCCCGTAAATAGGTTAGGCTGGATATGAGCACGACTTTTAAAGAGCAAATTAATTATGGTCTAATTTTTGAGGCCGTCCAACTGTTCAAGTTGCACCCCTAAATAAACTTCCTATCCTGATCGCAAGCAATACACTTTTGGAAGTTCAAAAATCTATCGATGAATCACGAGAAATTTTCGTTGCAGGAATCTTTTGAAAACGAGAGAGTGAATGACACGCGTACCTGCGCCGCGTATGACTACAGTCTGTTTAGCCGTTTAGGATAAAATTGGGATTTGTTTATTGACAAAATGGATTTTGGCATTTCAGGTCTCCAAGGGCCAAGTGCCACCTGGCCTTACATAACCTTTTGGCGAGTTATAAATGTTGCCTACTCGCTAGGGTCGGCGCGTGCAAAAGACGAGAGTAACTAAACGGGACACGGTGGCATTTATAGTGGACCCCTTGGCGTGGGATCGCACCAAGTCTTGGAGTTGTTCACAGTTCGGATTTTTGGTGGAGCTGAGCAAATATTTGAAAAGGAATGTAAAATTTTATTCCTTTTCATTGTATTTTATGACTTTTGTACACTAAATATGATAAATTATGTATATGTAAATATTAATTTATTCGCTACCTTTAGACGCAAGTAGGGGTGTTGGGGGTTGTTGTTTCAAGTGGATAACATTATACAAATATAACATAATTTTAAGTTAAACCTTTTAAGGACAGTCATTTCAATAGAGGACTGTCACGAAATTATGAGATATTTATAAATTTTTTAATCATAAACTTGGCAATATCATAATCTCATGTTAACTAAGTTATGCAAGTTATTGAATAGCTCGTCATTTAAGAAATGAAATTGAATTGCACAAGGGATGTTTTGGAAAAGTTATAAAGCAAACTAGAGTTGGTTTAATTACACACTAAAAAGAAAATAATATTTCAGTTACTAAATTTTTTCTTTTAAGTACACGTTGTAAAAAACTTAAATACATAACAGTTATTGGCCTTAGGGTACCCTTTACCATTCAAACAATTACATAAAAAAGGCCTATCACATCAACTTAAAAGAAATTACGAAGCCACGTGCAAGTTTAACTTCGTTTCATGAATTGATTTAAAGAGAGGGCTTCAATAGTAGAGAAGAAATCAGAGTAAAGTTGGGAGAGAGAGAGAGACATGTGAAGAGTAAAGTTGGGAGAGAGAGAGATAATTTACCGTTTGTCCTCTTTTAAATCGCTCAAGTGTTTATCTCGATAATAATTCAGGATTGTCAATTGCCCCCATCTTGCCCTTATTTGACTCCGCTGCTGATATTTACTCTTGATTGATTTTTTAAGTATTAATATTTAGTCACTTTATGATTATTATTTAAGTTCAATTCGATATTTAGATGTAGTAGTTAAAAATAGTAGGCATTTTTGTGAAAACAAATATGTTCAAAGTTTTTATATGAGGGTTGAAGAGAATTTTGTGATGATTATTTTTCAATAGTAAATGGAAATACATAAACTTGAAATATTTAGCTTGTTCAAATGCAATTTTTTTCAGAATATTCTAGTGAAAATTCTGAAAAATGCTAGGATGATGATCTTTACAAGTAATTAAGAACGGACCATAGATTCTTTACCATCACCTTAAAGGAACGTGTAAGGAAAATACCTAACTTTTGTTTGTTTTTGTTTTTCTTAATCTTTTTAATCTTATCTAAGACTCTGCGCATTATGGAAGTATGACAATGGTAGTCACGACAGGAGGTGGTAATGGTGATCGAGGAAGAGAATCCAGGCGATGGTCGTTACAAGCTACAGATGAAGGAATCGATGAAGACTTTATTTATTATAGTAGTTTATTTTGATATCTGTAGAACTAAGTTAAAAAAAATCAGCTTGTATTCATCATCTATCCCATCCGAGCTCCTAAGTAACACCTTCCTTAAATTCGTGTTCCAGTCTATCCATTTAGTCCAAATTCGTTAAACTTAAACACGTTTTGACAATCCATTAGACTTTTTATTTATTTATGAAAATCAATGACATTTTAGTGTAATGACCCGTATAATCCATCCCAGTTTGTTTGTGTGTGTGTGTGTGTGTGTTTTAAGTGGAGTAAGAGAGTCAACAAACTAAGTGTGAGCGACATTAATCATGTAGGAACTTACGACCCATGATCTAACATACTCTCCAATGGCATGAGCAACTCCGATGACCACCGTAGGTCATTGAAAGATACAATTAAGCATCCTGAGACGAGCTTTCGTTCTCTCTTCAATAAGACCCCGACATGGGAGATGTAAGAGACTTGTAGCGTGATACTCTTAGCATTCCTTAGAACTCAACAAGGTCTAAATTAACTCCTTGGCTGAACGAATAGCTTCCTTAGCTGCAAGAACCTCATCAACTTACGTGCTTGAACAACTAAAAACTAGAATAACCTTTTGCACCATTAATATACATCTCTCATCATGAGTAATCACCCTTCGGATGCCTTTAGGGTCAATTGCACTGGATGCCCCTAAGTTTTCTCGCGCTTCGCCCTAAAGTTTATTTTAGTTATCTTACATCACAAACTTACATAAGTGTGGTACAAAACACCCCGCTACCATTTTGTCTGCCAATGGATAATTTAACTCAACTTTTGGGGACGTTTTTGAAAAATCTCTCTCTCTCTCTCTCTCTCTCTCTCTCTCTCTCACACACACACACACACACACACACATCCATCATCAACCATCCACCTTCCTTCCTCACTAACCACCGATATGCAGCCTACTCCCACCACCTACGGCCTCCACCAATCATCACCTCATTTCTCGTCGGTCGTTGCCACCTCCTTTTTGAAGACCGTCGCCACCATAGCCACATTTTCAAAAACTCATCACACCATCAATTTTTGTTCTAGATCCCACCACAACCATCAATTTTTGCCTCAGATCCCACCACAACCATTAATTTCTACCATACACAAATATTTGATCATAATCAACCCTAGATCCCTAATTTTTGACCTCCTATTTAAAAAATGCCTTCTTGAGTTCAGTCATATCATAATTTTTGCCTGAAATTTGGTCAAATATGGTTGGAGGGTGATCGGTGCCACATTAGTGTAAGTTTTTTTGTGCGATATAACTTAATTGAACTTTGAGGAGCAACACGCTACTGCAAGCAAACTTAGGGGCGCCTAGTGCAATTGATCCATTCCTTTATACACGAGGTAGACAACCAATTTAAGCACCATCAAAATTAACTTTTGTAAAACTTGCACTAGGTGGTATCCATGTATTGAAATCCTTTCTGTTCAGAACAGCGGTCTTCTTTACCAGAGAAGACATTGGTCATGACCAGAGTGAGCTTTATGACAATTTCTAAATACCCCTGTAAACTCTCTTTGCAAGAGTTATCTTTGAGTAAATTGACCAATTGCCACCATTAATCAAAGGATGAGCACCGGATGTTAGTACTTAGTAGGAATCACTAAAAGTTAGAATTAACCAAAGTGTTATTGAGAAATCACAATCCTTTACTAATGAGGGAGCTACCCTTACTCATTGTCTCTAGATACACTTGGCTGGTAGAACACAATAGAGAATTCAGATTTATTGATCGAGAATAAGCATGCGACGAGTATATGTAGAGATATTTCAACACTTGGATTAGTAATGGACGGGTTAGGCTTGCATTGTCTGAAGATCTGCCCTTGAGAGTCTTACTTCAACATTACATCCATAGATAATTATAGGAGAGATGTTTAAGGGCTCAGCTTTGCATTGCTTCCAACAAGATTAGGCATTCCCTGTGGATAACTCCAGAGGCAGTAATGAGACTTTATTTAGTTCCAGAAGTTATTGTTACCGAGTTTTTATTCATATGCGATGGAAAGAATAGAAACCTCGCACGTTAAACCGATTTGTACAACAGACAAACATTCGTTATTCCCTTAATTAATATCTTTGCTCAAGCCTTCAATTCAGCAACTTCTCTTTCTTTCCTCCAAAAATGAACTTGGAGAACTTCAACTTCTAAAGATGGAGAGAGACAAGCATCCCATTTAACTAGACTAGTCGTGTAGAACAATATTGCTCCTATACAGTAATTAGGGTCAAGATGGTGCGTGTACATATACATGATTGGGTAGAACAGGTGACAAGTTGACTTTTTAGACCTTTTGATTTTATTTAGATATAATCATTTTTTTAGAAACATATGCATGAAAAGGCCACTTATACCATTTTTAAGAACCTCAAACCACGTACACATTAGAAAGGGGGAGGGAGAGAAAAAAAATTTCCATGAGAAGAGTGGTTAGGCTAGAAATCTCGATTTCTCGCATTAAGCATATGCCTGAACTTTGGCCTGCCCTAAATTGCTCATATGATACCTGATTTAGGCGGTTAAAGCCTAAATCATGTTTGTTTTTGAGTTCTCGAACTTTACAGGAGAAGTCAAATTCATTTAAGGTCTTCTTTAGGTTCAAAATATTGTTATTCTAATATGGCAGAATACCTTGGTTTTCGGAGTTAAATTGATTCATGCATTAAGCAATTGAGCTATCTGGAACAAGGTATAATTCTCTTCCCTTATTTAGTATATGTCTTCATTTCTAGGTTAGTTTGTTTCTAGATTAGATTAGAAGAATCTTATATTGTCTTCCCTCCCCACAACTAAATTCACTTAAAAAAGAGAACATAAAAGTGTACAGTAAAAAATTAGAGTCTTGATAGAGAAACAAGTCTAGCAATACTAAAATTCAATCAAATTTGGAATTTTATTTCATTTAGAATTTTGAGACAACTAGAGGTGTGGTCAATTAGGGTTCTAAGCTCATTCAACTAGAAGAAATCGAGTCTATCTAAGAAAGAAAGACCGAGATTTCGGTCGCCTCTGGTAGGGTCCGGTAAGAATTACGTGATTTTAATCCTGGTTTGTCCGACCGGGTACGTAAGCACTCGACCCAGATGTTGGGTTCAAACTAAGTTTTAGATTAGCTTAGCTTTTTTTTATGCACATTTAATTGTTTATTATCTCTGGGGACATAAAAGTTGAAAATCCTTAAAAGTGCAGTAAAGATCAATTAGGGTACAACGTGGTGCCTAACCCCTTCTCGTTGTACAACTTTGTTCCAAATCCACCAATTCTATTTTTATTCGATTAGATGCCTATGTTGGCAGTTTAGAGTCATTTTGGGTTTGGCTTATTTTCGGTTGTTAATGATAAAATAAGATGACGACTCGACGTTTCTTAGGCCTTTCTTGACCTAGGAAAATTTTGAAGGCGGTGCTACAATAGGGACTCTGCTGGGGACTTAACAAGAGAACTAGACTCCAATTACTACTTTTAAATTTTGACTTTTATAATTTCAATATTTTTTTGTATAATGTGCATATTGTTTTTTATTTGTATTTTTTGTTTATAACTCACACACGCGCATGATATTCCTAGTCCACCCGTTCGAGGGCAACAGTTGAAATCCTTGAAATTTTTATTTGAGAGGCATTTTTTACTATACTCTCACATCCGAGGTCTAGTACCGAAACCTCCTTAAATCTCGGGTAGACACCCTATTTTTTGCAGTTTTATTTTATCTTTCTTATTATTTTATTAGGCTTTATTAATGATTTAGTTTATTATAATGGATTTAGGCTTAATAATGTAATAAGCCTAATGTATGAAATTCAATCCAACTTAGTATTCCAGTCTAGCCCAGTTAGAGTTCAGTCTAGTTGATTAAACCAATCTAGTTAGTTAGGTTTAATCCAAGATCAGTTAAGAAATTGTGATTGATTGGATGACTTAAAAATATCATGTGATTCATCCTTGATGCATAGGTCATTGATTTATATAAAAAATGAAGATAATTTCCGAATCTGGTACATCCCATCTAATTCAATCAGTGATAATTACCGAATTAGGAACTAATAATGTTCCAAAATTCAAAAAATATTAAAGTATTATGGGATGTACCGATTGTTTTTCGACAAACCAGACGATTAGTTAACTTTCTTCAGTTTGCGATTTCAATAAAATATTTTGTTTTATCATTACATCACAGATTGAGATTATCATCTTTATCATTTCTATTAACCCACGCCTCTATAGAAAGAGTCTTTGGGCTACATTTCTAGAGATCAGCTTTTTCTTTTAGAGCTGTTATACCATCATTTCTTCTGTAGTAGTGATATATCATCTCTAAGGAAGAAATTCGGCACTTCATATTAATTTCTCCATATTTGTGAGTCACTTGCATCTTGGATTCGTCACAAAGCATTTCCAAGTATTCTAGGCAAGCACATTTTCGAGGTATATTTACAGCTTTCTAGACTAGTTTAGATTATAGTATTCTAGAGTGTCTCCCATTTCTTAGTTCGAGTCTAAGATCGAAATGTAGGTTGCCACTCCTATGGCCTGATCGAACTTCTATGGTTTTGATTTCAGTTTGTCCGACCGGATACGTAGGTCATTTGACCCTTGCTGTCAAATTCAAACCATTAGAATTAGGGAATATTTTATTGCATATTTATGTGTTTAAAATGCCAAAAACCAATAAAAGTAAAGTAAAGACCGAAACGGCATGGTGAGTGCCTAACACCTTCCCGTCGTATGACTTAATCCTTGAATCCATTTATCTGTTTTCAATAGATTAGGTAGTCTTTAGACATTTTAGAGTCTTTTTAGAGTTTTTCTTATTTTTCTTTTTGTTTAATAAAATAAGGGTGCAACTCCTAATTCTAGACCTTTTTCGGGTCTGAATTTTTTTCGAGGCGCTTGCTACCCTCAGTATATAACATAACTTGTGTACATGTACTAATGACTACCCATTATCAACTATATGAGTTACAGGGAGAGATATACAGTACAAGTTATGCCAAGGGAATAACCTAATAAGAGTACTTGCCTATAATATGGTATATCGGTTGGAAAACCGGCCAGTATACGATAAAACCGTTCCATATCCCTAATAAGGGAAAAACTCTCAAGATGTATCCCTAATCAACCAAAGGATAAGCTTATCAACCCTACTGGATGCTTTGTCAGCGATAATTGTGGACCTATTAAGGGAGGGATACATATATATCGGTTGTACTCAAATTGACAAGAAAGAACCTGGGATTAAACCCACCCCCTCTCACAGACTGGTATTTCCCACAAAACTACATCCAAAAGCTTGGCTTTTATCAAAATAAATAATTGAATTCAATACCTTTTAAACTTCATGGTTCATTGAAAGGCCATTTAAACTTCAAAACCATTTTTACTGCTTAAACATTGAGTGAGAAAGGATGCTTACAATCCTATCTAAACAGGTTAGATTAATGATATCAAAGTGACTCATTTTAGTTAATATTTAAGGAGTTAATAGCATGTTTATGAGTTTTGGAGACAAGAAAAAAAAAGAAAGAAAGAGAAGAGAAGGGAAGAACAAGGAAGGCAATATTCCTTCCTCTTGTTTGTGAGTTTAAGAGAGAAAGAAAAACATTATTCCTTTCTCTTATTTCTGAATGCAGCATTAAAGAAAAAATATACCAAATTACATATATAACCTTATAACATATTGTGATAATTGTAATAAAGATTATAAAAGTATGATCCTAAAAAAAATAATAAAAAAAGCTTACAAAAACTATGCACATGAACTCATGAACAATATTTACAAAAAAAAAAAAAATCAAATTCTGGGTGACAAAGCAAAATATACACGCTAAAGGCCTTGAAAATTAAAAAGCGCAAGTTTGGTGACATTTACATGAGATTGTAACGGATGAAGCAAGTCGTGACTTCGCACTTATGCCACTTCTTTTATTTGTAAGTAAAATGGTATTGTAAGTTTTTGTAAGAAACCCTAGGACTTAAACTAATTAAAAATTTAGCCTTCATTATTTTAAGGCCTAATCTAAAAACTGAACTCTCAAGTTTATCCCAACACAGCTTTAGTACCCAAGTTTGAAGGTGTGCCAAAGAAGTACCTAAGTTTAAAAAAGCGTACCAAATCAGTACCTCAGCTGACTAAGTACGGATGCCGTTAAAAAGTCAGAGGGGTAGGACTGTCAATAACAGATAAAGCTATCTAAAAAACACGTGGCATTATTTTAACAGTCTGATTTTTTCTTTTATTTAATTTAATAATTGAAACTCTCTCTCTCCCCTCTCTCTTCCCCCCAACCCGTCTATTTCCTCTCCTGTTTAAGCAAAAGACAACACCACCAGCACCGTCGCCTGCCGTCTGTGACCACCACCGTCACAAACCCGCCGCCGCTGACCACTACCCAGCAACCCTAGTTTCCAACAACGACTACCATTACTAATCGAAGGGTAACTGATTAGAGGCTTAGCAGATCAGGTCTAAGAAGAAAATGATGGGTAGCGGTCTATGCATTTTACAGGTGTAATTTGCCGGCCACCAATCAGCCTACATTTGTGGTGCGGGATTGGTTGCCGAGTATGGTGATCCAAATCAGCCGAGATGGGTGGCTGTCGGCTATAGTGTGGTGGCCCAATTTCAAAATTGGCCACGGTGGTGGTGTGGGATCGGTTGCCGTAAATCATGCGTTGCGGCGACGACCACCAATCAATCGACGTTGATGGTGCTCGGCTGGTTGCGAGTATGGTGGTGGCTGTTATCTACAATTTTGTGTTCTTGACATGATATGTTGGCTTCTGAAGAATCATGGCATTGAAATGAACGATTATGGCGTATGGTGAGTTGCTTTGACTGGCGATGAATGGCTTTTGCGGCAATGTGGTGGCCGTTGGTTGTTCGGACGACATTGGTGGCTGGCAGCGGTTTTGACCAACCAACAGAATGATCGGTCGACGTTGGTGGTGGCTGGTTATGGCGGGTTGGCATTGGTGGTGGTCGGTTATGGTGGGTTGCGGTGGGCAGTTGTAGCTGTTGGAAGAGCCTGTGTGTGTGTGAATTAAAGAAGAAGAAGAAAAGAAGATGGAGAGAGAGAGAGAGATTGCAAAAAGGAGCCATGTGGACAAATTTTATGTCCTCTTTTTTCATAATGACAGTCCTACCCCTTGGACTTTTTAACGACATTCGTGGTCAGTTAACTTGGGTATTGATTTGGTACGATTTTTTAAACTTGGGTACTTCTTTGGTACACCTTCAAATTTGGATACTAAAACTGTATTGGGGGTAAACTTGAGGGTGCAATTTTGGGATTAAGCCTTATTTTAAGGATAATATAGGCATTATGAAAATATTACTTATGAGATTCTCATTTCTTTCCGTTTCTTCCCAATTTTGAGAGGAAATATTTTTTGCGAAAGAAGATAAAACTTTTCTCCATTTCTTTTTCTTTTTTCACCTAAAAAAACTCACAAATTAGAGAAAAAGAGAGAAAGAAGTTACTTTCCTTTCTTTTCCTCACTTTTATCTTAATAAAAAAAAAATCACAAACAGGCTATAAAAGTCTTAAGATATATGGACTAACATCATATTGTGTTCAAAATTTTTTTAAATTATGTCCATCAAAGGGGAACTTCAGCTAAAAAGGCAAAAAGCTCAAAGATCAGGGCCTGAAATCTCATGTTTAACTATTGCCTTCCCCTTTGGAAAGAAACTAATGAGATGATAAATTAGGATTTCAGTTTCAAATAGATTTTCAAGAAGTACTATGCCTGCCAAAAGAAAAAAAAACCGAGAGAAAAAAAAAAGCCTTTGAGAAAATCAAGCTATCTCTCATCCCTCCCCTTCCACCACCACTAGTTTCCTCCGGTGAGTAATGGTGTGGTAGCGTAGGGGTTGTGTTTTTTTTTTTCTAGTTCCAATTTTATATCATGCTTCGTTTTGGTGGCGAATCCTTGTGATTAAATTCTCATGATGATGGTGTAACATATCAGGCAGAGAAAGTGGTAACAGGGAAGATGCCAGCACAGCATCCATGTCAGACGAAGGTTCCTCTGAGGATTAAGATCAAGAAACAACTAGCTGGAGGGAAGGAATTACGTGGCAAAAGGAGAACGACAATGTTTTGGTCATCTAGTTTAATTTTTGTTTGAATTACTTTAGCAACCAATTTTTGTAAAATTCAAATTTACCCCTCATATTCTAATTGTTTGAGTTTCAATTATAACCAAACCTTAAAAGGGGAAACACCAGGAAAAATGGGTATGTGAAATGTGAATCAGAAAATCCCTCTCTCTCTCTCTCTCTCTCTCTCTCTCTCTCTCTCTCTCTCTCTCTCTCTTCTTTGTTCTTCAATTTCCAGCTCATCAATTCCATTAACCAAACAACCATAACCCTATTAAGCCATGGCTGGTAATGTCTCGAGCTTGATACGTTATAATTGGTATTAGAGCCTTTCGAGGCCTAAACTAGAAACCAATACCCCCAATATTTGATGACCAATTTTTCCTCCACCTTCCAAACAACCATAATCAATAGTCATGTCGAGTTCAGGTGAAGCCTCCATTGGAGATATACTGAGGAGCCTCAAAGAACTCATGTCTGAGTTGATGAACTCCATGGTGCAGACCAAGTCCAACACAGAACCTCCACTGTGTCACTCAGCAAATCGAGGTGAATCTAGCCATAGCCAGTTCCAGTATTATGCGGATCTACCAAACTCTACTCTTCAATCAAATGCAAAGTTAAATGCAACCGACGCACATTCAATGGATCGCGCAAAGACGAGCTAAACACAACACTCTGGGGAACATCTATAAGGTACACCACCTCATATATCGTTCAGTGTCACAATTATACCATAGAATACCTAATGGAGCTAGTTAAAAAAAAGGATCAATTCATTGATGCTCTTCGCTGCTGTGAGATAGAGTGTCGAGCTCATGGTCAAAATATGACGGAAGATGATATTTGGCAGATTGAGAAATCACACGATATTTCATTGATGAACCTTTTCTCGTATCGACAACAAATGTCATTCGTCCGTAAATATGTAGATGATTTTCTGTTACTCAGGTCTTGGGTTTCAATTTATTAAGATGAGAACCTTCTAAGGAAATCATTGTCAAATGTTTTGTTGATAGTCTCAAGGCCAAAATCAAAGACATGGTACAACAATGTAATCCATTGTCCTTATCAACAGCCATTTTTATGGCCAAATATGAGGAAAATGCCTGTGAAGTCAAGGTGTTTGCTGAAAGGTCCTAGAGAAGCTCACCAACAATTGCTAGTTCCTTTATGTCTCTAAATCGACTCAAGTTAGGGACAAGTCAATGGAGTTTGTATATAATTTGGCCGCAGGTGAAGATGAATCAGAAGTGCGAGAATACTCAACAATTGTTAAAGGAGGTGATCAGAATAAGTCAAAGGTTCTTCCATTGGTTATTGTTGAGCATGATAAAGCGGACTCATGCGGTCCTAAGAGTTTAAGCTCAATTTTATGTGCAAAGTATATCCATCATCCATGCGGAACCTGTTTGTTAAGATGCCTCCTCCACAAGGTAATGAAGATAAAGCTTCAGAATCACCTCATGCTAGCTTTACATTGGAATAAACACTTCAATCACAGATAAGTTCACTGACAACCTATTCCAAACTGAGATGTAGATTTTTAGTGAGGTTTGTCAAAAGGATTATTCTAATTGTAGAGATCATGCACATATTTCTGAAATTCTACATAGTATTTGTATGCGGCGACATTCCATCTTTGATTTTGATCCTGGAGGTGCATTATTCTTTATTCCAAACCCTTACCTTAATTCATTTAGCCTTACACACTACAGGAAAAGTTCATTATGGGGAATAAGAGCAAAATATGCTCTATACCTTGACATATTAAAGATATTTGAGAGAATGGCTCAAGAATTGAGTAGATTGGTACTTATGAGTATGTCTGATTTTACTTGGAATACTGCCTACTCATTTGCTGATGCAAAATACTTGGAGCAAATTTCTTTACAGTAATGCGAGTACAAGTGTTGGAACTCCGTTATTGTCATTTCTTTGTTTAGTTGGTAGACAAGCTGAAAGTTGTTCTTACATGTATGGTTTTCCTTTTGTTCTGGAGAATTTTAGTGACTTGCTTGTTCTTGGTAACTAGGTAGAGAGAATTGGTGGTGGAAAAAATGGGAAATGGAATGCTTCATAAGCAAATTGGCTGGGCTTGCTAATTATAGCTACTCTAATGGAGGGTAAACATGCTTTTGGTTGCTAATGAAAGACATCTCACAGATTTGGAAACCTTGGATAAGATAAACAATAGAGACCATCAAGTAGTAATGTATGGGATTGTGAAAATAAGTAGGAAACTCACCCTATTGCTACTGGTAAGTTGTTAGAAGCTATTTTTCAAACACCATATAAGCTTAAGTACCATGAAGCTAGAGTTTTAGAGCATGCTTTGATGGCTGTGCAAGTCTTATTGTCATCACTAGTTTCTTGGGGATTGAAACTGATTGGGATTAATGTATCAGTGAGGCATGAAGATCAAATACAGGTTCAGTGGGCGCAGATCGTTGAAAACCATTAATGGAACTCAACAGGATTCTTAGGAAAGCTATTAGCTGTGTTGATAACATAGACAAGGAAATGGGTGTTGATATTATATTAGGTCATTTTGATGAAGCTGGCATTCTAAAGGGCAAAGGGCAGCATGCTGTTTTGAGGGACTGCATTGAGCATCTCAAGTTAATAGTTAGTACAATTCTTATATTTGACCTTGGGGGAAAAATACTTGTCATTTCCCAAATTGGTGGTAGAATCCAACGACTTCAGGCTTGTGTTTGATCCGAGTGGAAGAACTAAAAGGTTAAATGATGGGCAACTTGGTTTCCCATCCTTGAGGACAAGGATGATCTTAAAGTGTGGGGAATGTAACATACCGGGACATAGGAAGTGGTAACAGGGGATATGCCAGCTCAGCATCCACATCATACGAAGGTTCCTCTGAGGATTATGATCAAGAAACTAGCTAGAGGGAAGGAATTATGCGCCAAAAGGAGAACGACTGTCACTACAAGAAACAGTGCCTTTAGCGACCGTGCCTGGCGGTCGCTAAAGGTGGCAACGCGGTCGCTAAAGGGTTTTAGCGACCGCGTTAGGGCGATCGCTAAAACGGTTGCTAAATTTTAGCGACCGCATTTAAAATTTGGTCGCTAAATTTAGCGACCGCATTGACTATATTTAGCGACTGCATAAGGCGGTCGCTAAATATTTTTTAATTTAAAATTTTTCTTTTTTTAATATTTTTTATTAAATTATATTATAAATTTAGCGACCGAAATAGCGACCAAATTAGCGACCGCAACTGGCGGTCGCTAAATAATTAAAATATTTTTTTAATTTATTATTATTTTTTTAAAAAAATAATAAAAATATTTAGCGACCGCACTTATTTAAGTTAGCGACCGCAAATGTCGGTCGCTAAATAATTTAATTTTTTTAAATATTAAAATTAGCGACCGCTTTGTTTTATTTAGCGACCGTATATCGCGGTCGCAAAACCTGGCTTTGCAAAACAAAAAATTTGCAGGTCAAATAACCTGTCCAAAACCTGTCGTAGAACTAATATCAATTCACATCCAATCCAATCGATCCAAAAACCGATTTAACCTCGGTTGAAACGATTTTGAATGAATCCGTTGAAAGCTTTCAACGCATTCATTCAAAACTATTTTAACCCTCTGTCCCGCATTCATTCAAACAGCTGCTCGCATTCATCAAAGTATAAATAAACGTTAACATATGCATTAAAATAATAGAATTCATACAGTTAAGTACCGACGATCAATTCAAAACAAGAGCATAACATTCATTGCATAAATCAAACCAAACCCCTATCTAAATCACTCGTCGGCAGAACAACCAGCCCCGTCATCATCTTCTTCATTCCTCGATTGCACGTTCGATCCAACAACATCTTCATCGCCCCCGGGAGTCACCGGCACTAGGATCATCGGTATCGCCCTGCATGAAGCCATACAAATGATTCAGCATCATATATCAAATCAAGATCACATATAGAGCACAAAATACATAAGTAATTGAAAAAAATTGTATTACATGTAGTTTGGGGTCCTTCATAATTACGTAACCGTCACCCAGCAGCATCCGCATGCGCGCATCAAACATTGTGTTGAAGCACTCTACGAACGTCCCAGCTGCCGCTTTTGCCTGAGAATCGGTACAACTGGTCTCGCCTGTCGATTGAGATATGCCGGCTAGCAACGCTCGTGCGGACTGACGAGGGTGGCCGAGTATACGGTCCTTCCTAGGACCCCCAGTAGTGTCTAACCACAACGAGAACTCATCCACTGTCTGGCTACCGTCTGGCTGAGAGTTGGCCTGAACTCTCTCTTTAAATAAACTCTGTATAAGAAAACAACAAAAATGTTAGAGAAATTTTATTGGCCATAATCGCAAAAAATGCAATAGGAATACAAAAGTAATACATGAGTTATGTGCTCACCGCAAACTGCTCGGCGCTTTCAGACACCCACTTCCCATCACTATTCTGGTGTGTGCGCTCAAAATGGCGGAGCCTCGTAGGGGGCCTCATGTCAGGGTCCTCCTCCATCAACTTCAGCTCGTGCACGATAAATGGACGGGAACCAGCATTGTGCTTCATCTTCTTCTCGCTACGAGTCATCTCCGTGCCTCGCTCACTCAGCTTCGCCCAGTCTGGAGTACTGCAATGCGACACCAGCTGCCTCCACATGGTTCTGGAGAAGTACTCGGGATTGTGGTCTCTGGTCATAGATATATCTGTCGTACCCGCCCGAGCTAGCGCCCACCTCCTCGCATTCAGCATCCATTTCTTGTAGTTCTGGGCACAATGCCACTCCCACGCCTGCCTCCCGAGTTCTCGCTCTCCGTTCGACTCAAATTTGAAATAGTCCTGAACATAATTCAACACAATTGAAAAACACAGTTAGCAAGAAAAATTCAGCGATAATGTACTTCTAAAACCGCAAAAGTAAAGCACATAAAAAATACTGCGCTCCTTACCAAAAACTTCTCCCAAACAAGCTCTTTGTCTGATTCTGTCCACGACCCCCACATCGCATAAGGCTATGGGAGGTGAGCCTTGATAATAGGACCGATCTTGGTCCTAACACAATCCTCAACAAAACTACTTACAAGAAATCACAGAGATACATCAATCCCAATATAAGTGCATATTACAATAGAATTGAGCTTTGCAAATTAAAAACATACTAATTGTTTCGGACATGAGCAGTAACCCTCTGCTCCGGGGTGGCTGGAAGAGGTATTCCGCGGGTGATACCTCGCGGTACAGATGAACTAGACGCTGCAGATGATGAAAAAGGAAATTATTATATTTATAAATATTGCAAGTAATTGCTTTCAATCCGACACAAAACTAATATTGTCTCACCATGTTCTGAAGCAACTGATGACGATGACGGCTGCTCAGTAGTAGTTGCATCACCAATCCTAGGGAGGGGGGCTGACTGTGCCGAAGCAGCTCCGCGACGGCCACCTCCACGACCTTGGGGTGCACTGGATCTTGGCATATCTACAATGTAGTTCGCCCGAATAATAAACAACTCAATTGCAGAACTAAGTATGCTAACAATGTAGCACTGCCGACTATAAAAGACAACCCAAACTAAATAGTCAACACCATCAATTAATAACTAATTCAATTTAAATAATAAACAGGCATGTCTAAATGTACATTGACAAGATTATTTTTACTCCAAACAGTCAATCACTATCACTAATAGACAACAGAACGTCTTCCTCCTCGTCGTCATCTTCGTCCCCTTCATCTTCATCGTCTTTTTCTTCGTCGTCAACGTCTTCCTCAGTATCGTCGTCATCGTCATCATCATCACCATCATCATCACGGAGGGCTTCGGCATCGACCTCTTCTCCAGCATGGCCTAAATCGCAAAGAGGCTCATCAACAACATCGTTATTCTCTTGAAGCGGTATCACTGTGGGAGCATCATCCTCTTGGTACATCTCAACGAACACATCATCATCAACAAAGCCTCTTTTGGTATTGATAACAGTATGCCAATTTGGATCCTTCCTTGTCACACCCTTTGCATAGAAGACCTGCGTTGCCTGAGCTGCAAATACAAATGGTTCGTAGGATCCGAGCCTTGACCTCATATTAACATTTACAATCCCATATCGACTAACTCGAATACCAGTTGTAATGTCAAACCATTTGCACCTGAACATTACCAGTCGATTACCGCTGCCATAATAGTCTAGTTCAACAACCTCCTCCAACTGCCCATAAAAATCACGTTCGCTATCATTATAACAGTCACCTTTGATCAAAACTCCACTGTTTTGAGTTTGTTTAGTAAGGTCAACTTCCATCGTGTTAAACCTAAACCCGTTGACAATGTACCCTTTATGACACGATACTAGTCTACTTGGGCTAGCAGCAAGCAACTTGAGACGGACATCAACTCCATCATGGACGGTCTACAACATAAAAAAAATTTGCACAGAGTATTAGCTTATCACATGCGGTCTATATTAGAAATGAACTGTAGGTTTTAGAACTTACGCGCTGTCGGAACCACTCAGGGAACGCGTTGTTTCGCATTTTTTCAAGTTGTCCATCTGATATCACAGGGTTTGCTAATAACACTTCCTCATCGTATTCACTGCATGTTATATGGCATTGTCGTTATATTATGTGAGTAAATACTATGAGAATGAAGGTATGTACGCAACTACTTACACTATGAATGGTGCAACTTCAGTGCAATTCATGAGAGCGTACAATGTTGCGGCAATATACTCCTCCTCGGATAGATATCGACTGCTACTTGCTCCAAGTGCACGACCAAGATGCTTGAATATGGAAAGACGCTCATCGAATTCTGTGTCGACACTATTGTCATTGCGACCAAGTCGATTCATCTTTGTATCAACATCAGTCTCAAAGTAAAGGGAACAGAAGTTGGTAAGCTCCTCAAGGATGTAAGCCTCTGCAATTGAACCTTCAACCCGGGCTTTGTTTCGCACCTTTTTCTTAAGGTCAAACATATACCTATGTAAGAAATAAGGATTGATTTCAGTAATCAACGCATGTGTGCAAGTATGAAATACAATTTAAAGATGGATGGGCGACATCACCTCTCAAATGGATACATCCATCGATACTGCACAGGTCCGCCCACTCTAGCCTCATATGCTAAGTGAATGGTCAAATGCTCCATCGAGTCAAAGAAGGACGGGGGAAAGATTTTCTCTAACTTGCACACTGTCTCAACAATGTTTTTCTCAAGAATCTTAATATCACTCTCTCGGAGCACCTTTGAGCACAAATCCCTGAAGAAATGACTAAGTTCAGTCAATGCTTCATTTACTGGTTTCGGCAAGAGGTCACGAAAGACAATTGGTATAAATCTTTCCATGAATACATGACAATCGTGACTCTTTAGACCATAAAACCGACAATCTGCAAGGTTGCAACAGCGTGATATATTAGATGCATAGCCATCTGGCAGCTTCAACAGTTTAACCCACTCGCACACCTGTTGTATCTGCTTTTTATCCAATGTATATACTGCTTTGGGCAAAACCAGCTTACCATTAACCATTCGTGGATGCAATTCACGTCGTATACCCATCACCTGCATATCTCTGCGTGCTTTTAAGTGATCCTTTGATTTGCCCTTGACATTCATGACTGTATTAAACACATTTTCGAAAACATTTTTCTCAATGTGCATAACATCGAGATTGTTGCGTAGAAGGAGGGTTGGCCAATAAGGTAGCTCCTAAAAGATGCACATTTTCTTCCAGTTGTGTTTTTTTCCAAAGCCAGGAAGTTTTAGACTAGCACCACACTTTCCAAATGGTACCGCATCCATGTCAAGGTCCTTTACGCACATGTACACTTCCTCGCCAGACAATCTGTCACGTGTTTCATGGCGACGCTCCACAGTTTTATCAAACTTATCTTTTTGCCTTTGAAATGGGTGATTAGGCAGTAAGAATTGTCTGTGACACCCCCAAAAGGAAGCCTTCCCCCCGTGCTTTAAGGTGAAAGCCTTACTCATTTCCATACAATAAGGACATGCCAACCTACCGTGTGTACTCCACCCACACAACATACCGTATGCAGGGAAGTCATTGATAGTCCACATGACTGCTGCCCTTAAGTTGAAGTTCTGTTTAAGAGATGCATCAAATGCTGGGGCTCCAACTTCCCATAGATTTTTTAACTCATCTATCAACGGCCGCAAGTACACGTCTATATTTCTACCTGGGCTCGTAGGTCCAGGAATGAGTAATGATAAAAACATGAATTGTTTCTTCATACACATGTCCGGAGGAAGGTTATACGGGATAATGATCACAGGCCACGTAGAGTAGGGTGTGCTAGAGTGCCCAAAAGGATTAAACCCATCGGTAGCGAGTCCAAGTCACACATTTTAAACTTCTGCAGCAAAAGATGGGTGTCAATAATCAAATTCCTTCCATGCCTCTCCATCGGCAGGGTGTCTTAATAAATCGGGAACTTTACTGCGAACGTGGCTATGCCATCTCATGTGCTCTGCCGTTTTAGAAGAATAGTACAACCTTTGAAGCCTTGGTGTCAGCGGGAAGTACCGCAATATCTTCCATGCTATCTTTCTTTTATTCCCACTGGTCGGTTTATATCTTGCGTGTCCACAAACCGGACACTCGCTCAAGTCACTGTTCTCCTTCCAAAATAAGACAGAATCATTATTGCAAGCATCTATCTTCTGGTACCCCAAACCAAGTTTCATCATCATTTTCTTAGCACTATAGTACGTGTCAGGCAACTTCTCGTCCTCTGGCAACATTTCTTTATTAAGCTTCAAAAAAGCATCAAAACCCCTATCACTTAGACCATGCTCAGACTTTAAGTGTAGCATCCTTGTCACTACAGATAACTTGGTGTGCTTTGTACTTCCATTCCATATTGGCTCCTCAGAGTCTTGTAACAATTTATAAAATTTCTGTGCGCTCGGGTTTGACTCTTCTTCCACATTAGGGTTACCATCGTTAAAATAGTTATCCCAATTAATGCCACTAGGCCCAGCTTCCATTACCATATGTTGATACTGGGAAAATCCTGGATCTCTAGGACTGTACTGTCTGAACTCAACGATGACCTCAGTGGGCACCCTCAGAATTGGTTCCCCGTGCTGAGTCCAATTCGTATAGTTACTCATAAAACCTCTCGGAACAAATCAAAAGTTACATTGTCGGGGGTTTTCCAACTTAACAGCTGACAACCATTGCACGGACATTTAATCGTGCCATCATCCACAAACTCCCGTTGATTCAAAGCAAATAGAATAAACCCGTTCACTCCCTGTCTAAACTCTTCTGATACCCCAATCCCACTTGGAGCAATCCTCCTTCGCATCCAACTTCTATCCACTGACATGATATATATCTCTCACTGCCTGTTAAACCTATACAAGTCGAGTTCAAAATTAACCTTCAATTTGAAAAAAATATATTGAGTAGTCACTTATAAGTGAGTGCTAATCAGTGTTGATTAGTGCTAATCTTGGTAGCACTGACACGTACACTGTGTCCAACACCGACATCGACCAAGACATCGTAGAGAGGTGTCGGACACGTGTCCGAAGGTGCCGGTGAGGTGTCGGTAGTTGTCAGACACCATACCTAGACTCATATAAAGTGTCGGTGCTGCGTAGGTGCTAATTAGGGATAATTAGCACTGATTAGTGCAAATTATGGCTATTTAGAGCTCATTAGGGCTGAGTAGTGCTAATTATGCCTAATTAGGGGTTCTAAGTGTCGGACAGTGTTGATTAGGGTTAAGTAGGGCTGATTAGTGCTAATTAGGGTTATTTAGTGTCCATTAGTGTTATTTAGGGCTAATCAGTGTAAATTAGTCCTTATTAGGGCTATTAGTGTTAATTAGAGCAAATTACTGCTAATTAGGGCTATTTAGTGTCCGTCAGTGTTAATTAAGGCCAATTAGGGCTGATTATTGCTAATCATGGTCAATTAGAGATAATTAGGGCTGATTAGCCTAATTAGTGTTGACTAGTGCTAATCAGCCCTAATTAGGTGTAATCAATGTTAAGTGGGGCTGATTAGCGTAATTATTGTCAATTAGCCCTAATCAGGGATAATTAGGGCTAATTAGGGATGATAAGCATAATCAGTGTTAATTAGTGCTAATCATGGTAGCACTGACACGTACACTGTGTCCGACACCGACATCGACCGGGACATCGCAGAGAGGTGTCGGACACGTGTCCAAAGGTGCCGGTGAGGTGTCGGTAGTTGTCGGACATCATACCTAGACTCATATAAAGTGTCGATGCTGCGTAGGTGCTAATTAGGGATAGTCACCGCTGATTGGTGCAAATTAGGGCTATTTAGAGCTAATTAGGGCTCGGACACGTGTCCGGAGAATTACTCGGTGTTAATCAGGGTTAATTAGTGATAATGAGGGTCGATTAGCCTAATCAGTGTTGACCAGTGCTAGTCAGCGTTGATTAGGACTAATCGGTGGTAGAATCAGAATTTCACCCCATGGAAGATGATTCTTATTAACCTAAGTATCCTATGGAAGATGAATCCAATTAACCTAATTTCAACCCATCATGTCATGTTTCATAAGCGCGTTAACCTAATTTCAACCCACCATTCAACTAAATCACATATTTGATCGCCTCAATCCAATTGGGTCCTATCCTCCATCAAGATCTCAATTCTCAAATGCTCAATGCATAATTAACAACCTAAAATTAAAAATCAAATAATCAATGCTCAAATGGGAAAAAAGCTGTTCAAAATGCATTTATCCGATATTTCAATCCAATTGGGTCCCATTCTCCTTCAACAATCTCAATTCTCAAATGAACAAGTATGCTTTTAAAAACTATCAAACGAATAAGTATGCTTTTTAAAATCCTAAGACAGCTAATCCAACATGCACTAGTAACAACCATCTGAAATACTATGTCGTCTTGAAATTACGAGACATTCTAAAGACAACTAACAAAGGAATGTAAAGCAAAACACATTATGCATCCAACATATCCATAAGAACAAAGAAACTACAATGTGAAACATAAGATAAAGACTGCATGCTTTACACATACTACATGCTTACCTAATGAATTAAAACGATGTTCTCTGCCCGCCACATTAAAACCATTAAAATCAAGTAAGTAGCAAAAATACATACCCCTTGGATTCTCTTCCCAGTAACAGCACACTTAGGTCCAAAAGAACAGACTTTAAGCTATCAATACTCCAAACTGAAGAAGAAAAGAGAATTAAACTCTCAGTATTCCCAAAAGCAAAATAAACTGACACGTGTGTTATTTCACTTCTTTTGGAGCAATCGGTAACCTAACATGATATTTAATTTCTTTGACCGCGCAATTTAATGACATGTTTAGTGACCGCGCAATTTCTTGTAGTTCTCGGCACAATGCAATGCCACTCCCAGCGCCGACCCCCACATGGTTCTGGAGAAGTACAAATTTCAGTTTTTTAACTTGTTGCACTTGTGATGTGTCATCACTCTGCTTCAAAGTTGTTGAGTTGCTGCCATAATCATGTAGAGTTGGTTTAGGTGGTCATTCTTAACAAAATCTAGGCCTTCGCCACTTCTTATTTTGTGATTCTCATCATTTACTCATGATTTACATGCAGCTGATGGCAAATTCATTTACAATCGTAGTATTGATATTGCCATAGGATAGTTGTGCTTCTTAAGCTGCAGCTGAATCAAATCTCTGCCTGTGTAAGTTATAATCAATGTGCAATTCCTTCAGTAGTTTTTACTACCTGCATGCCTATATGAAAGTTCTAAGTTTCCATTTGCTTGCCAGTTATTACATAAGAATTTTGTGTTTGTGGATATTTGCTTTCTGCTCAAGTTGTAGTAATTCTGTGTTTATTGGTATGGTCTTGCAGCGTAACCTCTTAAGCTGAAATTCTTGCACCCAAAATTGGCAGCCTACTCAATTGTTTTGAATTTCCTTCGTTATTTGTCGACTCAAATTTTCTTATCAGTTGAGAGAACTATGATATGCATAAATAAAATGTTTGGGGTCGATTATATTGCCATAAACATAAACATTTATTAAACATAAACATTAACCCATCAATCATGCTTTGTGTACATACATTAACCCATAAACATTTTGAGGCAGTGGGTCTCCCTCTCCCCTTCTTCTCTTTTTTTTCTTTTTTTTTGCTTTGTTCCACTCAAGCATTACACATACTCATACACACACACACACACCCTAGAGCACTCAATTCACACGCACACATACATTAGCACCCAGCTCAAAATGAGCTGCCTTTTGGCAGCATCACCATGCACAGACACACACACTTTGCACATCTTCTCCCAGCTCAAGCACGTATCTCTCGTTTACAATTACAACCCACACCCATACGCCCAACACAAACTGCCGTAACCCACATACCCAATCCCAAAATAATTTTAACGAAGCCTTATATATGAAAGGCATACAAACAATGCATAATCCTAAGGATTGCGGATCAACTAAGAATTAAAGAGGGAATAACCATGGAAGAAACAATCAGACCCCTCTCATTTGGAACGCTTTTGCTACAGAAATGATGCAATAAAAGAACAAAGAGAACTACATGCCGAAATAAGAACAAACCTGCTGCTGCCGCTCCTCGTCGCCTGAAGTCACCGGCAAATCGGTTGCCTAACGTCGCTGGCAAATCGGTGGCTCAGAGCAGTCGCAGCTGCTCCCTTTCTCTTTTGCCCAGATTTGTCCCGTTTGTATTTGGCGGTAGCTGCGACGGGCCACAGTTCAAGACTAAATTCAATTTAGGGTTTGTTTGGACTAAATGTTGACCAAAAATTTAGCGACCGCAAATTTCAGTCGCCAAACAGTCGCTAATTTAGCGACGGCAACGACAGTCACAAAATTCGGTCGCTAAAGCTAAGTTTTCGTTGACAAATATTTAGCGACCGCGAAATATAGCAGTCGCTAAATCCGTCGCTAAAGTATCTATTAGCGACCGCATGTTTTTGCGGTGGCAAAATGCGGTCGCTAAAGCCCCTGTTTCTTATAGTGTTCAACCCACCATTTAACTAAATCACATATCCTATATTTCAATCCAATTGGGTCCAATCCTCCATCAATAATCTCAATTCTCAAATGTTCAATGCACATTTAACAACCTAAAATCATCAACAGTCTTAATTCTCAAATACACAATCAACAACCTAAAATTTTAATAAAATATCAATGCTTAAATTTTTTTCATCACCAAAAGCATTAATATTGCAATAAGAATTCCAGAATCAAAGGGCTATTAGAGTTTCACATCTTTCAGAAATTCAATGATGCTGAAATTTCCACTCGGTGGCAAAGTCAAAGGAGATATTTTGACTAAACAATTAGCGACGGCCCAAGAGGTCGCAAACTCGGTCGTTAATTCAACGACTGCAAATGCAGTCGCAAACTTCGGTCGCTAAACCAAGTTTTTTGTTGACTTTTTACAATATGTGGATATTTAGCGACCGCACTTAGCAGCAGTCGCTAAAATAATGTTTAGCGACTGCGTATCTTGGCGGTCGCAAAACGCGGTCGCTAAAACCCATGTTTCTTGTAGTGGGAGAACTGGACCCAAACAGGCTACTTGCTAAACCCTACGGTTCATAACCATGAACTACGAACAATACATATGAGATCATCTAATGTGAAGCGAAAATTCTAATTAACTAAGGTTGATTCGTATGTGTATGATCTATGCATTTCATTCTTTTTACTTGCAGGTTGTGGTGAAAGAAGAGGAAGACATGGTTGACTCTTCAGACATTTTTGCTCATCTCAGTGGACTAAACTCTTTCAATTGCAACTACCCCATCCAGTCTTGGATCTAATCAGCCTTTGTGCATGACTCTACAGTTTTGCAGGACCCTGTTTCAGCAGGATTTTATTGGTCCTGGAATAAGTAGAACATGAATAATTACTATATTAGAGCATGAAAACAACAGTAAAAGTTTTGTATATTACTATGTACATGAAGTTCGATTTCAGAAGCTGTGTAAAGCTCTTTCATTTGACTTGCGCGAGAGGCGAGTCGTGCAGGTTGAACAATTTATTTTGTTTTTGGTTGAATAAAGTTGAGTTGCTTGCTATTCAATTAAGATTCTTATCCTGTCTTAGTATTCTTGAAATTCTTGAACAACAACTTTATGGTTCTTTGCAAGGAATTCACTCCATAACTGAACCATTTCACTCCAAATTTGTACTCTTCATATGACTTATGAACCAAGAACGAGTGACTTAGTTTAATTTTGGAGTAGGCCTTGGAAGATTATGGCTTTCTTTGCAAGACATAAGAGGCAAACTAACCAGGTGCAAAGGCATTGAGCCACTTCTCCTTCAGTTCTTGTAATAACTAATGTTTTCGGCCTTAAAAAAAGAACCCCGGCCCTCTAACGAGTTTGTGCCTGAAGCGGACTTCTCTACCTATAGGGACCAACAATCAAATGGTTGACTTCATGGAAATGAAGCAACATTTTTCTTATAGTTATGGCTGATGGAATATTGATATATACATGGAATGACTTTGATCATGAGTGCTAGAACCTTCAGTAGATGCCTTAGAACTGGGTGTTCTAACCAAGTTGGCATGCCTCTTATCTTATCGCCATGGTCTGGGACAGTTGAAATTTCGGTTTCAGAAATGTCAACCCGTCACATACATGTGATTATATACTCATTGCGAACATCATCAACACCCCTTCTTCGCGTCTTCTGTTTATACCCGTTTCCTTTTATTGCAAATTTCCAGCATAAATTTAGTACATGAAAACGTTAACTTACTCATTGTTTTCGCCCTAGGTTCACTTGCCAAACGATATCTATTTGACTTCAACTAGCAACTGGATCTATCCAATTGCTTACAAAATTCAGCCCATATTTACAATATAAACAGACTGATAGATTACTTGAACTAAGATTATCACTTTGAAGAACAAGTATTAACCAAGTTACAGGATAAAGAGGATACCTGAACTACGATTAACCATTTGCAAATTATTATTAACAGGACTTCAGGGCAAAGATAATACCAACTGATAACTGAATCTATTAAATTCATACACCAGTCAAGCATTGCAATTACGTTGCATAAAAATCTAGACACGACAATATCAAGCCCACATTACAAAAAGAGACTTTAATTTGGAGAAAGAGGACAATAATGCCGAAATAATGGAGAAATGGGCTTATGATTTACAGAAGGATCTATACATGTAACAGTTCGTAAATATTACAAACTCATCAATCACATCTCTTCTAATCATCTCAGTCAAAAGCCAACAACATATACATGCAAAAAACAAAAACCCAGAAACAGATAGACCAAACATTAACTTTAATTTCGAGGGTTTCGTTAATCCTTTGAAGAATTACTATTAACCCGCTTAGAGGAGAAAGAGGACAATAACTAACGACTGAACCAAGTAAATCCTTACAGCTGTCAACAACATTGCAACTTGAGTTGCATTAGAATTTAGCACTAGAAAATTCAGCCCACACTATCATAATATAATCAGAGGAAGAGAGACCTGGATTTGAGCTGAGAGAAAGCGCTTGAGGGTTTTGGCGTAGGCGTTGCGGTCTAGGTATCGGAGCACGAAGTGGAGAAAAAAAATAAGGAAATGGAGACCGAAAAAGTGAAAGAGGGACAGAGATGGAAGGAGAAGAGATCGGGGAAGATGCTTACCAGTCAGCAGCGGCGATCAATTCTGTGCCGGCGGTGGGCGCTGTGGTCAGCTCTCCTCTCTCCTTTCTGCTTTGCCGCTGGAAAGGGGGAGAGAGGGAAGTTTGGGGAAGAAGTGAGATAGAGGCAAAATTAGGGTAAGTCAAAATGGTGAGGGTGTTATTTTGACTAAACAATTAGCGACGGCTAATAGCGGTCGCCAACCCAGTCGCTAATTTAGCGACTGCAAAGGCAGTAGCAAACTTCGGTCGCTAAAAGGTATTTTTGTTGACTTTGTAGAATATGTGGATCTTTAGCGACCGCACATAACAGCAGTCGCAAACTTCGGTCGCTAAAAGGTGTTTTTGTTGACTTTGTAGAATATGTGGATCTTTAGCGACCGCACATAACAGCAGTCGCTAAAGCGGTCGCTAAACTAATGTTTAGCGACTGCATATATTGGCGGTCACAAAACGCGGTCGCTAAAGCTCATGTTTCTTGTAGTGTGTGTTTTGGCCGTCTAGTTTAATTTTTGTTTGAATTACTTTAGCGACCAATTTCTATAAAATTCAAATTTACCGATCATATTCTAATTGTTTTGAATTTTGGTTGTAACCAACCCTTAAAAAGGGGAAACACCAGGGAGAATGGGCATGTGAAATGTGAATCAGAAAATCTCTCTCTCTTTCTCTCACGTTCTTTCTCCTTCTCTATTCTTCAATTTTCAGCTCATCAATTCCATCAACCAAGCAACCATAACCCTGTTAAGCCATGGCCGGTAACAATTCAAGCTCGATACGTTACAACGGGTTGCTATATGATGCCAAATCTAGTATGCATTACTGGATCTATCACCTGAGGGACAAGTGGTTGCTCGACGGGCTCAGGAAGGTGGTATGAGAAGGTGGGTTGGGATGGTCAATTTTGGGTTGGGGTTTTTCGTTGCTGCCTAAAATTGCTGACGTCTGACATGGTGGTGCCTTCGGTAGGAGAAGGTAGGTTAGTTTGTTAGGTTAAGTTGTTTTCCTACTAAGGTTGTCCTTTCCCTCCCCTCGATAGATCCCCCTTCCCTTCTTCCTTTTAGAAAGGTAGGTTGATTAAGTGTAGGTGTTGGTGTTTCATCTGCGTCTTCGGTTGGTGGTCGATGTTAGGGTTTCTTTTGGGCTTCAATTAGTGGGGAGATTGGCGGGTGTGTTTGGGTAGGATGTTCATTTATGGATAGTGGAGCGCTGGTTTGGATTTTCTATGTCGGTTCTGGCGATTGATTTGGGTTATGGCAGTGGTTTCTGGGGAGGAGGTTGGGATTTCCTGGCTAGTGGTGCATGACGGGTAGAGTGGCCTCGGACTTCGAGCCCTAGCCTCGGGGCTTCGGGTTTGGCGTGGATGGGTGTCCTGTGTTTGTTTAGTAGATGGTTTGACGGGGACAGGTGTCTGGTCATAAGATTGAGCTGCTTTTTGGTATTATCTGTTTGTTTATCTTAGTGCATTATTGAAAAAATTTAAAAAGAAAAAATTAGTTTGGATTTGTATGTTTATCATATTCGTTTTCTGTTTTCATTTTGAGTTTTTATTTTCATAATTTTTATATTCAGTTAGAAAATACTACTTTTATCATTTTCACCAACAAAAATTTTGTTACATTGGGTAAAAAAAGCTGAAAACACCTCGGAGGTGTTTTCGATTTTTTTGTCACTGTTTGAGTAATTGTACCCATAACAAAAATTGGAAATGATTAAAGTACACAAAAAACAATTTTTTTCATCGTCAACGCAAAAAACAGAAAACGAATATGGTAAACATACGGGCCAGAATCTTGTATGTTATTTATCTTTTGTCGGATGTGGTTGTCATCCATTATTTGTATGTAATTCCAGTGGTTAGGAATGTTAGTCTCGTTTTTTCTTCTTGTTGTTATATGCTTCTTGTTAACCCCCACCCTCCAGAAAAAAAAAGAAAAAAGAAAAAACTCCTTCCCCAGGTTTCCTTTTCATGCAAGACCATAAGTCAGCCAAGTTATTCTTCTCGTCCCTTGGGAACTTGCTTGCCACATGTCTTATACAGTGTAATAATTGAAAAAGACTATACATGTGCTACAGCGTGCTATGTAGTCTAACTGGTTTGGTTTTTTTTTTTTTTTATTTATTATTTTTGGTGTGGGCTAGCTGGTTCAAGTTTGTTGATTATAACTAGAGAAGCAGTATAATTTTAGTCAATGAGATGCTCCGAGTTTGGGCTTAAATACAGCTTATATATGTGCTTATACTATGGTTTAGATAAGTAAGTACAGTATTTGGTGTCAAAGAAAAACATTAAAATACAAATAAAGACGGGCCTTCAACGCTTGGTCAAGCAGAGCGAAAGTCAAAGTGAATGCGTGAAAGAAGCAGGAGGGACAGCTTAGGAGATTAAGAGTGACAGCTGGTCTGCTTTAAAGGGATTTTTTTGGCGACGCTCCTAAGCCCGAGAAGTGCCATAACACCTAGAGATTAACGCTTGGGGCAATAAAACGATTACCAAAACTCCCTTCACACATCTGAGAATATTGCTGGCCACGGGAAAGCGAGAAGTTGTGCTCCATCAAAGCCCAAATGCTATAAGTGATAATGGGCCTAGCTTGAGGATTTTATGTTGATGCAAATAAATTTAACGGACTCATCCAACCGGTCGACAAACAGATGCCTATTATAGCCCATTATTTTTGTGAATGGTGAACCTGAAACTACGGAGTACGGAAGGCTCCAAGCCCGGGTGAGCAAACCTTCGGGCACTAGCAATGCTAAATTGCTAATTTAGAAGGTGCAAACTATGCCATTATAGATGCAAATCTAAGCTGCGACTGACGGTAAAAGTGAAGCTATTCAACCGTTATCATACATTAGTAAGACAGAGAAATAAATGACTTATGTTCCACACGAGATTTATATTCTCGTTGAGCTCATCTTAGGACACCCGCGTTTTATTTTTCTTAAAAGATGTATAGTCTCAGCCAAGCTCTTCACCTAGCAATGTCTTTCGGTTAGATTGACCTACCTTTTGGCTCATACGTACACGACATGGTGTCACTGTGGTCTAGTTTTAAAGTTCTATGCGATGTCATCAATCGCTTTGTAACTGTATTTTTTCTCGAATTTTGGACAATCCAAACACACATGATATGGTGTTGGTGGCATCTGTTTCATGCATGATGTCTGCGGTGGCACAGGCCGTGGTAAGTGCCATGCTCATGCAAACAGTGATTTGTCAAGTGGTCATTAAAGTTGAAACAAAGAAGTAGCAAGACCACGTGTACGGCAATGTTCTTTGTACATAACTTGATCAGATGAAAGGGAAAAACTTTAGCCATCAAAATCCTGATGGTGAGTTGAAAGGCTGGAAACTGTCTCAACTTTGGAATTTTGTCACTAAATCTTTGGTGGAAGATTCTTGCGAAAAGGTATTGTTGGGAAGCACAATGATGGCTGGGAGGGCTTTGAACAACGTCCCTCTGTAGCAGTAGGGTTGAGTTCTTGGGCAGGCAATGTCCAATCAGTACGATGCGCAATAATTGGACTAATGCAAGTGTTTGCCAAGGATAATATATGAAGGGTCAAACAAAAAAAATATAAATATGAAGGGTCAAACTCAAAGTGACAAAAGTGTAGCATTACAGAACAAGGAATATTTCTTCATTTAAGTTACGTTCTCTCTTGTATATTCCAACTTTCTTCGCTACATTTGAGGGTTTCCCATTAGGGTTGAGTCCTTATCATTGACGATCACTAAAAATTCACCCGGAGGTTAGGGAGTTTCATAACACCTCGTTTTCTGTAGCTTGATGTATCCTAATTCACATGCCCGGGAAAAGTATCTTGCCAGGGTACTGATCTCATTACCCTGCCTGGGGGTACTGCAGGTGATGTACATGGCCTATTTTGCATTGCCCCTTATGGAATGTGGCGAATTAGCCTAATTTTCATAGTCTACGTGTTTGCGCTGGTGGGCAAACACACTACGTGCAAATTTTTATCCTAGGAATTCGTCAAGTCTGATGCATATCTCTATTTCGTTAATGCTTGACGTTCAATTAAAAAACATGCTCATTGAAAGAATAAGCTTCTACTAGGTATAAGAAGCAAAATTTATTACTTATTTCTAGTCGATGTGGGATAAATATTACTTAAAATCCTCCCTCACATGGAATTAGGTGATGACTAAGAGCATCAAGAACCTCGATTGAATTACTGTATGAGAATGAGAATATATATAAGTAGTGGGTCGACTCCGATACCATGTTAAAGATTGATATCCAACTTAAAAGGATTCTTATATGAAAGATAAGGTCATCAGATATAAGAAACAAATCTTGGAGTCCAACATCCGAAAGCATGGATCGTAAAACATGGGATTAGATAATAACTACAAACATTAAAACCTTGATGCCGATTATGGCATGAGAACGAGAATAAGTAATAGGTACCATGCTAAAGTTTGTTGTCTAACTCAAAAGCATGCTCGTTGAAAAGATAAGCCTGTGTCAAGTGAAAGAAGTTATTTGTAATTGATATGGAATATAACCTAACATTAAGCAACAATACTATCAATCATAAAAAGTTTTTTTGGATCTTATTTTTGTCAAACAAGAAGGCCAGCAACACAATATTATGTGAAATAGTAAAGGTGGGGTTCAAACATAGGCGAAGCTCGTAGGTGGCATCCGTGGGCCAGTGCCCACCTGGGCGCTGCTCAAATTTTTCTACATTTATATGGTTTTGTTAGCTTACAATTAGAACATTGTGTACCTAAAATTTTTTAGAATCAATCACACTTATGTCCCCAAATTAGAGTGAAATTACACGTGTATTCATTAGTTTAGACAGATAACAATTATTTATACCCGTTGACTAAACGGAATATTAAAGTACATAACAGCTAGATTGCCCATGACTTAGAAAAGTAATTCCTCAAATGCTACTTATTTATCTCTTCGTAATTCCTCAAATGCTACTTATTTATCTCTTCCCTAATTTCTCTCTCCTCTCTCTTTCTCTCCAACCGCCAACCACAAATCTAGAATCAAGATCTCCCACTACAACCCTATAACTCATTAGCAGCTCGCCAATAACACCACTGCCGACATCCACCCACACCATCGCTACAATACCACCTTTGACCCAACCCAGCTTGTACTACCACCTAACCCAACCCCACGAGCCCATCTTTGACCTCTCACACCACTTCCAACCACCATCCAACCTCCTTCACCTTTGACCCAACCCAACCTACTCCTCTTTCCCTCGCTGCCACAATCACCCTTACAACCCAAATCCCTGTTGACCATACTGCTGCCACTAACCTACAAATCCACGCTGCCACAACCCACCTGTAACCAAAATCCTAGCCACTCCAACTGACCTCGCAGTTCCATTGCCACCCATCACCTCCACCATCGCACACAACCAACTTGCAACCCAAATCCTTGCCGGCAACATTACCGCCACTAGTCTACAATCTCTACCATCATAAAAGGCAGAGGAACCACCAAGTTGTGGGGGCATGACGACAGTTTTTGGCTAGTTGGTGTCCACTAGCGACAATGTAGGGTCCCAATTGAACTGAAGTGTGGCGGCGGTAGCCACACTTCGTGAGCGACGGGGTGCGCCATGGGTAAGGAGACGATGTGGCAGCGGTCGGTGAGGGAAGTGATGGGGCACGCTGTGGGGTAAGAGAAGGAGGGGGTGACAGTAGGGTGGGGGAGAACAAGAGTTAGGGTTTTCCTAATATTATTAAGCAAAAACTGTATTAAGAAAAACCTATTTTGAAATTAGAATATTTATATAGAGAGAGAGTCAGGGTTTGAAACCCTGATTTGAAAATTAGGGTTTCAAATCCTGATTTGGAAAATTAAGATTTTAAATTTTTATATAGTGTATACCTTGCATATATCGTATAAGAGTAGTATTGACATTTTCGAAATGCGTATTGACCACATAAGCAAAAAAAAAAACTTTTATAATGCATTAACGACAGAATGTTACGACTGATATCTTTTCAAAGTTTTTTTTATCATGGTTAGTTACATTTTGGAAGTTAGTGTCTTTGACTGTGATTTTACCCTAACCTCAAGGACATTGGTGTAATTAATCCAAATTCTAAAAATACTTGAAGGAGATATTCTTTTGATCATTTTACTTGTTAAAGTACCTAAAAGTTATAGAAACATTTAAAAAAAATGTCCTTTTGGCCATTTTAAATGTTAAACTTAAAAAAATAAATAAAGTCCAAATAAATAAAGTCAACATTCAACACATTGTACAATGGCTAGCGCTAGACCACGCACCTTACATGGGTTCTCCTCTTTCCGTCTTGTCGAATTTGGACTAGTTTGTGACGTTTTTGAATAAAACCTCAAGCATTCAACCCTAATTTTTTTAACACCCAAAGGGCAAAGCAAGGCAAGATCCGTATTTCTTAAGTATCCAATTCCTTGAATCCCTTCTAGTAATAAATATAATTTTTTTGTTTCAATTAGAATCGTGGGATTAGGAACTTTTGATTAGGAATTAGGAATTAGGAATTAGGAATATGGGCTTTGTCCGGATAAAAATGGTGTGCTTTTTTACATCACATTTGAGGAACAAAAGGTTGATTTTGCTTTCAGTTTTGATGTGCAATACTTTAAGCATGTTCATATCTTGGGATTTTGGAACGGGAAAAGGAAGTTAGTATATTATGCTTAAACCTACTTCGACGTAATGGAAGGGATGCTATCATTATATACTACCCTTTTCTTTGTTTATTACTGTGTTTAGAAGCCATTTCATCGCTACTTGTCTAGCCTAAATGTGTACGTATTGGACAGGTTCAGTGGCTCTATACTCCTTGTCATTGTCTTACTTCTCTTTGCAAACATATTGCATTTTGCTCTTACCATCTCACCACTCGTAAAACTAATAATTGCCTAATGCTAAGGGTTTTTTTCTTCTTAGTACATCTAGTGTACTGTCGATTCTACTTTGCCATGCTTATATATACCACTCCATGTGTTTGACAGAAGGTAGGACACAAGTCTTGGACTAGATAGTGTATTTGTTGACAAAAAAAATATGTGAGTAACTCGCAAATTCGCCCGACTAGACGGGTTGGGAGCAAGTAGAGATCGATGTCATTGGCCAGGTTTGGGTCAGCCCAGCCCTGGCCCTTTGGGCTTATCAAGAAAATGGGCCAAGCTTAGGCCAGAGAGAAACAGGCCGTGCTTGGGCCAAGCCGGGGCCCGGGCCCGGGCCCAAGCAATATATATATATATATATATATTCTTGTTAATCATTTTTTATTTTACGATAAAATTAAATATATGATAAATTTGTTAGTAGACCCTTTAATCCGGGCTTGAGGCCGGTTGCTTGTAAAGAAGCAGTCGAAATTATCTAATTTTTTAATATATAATTGTCCAAAAGAAGTGAGAAAAATGTTTATTTTGCTTGTAAATAACCAAATTCTTATGTGTATTGTTTACATAAAATATATTTATATTGTTTGAAAATAATCCACCAAAAAATTTAAACTATATTTTAAGAAAAAATTTATTCCAAAAAGTTGAAAAAAAGAAAAGAAAAAGAAATTACCTAATAATCTAGAAGATCTTCAACGCTCGAATAGTTGCTCTTCTTATTATCAACCGGTTTATCTTGTTTCTGATATTTTGCATCAAGATAATTCTTCCAACATATAAATTAACTCAAATGACTAATGATTAAAATGACTCCTCTTCTCATCTAACAGTACACTCCCGCTTACTGAAAAACACGACTCTGAAACAATCGTTGAGGCTTACACTAGTAGTATATCCCGGACAATTTGGGATAAAATTTTATAAATTTTACAATTTATTTTCAAAAAGTTAACAAATCAAAATTCATTTGCTCATCTATTGATAATTAAGAATAATAAGCAGTATTTGCATAAAAATCAATTTCATTAAGAAGAGAAAAAAGAAGATGAACATGTAAAAGCAGTTTCTACTCTTACTTGTTTGTGCCACTACATGTTTAATGCCCATATGAAATCACTACAAGAAAAAGTGGCTACAAAAGCGGCCAAAAACCGCTGCTATATATCAAATAGCCGCTGCGAAAAGCTTTGCCAGCGGTCCCCTACCGCTGTTGTAGGCCGCACTGCGAAAGACTTATAGCAACGGTCATATGTACTTACAGCAGCGGTCAACCGCTGCTATTTCTATTTCAAAATTCTCCTTTCAAACTTATCTATAGAAGCGGTCATGGCAACGGCAGCGGCCATCGACCGCTGGCATATGTTACTTCCTAATTCGAATTTAAATATATGGCAGTGGCTCAGTAGCTTAGTATTTTTAGAATAATTGATTTATATTTCTTTTACATAATGTCAAATGTATGGGAGTGTACATTGACCGCTGCTAAAGGTTTACAATTTCTTTTTTCATTATTTTTATTTGTTTGAATAGATAACCCTATTAAGGACCTATAAACGAAATCATCCAAGCTGTAACATAGTAATGTATCACTTAACAAGCCGTAAAAATATTAAAGTCATACACCATAAAATGTCATTGCATAAAATATCGAATAGTCACGAACAAAAGGGAGGGAGGCTAAAGACAAAAACTTGTAATAGCCTTCCCACATCAAACTGCTACATCAATTTCACTAGAATCAAAGTTTCTAGGACAAGGCCTACATATATAGCTCTTTCAAAAGATAAGACGCAATGCAATTTGCAACAGCAAGCGCTCCCATTGCTCGAGCTATTTGCATTTGCCTCCACATTAGCTTGGGACATAATCAAGCAACCGTTAGTGTGCGATTCAGTTGACTCCCATGAAGTTTGTTCAACTTAGTCAGTAAAAATGAAAACAATCTATAAGTTGCTCATGCTGTATTTGTAAGCCAATACAGAAGCATCTAAACATGCTCGATCTCTGGATACAGGTTATGTTAATACCAAATTAATCTTTAACAACACGATAAATTCAGCTCTGTTACAATTGCATGCATAAATTAACTAATGTTATCCCTAGATATTATGCAGGCCAGTTTGTTTATTGCAATCACGATGAAGTTAGCATAAAGCTTCTACCTCCACTTGCTGTTTTATATCAAAAGGCTCACCCAATGTTTTCTAAACAAGCTTGTGGTTGAGAAACTAGGCTCATCCAATGTTTTCTAACTGATTTTCTAGTTACCATGACCTTGTAGATACCCAAATGTACAGGTTTCAACTGTTATCTTCTCATGCAGCAAAGTCAATCTAAAAGATAATTTATGCTACTATTGGACACCGAAGTCAATCTAAAAGATAGTTGAACACTGTCATGTTGTGACCCCTCAATCATTCTTCTAATTGTGTACCTGAGAACTAGAACCAGTGGCTGTTGTAGAACAGTTCCCTGTAAGTTGATCAAGTGCTTCTTGCATTTTTTCCATTTGTGCCTTCATTTCATTCATTTCACTGGATCAGGAAACACAATTTACATAGATACACCAAAAATATGCATATAAGCATCTTGCCAAGCATGATATCAACAATTACTAGTGATGAAATGGTTGGGTGTGCTAAGTTAAAGAGTTGGTAGAGTATTTGGTCACCAACGTGGCTGAATGGAGAATCTTTGTTTTGATCTCCCCTCTGCTTTCTTATAGCTTAAGCGAAGAGAACCAAAACTTCAACTGCGATTTGTTCAAAGACAAGCTAATCTGGAACAGATGACGTACAGTATAAATTCAGAAAGAATTAGACGTGTATAATTTGAAATTCTAGAGGAAAATCTTAACGGTTAACTAGTCATACTCTTAAACCAAATACCAGATATTAAACACTGCGCATTATTGTTATTGCAATCATAAGCTACATCTGAGTTTTTGGTACGTTTATAAGCGCCATTATTTCTCGGCTATATTTATAAGCTGCAATTCATAAGCATAGAGAACCAATAACAACTTGGATGGCTAGATTAACTCACCTTAATTTCCAAATAGCAGACTAATCAGAATCTCATTCATTAATAACGACAAGTAGGGGTTATCAATTCACTGAAAAGAATCTTCGTCAATGATAACTTCGAGACGTAAGCAATGTAACAAAAACCAAAATCTACTCAACGAAAAAGATTATTTACTTTGTCCATGAGTAGAATCCTCCAGTGCGGAGAGCATGTATCATAGTACTCAAAGTACAGGTTACCGAGGCGATCCTTCATGGGCAATGCACCCTCATGGTCAATGCTTGAATCTGCCGAAGTGGCATCCGAAGCTTTGCTAGAGTTATTACTTATCGACCTTGAGAGCTTATCACTCTCGATGTCATCAAATTCCACCGGATCAGTATCATATCTTGGATTCCTATAAGAGAAAAGGGGCATACTTCATTAATTTCACAGCCGTCTCATGAAAACCGTCAATCCAAATACTCTTAAGTAAATAGACTTGGAATATACATGTAAGTTAATTCATTTATGCGCAGACACAAGCGGAGAGAGGAAGGGTATGTATACCTTGAAATTGCAGATGACTTGTTAAGATAGATCTGGATAGCAGAAAGATAAGGAACGTAATACTGCACAACGTTTTCACCATTATTTAACACTACTGGGGTGTTGGCACCATAAGCACTCCATTCATCATAGCACTCCCAGAGATCACCGAGAGTGAAGTACTCGATTATTCCCTTCTTAACTGGCTACCACTGGCTATTCAGATCTTGCAAGTAGCCCTGCAAAAACTCAAAATTAAAATGAACAGGTTTCTTATTTTGTAATCCACTTGTACCATAATAAAAAACTGAGGTATAGGAACAGAATCTTTAACCTTGCATTTAAACTTCAAAACCAAGCCATGCATACTTATCAAAGGCATAATCTTCACCTTTCAGAGAAGATAAGAGAGAAAACTACCAGGAAAAGAAGCAAAACTGAAAAAAAAGGTCATAAAATATGTTGAACCTTTAATGCCATTAGCTTAATCTCCCACAACTGAACCTACCAAAACTAATTCCACAAAAACAAATTGTATTATATATGCTTAACAGTTATGGAAGCTATCTATTTGTACTATTTTCATGGAAAAACTTTTAATGGGTTCAGGCATCATCGTGCCTCGTGGACGGGTGCAATGCAGCTCTTAGCAACTGCAGGGACTACTATAGGTGCTGTTGAAACTATTACAACAATTATTGCGCTACCACGTAACACGTAATGAGTTCGGAAACATACCGTATGAAGTCTTCGAATATTCCGACGTAGGATCCTTGTTGTTACGAGCCTCCAACACGCTTGATCTTTTTCGCAGGTACGAAAACGGCTACTAGAGTCGAGTTCTTCGTCCACGAACCAAATCCTAGAGCTTGGTGATTGCTCTAGAGAGAGGGTTATTATTATTGACTTATTTTTTATTGGGATATCTCTAACCTTTATATAGAGATACAATTAGAGACTGGCTTTACCTCTAACTCTTAGGAGATAAAGATTGTATTTATCTCAAACACCTAAGAGATAAATATTCTCTAAATAACTGTATTTATCCAAACTAACAAATACACATTATCTGTTAGTGGGCGGATAATGGGTCCACTGACCCAATTTATTAACAGCTCCCACTCGCCCACACACAGGGCAAATAAATCGTACAGTCCCTCTTTATCTCTCGTCCACTCATCTCCTCATACAGGAAATGGAACGTGCGACCTACGAGAAAGGATGTCCAGTTGAGGAGTATTGTATTAAGTTATCACCAAACTAACACAATACATCACTCTAAAAAAATCTCGTATGTACCCCAGATAGTTCAACTACACCAGATTAAACACTCTCAAATCCCTCATAGTGAGCAGTGTTAAACCTCTTATATGTTATGTATTCATGACTCATATCGAAACGAAAATCGACAAAGTCGCCCGGGCTATGAATCACACAACATGATGTAATATTGAACTTTCTTCCCAAAGCCCTCATGTCATTCCAATTAGACCCAACCGCTTTCCTAGACATGCCCCACGAGACCGCATCATCCATGATCCAAGGGTACATGCTAAAGTAGCGACATTGAGTATCCTCTTCATGACATAGTCTAAGGTGAAAAGGGTACCATATAGGATCAAAAATTTCGATCCAAGTGGCTCACACAGTGACGAAGCAGGGATTCATTCGTCACTCCCACTGTCGGTCTGCATTTAGCACATGCAGTATGATTTGCATGCTATGGCGTAACCCGCAAGGGCGTGTCACATAAATGTATAATAAAATACGCCATACGAATCTAAGTCTAGTCACTGTACAAGCGCCTAACCTGAGTTTTTCAGCCCAGTCACTCTCATAGTGCCTGCCTGAAATCTCACATTCGGCTGTAAACAGGCTACATAGAGTTGTGGAGATACTCTATGATCGACCTACATTTATTAGGTCTCATCTTAGCTCCAACTAAGGCGACATGTTTGCTTTATAAGCTGTATCATCTTATTCGCCCACTTGGCGCTTAAGACAATTATGTCTCATCTTGCTCGCTATCTTAGCGCCAAGGTGAATTACCCGTGTGAGTGGGTCAATTCGAGCCTGGTGACACTCTCAACAAGGATGTATATGTAATCACAAAGATTATCCATTCATTCCAAAATAAACTCAAATCAAGGAATGAAAAATTAATGTAATAAATAATGTCAAGTACATAAGATGCCATAAACATATCAAAACCTACGTAGTCCCATACTCCTAATGTGAGAAAGGAAAACATCTCTAGCAATAGGCTTGGTCAAAGGATCAGCCACCATTCTGCCAGTAGGTATATGCTTCATGGTCACCTCTCCTTGCGCAACTAAAGTTCTAATGAAGTGATAACGAAGGCCTATGTGTTTGGCCTTCCCATGATATTTGGGGTCCTTTACAAAATCTAGGGTAGCTGTATTGTCACAGTGAACAGTGACAGACTCGTCTGCATGAGCTGTAACCCCTAGAGCCTGTAAGAATGACCTCAACCAAACAGCTTCCTGGACTGCTGCTGAACAAGCAACATACTCCGACTCCATCGTGGATAGGGCGATGCAAGTCTGTTTACTACTGCACCAAGAGATAGCTCCACCTTCTAGTATGAATGCATAACCTGAAGTGGATCTGCACTCATCTCTATCACCGCCCCAATCAGCATCGCTGTATCCTCTCAATCTCAAGTCTCCACCATGATAGCACATGACGAGATCAGCGGTTCCACGTAAGTATCGAAGAATCCTCTTCACCGCATTCCAATGAGCGGGTCCAGGATTACTCTGATAACGACTCACCATTCCAACGGCAAAGCAGATGTCTGGACGCGTACACAACATAGCGTACATCAGACTCCCAACTACAGCCGCGTAAGGCACTTTGGACATCTGATTCTTTTCCTCATCATTCTTTGGGCATTGGTCTGTTGTTAAAGTACACGCCTTGTCCATTGGAGTGTCTATGGGTTTTGAGTTATGCATACGGAATCGTTCAATGACCTTCTTGATATATGTCTCTTGAGACAAACCGAGAAGTCTCTTTGGACGATCACGTATGATTTGAACCCCGAGCACATAATTAGCTTCTCCCATGTCCTTCATCTCAAAAGTTGAGGACAGCCACTGCTTAGTGGCGACAATGGAACTCATGTCATTCCCAGCTAAAAGAATGTCATCCACATACAAAGAAAGGATCAGAATATTTTTCTTGGATCGTTTTACGTAAACGCAATGGTCTTGTTCAATCATTTCAAAACCTATAGAGGTAATGGCATGATGAAACCTAAAGTACCACTGCCTAGACGATTGTTTGAGACCATATATAGAACGTTTGAGCCGGCAAACTTTGCGCTCATGTCCCTTGACTTCAAAACCCTCAGGTTGAGCCATATAAATCTCTTCGTCTAGTTCTCCATTGAGAAACACAATCTTAACATCCATATGAAAAAGTTCTAAATCCTGCTGGGCGACAATAGTTAGGATCAGGTGAATTAAAGCAAATCTCACCACTGGGGAGAAAGTGTCTTCATAGTCCACACCCCGCAGTTGGGTATAGCCTTTCGCCACAAGACGTGCCTTATACTTGTCAATTGACCCGTCTGCCTTGCGCTTGACTTTTAAAACCCACTTGTTTCCAACAGTCTTGCGCCCTGGCGGAAGGTCAACCAACTCCCAGACCTGATTCTTCTCCATTGAGCTCAACTCATCTTTCATTGCAGCCATCCACTCATTACTAGCAGGTGAAGATAAGGCTTCTTCCATAGAAGTGGGCTCATCTTCATCAGTTGGAGTGCACATAAGAATTTCACCTTCAATCTCAAAACGACGACGTGGAACTCTTCCTCGTGCACCTCTACGCAGTTGAGAATCTTGTTGACCTGATGGTCCTGATGGTGTGCTCCCACTGTCTAGGATGCTCCCACTGGGTTGAAGATCACTTATACTATCTTCAGCGACAACAGGATGAGAAACTAATCCCCCACCTTCGCTTGAAGATGGTAAAGTGGCTTCAACTTCCTCTAACTCATAGAGGTCAAGATTCTTACTTGCATCTCCAATGCTAGGAAAATCATTCTCTATGAAATCGACATCACGAGACTCTATTTCAGTCTTTCCACCATTTGGATGTTCACCATACATCACATAGCCTTTAGAGTTTTCAGAATACCTCAGGAAGATACTCTTTTTAGCTCTAGGCCCTAGTTTCCCATACTTATGAGAAATACTGTGAACATAACCTGCTGAGCCCCATGGGCGCAAGTTATCCAAATTTGCTTTTGGCCATTCCAAAGCTCATATGGGGTGGACTTGACTGATTGTGAAGGCACTCGATTAAGTATATAGGCTGCAGTCAAAAGAGCATCCCCCTAAAAAGATATTGGGAGGTTTGCTTGCGCCATCATAGACCTAACCATGTCTAACAATGTTCTATTCCTTCTTTCCGCAACACCATTTTGTTGTGGAGTATTAGGAATAGTAAGTTGCCTGCGTATCCCTTTTTTTTCACAAAACTTCTTGAAGTGATCTGACAAATATTCGCGTCCTCGGTCAGTGTGAAGAGTTTTTAAATTCTTCTCTTTCTGATTCTCAACCTCAGCTACAAAGCGTTTGAAACAGTCCAAAGCTTCATAGCGGTGAGATATCAGATACACATAACCATATCGCGTATAATCGTCTATCAGTGTAAGGAAATAAGAGGAGCCATGGCGTGCCTTTACACTCATAGGTCCGCATATGTCAGAGTGAACTAGCTCAAGTGGTTGAGTTGCTCTCACAGCCTTTTCAAAAGGCTTCCTGCATGCTTTACCGGCCAAACAAGCCTCACAAGTTTGTAGATTGACTCTTGCGAGTGGGCCCAAAAGGCCTTCTCTAGCCAAACGAGTCATCCTATCTTGGCCTATGTGGCCCAGTCTTGCATGCCAGGTGGTAGAATCATTCACAATATTATCATTCACAACATAAGAATAAGAGGACTGTGAATCATTTAAATCCAATTGAAAAAGACTATCCATGCGAAAAAAACCATGTCCGAACAAAACATCATCCAAAAAGATGTCCAACTTATTACCCTTAAAAATAAAGGAAAAACCACTGTCTAATAAAGCAGTAACTGAAAGTAGATTAAGCCGAACAGTGGGTGCATATCGCACATCCTCAAGAATCAATGTGCGCCCAGTGCGCAACTTGAGCTGGTAAGAACCAACTCCTAGCACCTCTTCGGAGCTATTGTTTCCCATGAAGATATGTTTGTTACCCGCTGGAATCCGGTGATAATCTACGAACCCCTCTCGATCACGTGCTACATGTTTTGTTGCACCTGTATCCACAAACCACACAGGTTGGGAATGAGCAACCATCACATGTGAGGAAACATATAACTGAGAGAGAGATTTGAAAGTACCTTCTTCGGCTCAGTGCAATCACGAGCGAAGTGTCCTTTCTGTTGACAGTTGAAGCATTTAACTTTAGACAGATTCTTTTTCCCACCACGTTTTCCTCTCTTGCGTTTCTTCATTTTTCCTTCCTTTGGCGCAGAAGTGCTAGCCTCACCTTTCTTACCTTTCTTACTTTGTCTTCCGCGCTTGCCATTTGCATTGCGCGATCCCCCTTGGGCGACATAAGCAAGGGTCTTGTCAGCATCTCGAGTCTCGTCCTCAAGGATGACATGCTGTGAAACATCAGAAAAGTTCTTGATGTTTTCACTGTGAGTCAATATCTGTTTCATATTGGCCCATGAGGCAGGAAGGGACCTTATGACAGCTCTGACTTGCTGCTCATCTGTGAGCGCATGGCCAGCATCCCTCAGCTTACCAATCATATTGGACATCATCCTTAGATGTTCACTCATGGTATGTTTAGGGTCTTTTGTGTACTCCTCAAACTTAATCACAAGGCTACGAAGCCGCGTAGTTGAGGTTCCACCAAAAGAGAACTTGAGCTGCTCCCATAAAGCTTTGCAAGTTGGAAGTTCATCATACTGCCCGATTAGATCATTTTGCAAGCTGCTCAACAAGGTGTAGCGCGCACTACGATCTTTCTGATTCCATTTCTGGTAGGCAGTGTGGTCTCTTAGGGGTTGCGCCTCAGTTGGCGCGACCATCTCCTTGGTCAAGTGCTCCTCGAGCTCTTGTTCGTTCAGCATGAATTTCATCTTTTTGTGCCAAACGTCATAATTGTCTCCGTTAAGTTTTTCACCCTTAACGAGATCAGCTATGACATTCTTGGTGGCCATTATATTCACTACATTAGATTGCGCAAGGAAAAGACATTAATTATACATCCTTCTATTTATTTCAAAAAATTCAAATGAAAAACATAATCCTTCCTCACATCATGAAATCAAAAATTTGCTAAGCTCGTAATCATCTCCCATGTATGTGAGTTGGGAAAAATATTTTTCAAGTAATTTTTCGCAATAAATTTCATCATTATATAAGCCACAATATAATAAATCATCCACATGATAATTTAGAACAATATAAAATTGCACCATGCAATAAAGTGTGCAAGGACTCCATTGAGCCCCATTGGCATTCTAATAACTTATGCTAAGAAAATTCTGACTTGAATAATGTGCGTGCGAAATTACATCCCCGTACAAGGCTTTCTGGAAATATACAGGGAAATAGTAGAATACAACATCTTTGAGAATCCTACTACAAACTACTCCAATAAAACAAATGGAGATGCCGCACAACACATTATTCTCAAAAGAATTTTCTTAAAATAAGAGTAAACACATAAACATAAGTTTCTTTAGAATGCCAATCTAGTATCCATCCATTTAACCTAAAACTAGCATGCTCAAATAACAAGTTAAAGGGTAATTTAAATGGATGAATATGTCACATTCTCCTTCCAAGGAAAACGGGCGTAAATGTCTTGAAATTGGGTTTAAAGAGGTGTGGGCTTACCAAAAGGCCAACAAATATATTTCAACAAAAAACATATTTAAACCATAACACTTAATCAAGGCAAATAAATAAAACATAATTCATTTATGTCATATAGCTCTCCATAATATTTATTTCTGCTCACAAAGTGCAAAAATTAATATTTGCGCATTATTTGTATTTTTTGGACCACAAAAGTACCACAAAAAAATATTTCTAAATGACTCAAAAATGAGAGATAAATTCTTTAAATTGGCAAACAGTAAATTTATCCCTAATATACCCTCTGGAATTAAAGAAAAATTCTGAGTGCATCAAAACAAATTTTTAAAGCTAATTTTTCTAGAAAAAATCATTTTAAAAATTAAACAAAACACACACAAAGGGTATTAAGGTAAATTTAATACCATAGAAAAAACCAGTGGGTCAAGATGGAGCTCCACTCGCCGGTGGTGAGAAAAACGGCCCAAAAAATAGCCCTCAGGCGCCTCCACGCGCCATCGCGCGGGTGGGGCAGCGTCTAGGTTTTTTTTTGAACAGGCGCGTGGGGAGACTTGCTGGCGCGTGGGCGCATCTGTCAGCTGCCTCGGCTAGAGCGTGGGAGCGCGTCTTGGCGCGCGTGTCTCATGCGCGGCTGACTTCGCATGTGGCGCACGTGGGGGTGCGTGGCAGCTCCTCTTGAGCGCGTGGCGCGCGTGGGACCACTGTTCATCTTCATCTTTAAACCCTAATTTTTTTTCAGCCGCCGCCATGCCACGATGCCAACTTCCGAATGCCATATCTCACTCGTTTTTAAGCCAAATAATGCGTACGATATATCGTTGGAAAGCTTATGCGACATAGATTAATTTTGTACCAAACGATCATGATAAAAACTGAATATCATGCTCTGAATTTGAGTCCCAAAACTAGAAAAAAAAATACAGTTTTCTTGAAAAATAAAATTGTGATTTCTCACAAATCATGCATAAAAAAATCACGAAATTTTACGGAGTTCATCCTCAACCATAGGAGCACAAAACTATAATTATTTTTCAGAAAACATGCTCAAAAATTTTGAATTTTTGTAATGGGTCTCGTTCATGTATCCGGAAAAAATCGCAACATGCACATAATTTAATTAGCATGTTAAAGGCGAATCAACAAGTAATCATGCTCTGATACCAATGTTGAAACTATTACAACAATTATTGCGCTACCAGGTAACACGTAGTGGGTTCGGAAACATACCGTATGAAGTCTCCGAATATTCCGACGTAGGATCCTTGTTGTTACGAGCCTCCAACACGCTTGATCTTTTTCGCAGGTACGAAAACGGCTACTAGAGTCGAGTTCTTCGTTCACGAACCAAATCCTAGAGGTTGGTGATTGCTCTAGAGAGAAGGTTATTATTATTGATTTATTTTTTATTGGGATATCTCTAGCCTTTATATAGAGATACAATTAGAGACTGACTTTACCTTTAACTCTTAGGAGATAAAGATTGTATTTATCTCAAACACCTAAGAGATAAATATTCTCTAAATAACTGTATTTATCCAAACTAACAAATACACATTATCTGTTAGTGGGCGGATAATGGGTCTACTGACCCAATTTATTAACAGGTGTCATATGGCCTGTTAACTCCATTCCAAGACTCCGCAGGTTACAATCAACTGGCCAGAAGCAACGGTTCTACCAACAGTGTAGAAGGTAGGACTTGTTTGGTGCTTCTTGAGCTCATAAATCGCTTTTGTTTTGTTCAACAGTTCCAAAAACAAAATTCGATTGCTTATTTATCACCATACTCAGATAAATTATTTGTTTTTGTTTATCTACTCTACGATTCCCATTTTGAAGTATACCGGGTAATCGGGTATAGTCGTAGTTAAAGGAAAACTGCCCTAATCTATCATTTCACTTGTTACTCCATGGCAGAGCCAGTCCCTATCCAACCGACTAGACATATCAAATAAGATAAAACTAGTGAAGACAATTACAAATGGTTAATTAACATTCAATATGACTATCATTTGAACCAAAGAAGCAGCAAAGACATGTTTAACAAAGACATGTTAGCAAAATGGAGCCTACCCAAATCAACATTCAAGCCAAAAGCTGAAACAAGAATGGAATTCAATTCATAGCACCCAACAGAATAATGAAATGCGACATAGCCGAAGTCCATAACCAACTGATGCAGAGATAAAGTAGCACCAGACTTACCTCAGAAGCACAAATCAGTAGAGATTATCAAAAGCTAGTGTTCCACACTGCACATCAATTGATAAAGGTAGAGAAAGATGTTAAAATGGTATTGATTTCTGGGATGTGTATTTCTCATTTACACGTAGCTGTATTTATATACACCAAAGAACCAAACTAAATCCTAAAATTAAGCTATACAAATGACAATGCTAGAACTAAGCCCAAGACTTAAGCTTGTACAAGTGGAAATATAATAGATCATGGAGGTCATGATTCTGGGCTGTCAAGATCCTAGAGCTTAGCCAAGATTTAAGCTGCACTATCCTTGGCTGAATTTGTGTGATACGTTAAGACTCCCCCTCAAGTTGGAGCATGAAGATCACAAATGCCCAGCTTGGATTTTAAATACTGAAATTGATCACGACCAAGAGACTTTGTAAACAAATCAAAAAGTTGATCATGAGAAGAAATTTTAATGGTGCGGATCAAACCCTTGAGCAATTTTTCACGAACGACGTGGAAATCGATCTCAATATGTTTAGTACGTTCATGGAAAACAGGGTTGACAGCAATGTGTAGAGCAGCTTGATTATCACAATAAAGGGGTACTGGAGTTGTCAAAGGCATGCCAAAATCTCGTAAGAGAAATGAAAGCCATGTAAGTTCATATGTTGCAACAGCCATAGAACGATATTCAACTTCAGCAGATGATCGTGAAACAATTGTTTGCTTCTTTGTCTTTCAAGAAATGGGACTCGAACCAAGAAAAATGCAATATCCTATTGTGGAACGTTGAGTCATGGGGCAGCTTGCCTAGTCAGAGTCATAAAACGCTTTCAATGCAAGATCAGACTTGCTATGAAGAAAAATGCCTTGGCCGGGAGAACCCTTCAAAAAGTGTATTAAACGATGGGCAGCATCAAGATAAGGTTGCCGAGGTTGATGCATGAACTGACTTAATATATTGACAGTGTGAACAATATCAGGGTGAGTGATAGTAAGGTAGATTAGGCGACCAACCAGTCTTTTATACGGAGATGGATCAGAGAGTATGGCTCCTGTTGAATTTGAAAGTTTTAAGTTTTGTTCCATGGGAAACTCGGATGGGCGAGCACCAGTGAGGTCACAGTCATCAAGGATGTCGAGGGTATACTTGCGTTGACAGAGATATAGACCACGAGATGAGCGTGCAACTTCAATGCCCAAGAAATATTTTAAAGAATCTAAGTCCTTTGTATGAAATTGGCCGCAGAGACGAGCTTTGATAGATTGAAGTAAAGTGACATTTGAACCTGTTATAAGAATGTCATCAACGTAAATAAGAACGAAAACTGAAGCACCTTGTTGACGAATAATAAATAAAGAGTAGTCGGCTTTTGACTGGATGAAGCCAAGGCTCAGGAGAGCATTGGAAAATTTAGAAAACCAATTGCGATGAGCCTATTTGAGACCGTAGAGGGACTTTTGGAGCTTGCAAACAAGGTGGTCCCGTTTGCGTCGATAACCAGGTGGTGGAGTCACGTATACATCTTCTGTAACATCCCGGAATTTTCCGGAACGTTAACACTCAATCAATCGTTTACACTAAGACAATAGGACCCTCAACTCAACCAATTATAGAACCATCAGTCCGTCAAAGCAACTAAACCATTGAGTATAATAATACTCTTAGCGTACAATTATACTTGAAACATCAAATCTAAGCTACCAATTCTAAATAACAATAATGGCCCACGCAGGGGTTTTAAAGGCTAATACTGAAACTTAAGTTCTCTTTCGCTCGGCTCAGATCTAGTCCACACCCAATGCGATCTATTGTTGGTTATCACTTGCGGAAAGGAAGTCAAAGGGGAATGAGCTTTTGAGAGCTCAATAAGGTTGCTCAAACGAAGAAGTTACGAAAGAATTTATAAATGCAATTCATCAGGATTTTCAAAAAAGAATCATAACTAGTTCGATCAGACATCAATACGATTTTCAGATACGTTACAAACGATCACGAATACAATAACATGAGCAATTGCAAAGCCACACAGGCAGTGCAGGGTAATCACTTAGCAAAGCCACAAAAGCAAGGCTCACTAACACTTTCCACAGGCTAGTCCATCAAGGTACTAGCCCACACCAATACACCAGCTAGTCCGTCAAGGTACTAACCCACACCAAGAAATCGGCTAGTCCGTTAAGGTACTAGCCCACACCAATATCCTCTAACATATACACCAACTCCCGCCAAACACACCAATGTAGAAACTCATGTCAATTAACAGAATGACAACAATCGATAATGCAACAATTAAATCAATACACAACGAGAAATAAACACAGAGCATCGAATATGATTTCCAATAAACGCTTAAGGCCCAAGAAAAGGTATTTAAGGCAAATAACACATTCTCATAACAAATACAATAGATTCCAAAGAAGTTCGATATCAATTTTGAAAAAAATATACGAGGACAAATTGATGAGTTGGGTTTCGGACAGGAATCCCTTACCTCAGTCCAAGCTATGCACTGCTCAACGACCTCGATCCAAAATCCTTTGAATTAACCTAGGTCGGGCAAATTGTTTATCAGAACACTATCCACACTGATGTATTATAAACCTAATTTAACTACCCACAACATACTCATTTCTCTACCCGGAACGACGAAATTCAAAGCAGTTTCCCATTCGGTTAACCTAACCCGACACTCGTCACACTCCACGAGGCTCTAAAATATCCCAAAAATATTCTTATCATTCATTAAGCATTGTTTATAGCTTAATAGAGCATATGGGATAAAAATATAATTTTTGATTATTTTTGAATTAAAAATAATTTCCTTAAATACACTAAAAATCAACAAATTTCCATAATTGCTTCTACTTGGAAATAAGTACTCATAATTTTTACACAATCCTTAATATATATGTATAAAAATTATAGAAATGAAAATCAGGATTTAAAAGGCGCTAAAACTATTTCTTTATTTTTCATTTTGCTAAATTCAATGCGATACGGAAAATGATCCCAAATCAACTCCAAAATTATCAAACTTTTACTGAGTCTTTCTTAAAGTATAAAAACATTACTATAATTTTTCCAAAACATTTTCATGGGTTAAAAGGCTCCAAAAGATTTTTATATGTATGAATTTGCAGAAAATATAATAAATACATACAATATAGAACAATATGAAATTTTCACAGAAATTATAATATTGTACTAAGAACCATCCTGTAAATTTTTAGAATTTTTGGACAAGCGTACAATACCAACAGCCACGTGGTACAACTGTGCAAGCACAGTGTACCACTCCACTGCACAGACCCATTACTGTTCACCTGTCTTCTTCCTTTCTTCCACTCCGCACAGCCTTCTTCCCAGAAACAAACTCACTCGCATGCCTGGTTCGTTCATTTCCTACACACACACACACACACACACACACACACACATCTATACTACTTTCACTCATTCACACACACACACACACACACACAACAAAGCACAAACTCATATTTCTCCACACCCACGGCAGTGGGTCTTCCCTGCTTATTCACCTTTTAATTTGGTTCCACACACTCACAAGCACCACTTCACTCACACAGGCCTATATATATACCCACTATACACACACACTAATTCACAACACCCATACATCTACACAACACCTTACAACTGCTCTTACCGATGCACTTCCATAAATTCCTCCCAATGAAACACACCCAAACTTACACAGGCTGTGCACTAAAGATTGACACGCACGCACGCGCACACACACACACACACACACACACACACACAAACTCACACACTGCATTCACCTTTTACTCCCCATAATACACACACTAAAACAAATCCATACTCTCCTGGGTTAAGACCATAAGTAAGATTCAAAATGTGTCCCTATGTCTCCCAGTAAATTAATGGGTTACTACTGCTGGCAGCCAAGCCACTTTGCCGCGTACGCATGATATACATCAGCATTGACAAACACCTTCTTTTCAGGACCATGTGCTGTCAACAAGTCTTTTTGTGTGAAGATTGCCTCTGTTCTAACTAAAGACCTCTGTCCAAACCTTCTCTCCAAACCCAAAACCCACCCACACACGTCACGTCTGCACTAACGGACACACACGTACGATACCCAAATGCAGTGTTACACACCAATACATTGAATCACTGCAAGAGAGCTTACTGGAGGTTGGACTCTCTTCGCCGGAGTTCACGGACCGCCTTCTTTGTCTCTTTTTGTGTAAGTTCTTCCTCTGCAAAACTCTCTCCCTCTCTCACGAACCCACACATAAACTGTTTCTCTCTCTCTCTCTGCCGATCTTCAGAAAATAGGGAATGGGAAATAGCTAGAGACGGCTACCCCATAGTATAACCAGGTATATATATAAACCCTAATTGACGAATCACAAAGAGAACCCCTTGCACTCACATTAGTCACTAAAATTTTACCGGACTTTTTATTTTCGCAAAATGGTCCAAAACATAAAATATTTATGATAAAATATATGTTAGAAAAATTATTAATGGCTGTTGCGCTAACCCTCTTCACTATTTGTCACTAAAAGTAGTTACATAAAAATATCTACACTGATTAAAAGAAAATTCATCACCAAAAGTTTATAAAAATATCATTAAGCTAATCGTCACTAAGTACATCAATGAATGCCTCTTGTAATTGCCACCTTTAATTAAAACTTATGGTTTCTAAAAATTTTATCGCTAAGGTTGTAAAAAAATATTTTAGCTAAAAGTTACCAGTAAAATTTCATTCATGGCAATCGACGATAAATGTCGCCAATATAATATCAATGCTAAAGATAAAGTACAAAGTTGTCGCTAAAAGTTGTTAAAAAAAATATCGACACTAAGAAAAATATATTCGCTACTAAAATTTTTAAATAAATTCAAAAAAGTATCAGGGTGTTACATCTTCAGCAAGGTCTCCATGTAAGAAAGCATTATGGACATCCCACTGATGAATTGGCTAATAACGTGCAACAACAATAGTGAGAAGAACACGAATAGTGACATGTTTGGCAACAGGTGCAAAGGTGTCATGGTAATCAATTCCCTCAATTTGTGTGTAGCCTTTAGCAACAAGATGAGCCTTGTAACGTTCAATAGATCTTGAAAACCCATTTAGACCCAATGGCTTTCTTACCAGGAGGTAGAGGAACAAGTGACTAGGTATTGTTTTTGGTCAAGGAAACAATTACGGATTGCATTGCATCTCACCATTCCTGAAATTTCATGGCTTTGTGGAAACTAGTTGGCTCATTAGTAACAGTTAAGGTAGTAAGAAAAGCTTTCTGAGGTAAAGAAAAATGATGATAGCTCAAGGAAAAGGCAAGAGGATGACATGTACCTTGTCTAGTAGATGAAGATGAATTGGAACGGGCAATAGACACATAGTAATCTTTGAGATAACTTGGTGGTTTATGAGTTTGAAGAGGTCTACCAATGGATATAACGGGGTCATTAGGAGCAGGAGACATAGGAGTGAAATGTGCATCACTAGGTGAGGAAGGAGGAGAAGGTGTAACAGGTAGTTGGTTAGTAATAGGAGAGGTGGGTCTGGGAGAAGGTGACTCAATTTCAGCTAGAGGTAAAGGAAAAATAGAAGAAGAAGCGAGGGTGGGAGAATGATGGATATGATAAGGAAAAATGGTCTCATGAAAGACAATGTCACGCATAACATAAATGGTCTTGGTGAATAAGTCATAGACTTTAAAAACCTTTTTGACCATAGGGATATCCCACAAAAATGGCAGGAGAAGCACGTTTGTCAAATTTGTGAAGAATATTAGTGTTACAAGCAAAATAAAGACAACCAAAAACTTTAAGATGTGATACATTAGGTTGTTTTTGGAAAAGAACTTCATGAGGGGTTTTATATTTTAAGATAGGAGATGGTAGACGATTTATAAGGTAGGCTGCTGTAAGGACACATTCTCCCCAAAATTGTAATGGTATGTTAGCTTGGAATCGTAATGCTTGAGCAATGTTTAGGAGGTGACGATGTTTACGCTCCACAACACCATTTTGTTGAGGAGTAGAAACACAACTAGATTGTTGATTGACACCTAAAGAATGGAAGAATTGATAAGTATCTTTGTTAAAAAATTCACGAGCATCGTCTGAGCAAACTTGGCAAATGGAAGCGTCAAATTGGGTTTTGGCCATAGTGAAAAAATAATGGATTAGACTATTGGCTTCAGTTTTATGGTTCAATAAATAAACCCATGTGCTACAGGAAAAATCATCGAAAATAGTGAGAAAATAATGTGCACCAGATAAAGAGGCTGTGCAGTAAGGGCCCCAAATGCCAATATGAATTAACTCAAAACAGAACTTTGTACCAATTTTACTAATTGAAAAAGGTAATCGAGTTTGTTTGGCAACTGGGCATACAGTGCAAGTACATTTATTTGAAATGGAAATAGTACTATCTAATGCAGTGAGTTTAGAGGGGAGAGAAAAAGTGGGATGACCAAGACGCCAATGCCATAGATCGAAGTGTGAGCCATGAAGCGTTGTAGATGCCGTAGATGGAGATAAGTCCAAGAAGTAAAAACCACCGCACCTTTTACCCGTTGCAAAAATCATTTCTGTCTGCGGGTCCTGAAAAATACAAGAGTCATGAAAAAAGGTGACAATGTAAGGAGATTGAGCGGCTAACTTACTAATAGACAACAAATTGAAGTGGAATGAAGGAACATGTAGAACATCAAGAAGAGTGAGGTTGGGAAATAAAGGGACACTACCAATTCCAGTGACAGGAACATGAGATCCATTAGGTAAACAAATAAATGAAGATGATGGTGTATGAGAGGAAAAAAATGTGGTATCTGAAACCATATGATCAGTGGCTCCAGTATCAATAATCCATAATGGGTGAATAGATGAGGTAGAGAAGGAAAATGATGTACCTGCAACATTAGCTAATGGATATGGATTACCAGTAGGGAGCAACATCAGAAGTTGCTAGATTTGATTAGCAGTGAGTGATGGAGCATTAAAGCTTGATGCGGGCGTGGGTTTGTCATATGTCACAACATTAGACTGAGAGGGATTCCCAAAAATAGGAGCTGAACCGTGAGATGCTTGTCGTGTAGGACCACAAGTTACTGATTGATAATGGGATTGGCTACCATGGTTTGAGCCATTATCATTAGTCTGAGGGAGATAGCCATGTTGTTTGAAGTAGCGACTATCTGAATGACCATCCATGTTGCAATAGTTACAGTGGTGCAAGGACGGTTACTATTGTCTTGCCGAGCAGTTGGACGAGAAGAAGAATTTGGTGGCTTGTGAGTTGTTGCCATCACTGCTGGAGAAGGTAAAATTTGTCAAGAATCGTGAAGTGAGCGTTGTCTCTCTTCTTGTAAGGAGTAGGCTTTAGTCATAGATGGAAGGGGATCCATCAGTAGAATTTGACTTCGTACAGAGGCATATGACTCATTAAGTCCTTGTAAGAAATCCATGAGAGCATCGCTCTCAAGAAAATCAGTGTGGGTTTTCATGGCACCACATGTGCAAGTGGGTGGTGTTTGATACGAAGAGAGTTTGTCATGGTAGGCCTTGAGGGTGGTATAATATGTAGAAACTGAATCTGTATTTTGTGCATTGTTGGAGATGGCTCGCTGTATCTCAAAGATGCGGGGAGCATTTTTTTTGAGAAAATCGATCATGAAGATCAACCCATACGTCACTAGCAATAGTTGTCCAAAGAATAAGATGATATGGGGAGGTTGGATTAGCAATTGCTGGGTTTTTTTGAAAAAACCACGAAGGAGATTAGATGGGTTTGTGGCTTGTACAAATTAGCAGGTTGTATAAAGAAATTAGATGGTATGGTAGGTGTTTGTTGAAATGTCTGAGAGAGATTAATTGTTCGGGTCAAAGAAGAACGACTCGGTTTGTAGGATCTGATACCATGTTAAAATGATATTGATTTCTGGGATGCATATTTCTCATTTACATGTAGCTGTATTTATGTACACCAAAGAACCAAACTAAGGCCTAAAATTAAGCTATAAATATGACAATGCTAGAACTAAGCCCAAGACTTAAGCTTATACAAGACGAAAGGTAATAGATCATGGAGGTCATGATTCTGGGCTGTCAAGATCCTAGAGCTTAGCCAAGATTTAAGCTGCACTATCCTTGGCTGAATTTGTGTGATACGTTAAGAAAAGATTAAAAGATTGGAAAATTAAAATTTTGAAAAATTGAGTTAGAGAAAGCCTAATTTTGGGAAGACCCAAGCAATTGGAAGTTAGAGAGGGAGAGGGAGAGAACCAGAGAGAGAATTTTTTATTTGTGCGATTGGGTGTGTGTGCGTATGTGTGTATGGTGCATGAGTCTGCTGTTTCTGTGTGTGTGCATCTGTTTTGTGTATGTGTGTGTGTGTTTCTTCAAAAGGGAGATCTTGAGACAGAACCAGAGAGCCGAGTTTGGGAAGTAACCTAATTGTGTGCGTCCGGTGAGTGTGTGCGCGTCCAGGGTGTGTGCGCGTCTAGAGTGTGCGTATTTGCGTTTGATGTGTGTGTGTGTGTGTGTGTGTGTGTGTTCAGAGAGAGGGAGAACGGAACCAGAGAGCCAAGAGCCAAAATGGGGGAGGTAACCAGAGTATGTGAGTTGGTGGGATACAAAATGACAAGATTAAAAAAAAAATGGGGAGTCTACTGCAGCGGTATGATTGCCGCCTAAAACTTGCTTAGCCGCTTGCATTGGTTTTCATTTGGCACTCAAATTTCGCGGTCTTTGTGGTGTAAAATTTTCAGCCCCACTTAAGTCGCGGGGAATTTTTTTTTTATAAGTTATAGCAGCGGGACACTACGGCCGCTGCTATATATCATATATACCAGGGGGTTTTTTGGCCACTGCTATAAACCGCTATTATATATAGTCTATACCAACGGTTTTTTTTTTTGCCGCTGCTATAGGGCATTTTTCTTGTAGTGAATGACCTATGATATTTGACCGCTTAATGTTGCCCGCGCACGTCAATGGAATTTCTATATAAGTTATAAAGACCTTCAAATGACTCATGTAAACACGGTTCTCTTTGCTGCCGGGTAGCACATTTTTCATATATTTCTAATAATGAGAGATGTATACCATGCAACTTGAACCTAGAATCCAAAGTAGTGGCGATAACGAAAACAATAGGCAATTCCTCTCAATATTTTTTAAATTTAATGTCTACCATTTGTACTATATCATGAAATGGTTTTATATATCTCTATTTCTCTAAAATGTTAGTAATTTTTAGATTTTTTCATACAGTAATAGGGGACGTGGGATAGTACGTATCAAACAAAAGATCGGTAGACGTGTAAAATATCTCTAAAAATTCAACTAGGTGTGCGGCTAACTGCCATTCGTCAGGAGTTGGCAAACGTTGTGGGAACATAGTTAGTGGGCAATGAATATACAACTGTTGTAACATATATAACATGTAAAAGCATTTTATATGTGGAGTTCTACATATGCATTACATCTGTAAGTGGTCTCCTATGAGGCAAACCATATTAAGCACATAAAATTTTAAATTCCTGTATTCTTGGACCCGAACAATTAATAAATGCCGCCATACCCTTCATTTTGTGAAGAATATTTTCTACAGCACCTAAACCATCTTGAACAATTAAATTAATTATATGCAAACACATTTAATGTGAAAAAAGTTACCATTAAATATAGGTCTAAGGTTCGTCTTCAAGACTTCAACAGCGGCTATATATGAGAAGCATTATCAAAACTGATACTCATAATCTTATCCATTAATTTAAACGTGTTACACACTTAGCATGTAATATCAGCAATGCGAAATGCATCATGCGGATAGGAAAGAGTTCAAAAGCGATAATTCTTTTCTTCATTACCCAATTAGAATCAATCCAATGTGCCCTCACACAAGCATAATTAACCAAAGTAAAAGGAGATTTTCAAACATTAGACGTAAGACTAACTCCATCAAATTTATCAAAATAATAAATCAAGCGTTCTTTAGCAGTATTATTCTGTCTAATTGTATCAGATCTAGTTGTGTTTCTAGGAAACTTTTTATACAAAGGTTGCATGTAATTATATATATACTTATCATTACTAGCAAAATTAAGAGCTTATTCATCGTGAACAATAAAATCAGCAAGTTTGTCTATTTGGTCTCGCTGATTATAAATAAACAAAAGATAACTACGTTTAACTAGAATCTACATGGCCTTAATTAGGTGCAAATGTCTGAAAATGCCTATTAAGATGTGAATTACCACTATCACATGAAACACAATACTTACATTGAGCTTTTGGAACGCCATTAACTTCGATCTGATCAAAATGATTCCAACACTTACATTTTTTTTCTTTCTTCTTTTTTTGCCTTTTGGACTTCTGGCAGACTAGAGGCAGGTTTGCTCGGTCCTTTATTATGACGGCCACTCATCGGGATAAGATTTTGCCTTGGAGTAGTAGTGTTGCCAACCAAGCTATGTTCTTGACTAATATGCTGATAATCTTATGAAGGTGTATATTCAAAATCTGGAATGTTTTGGTTAAACTGAATAAAAATTTTGGTATCTATACCCACTTATGGTTGATCTTGAAATTGTGATGGTGGTGGTTGATGTTTTTGGCTACGTGATTTTGATAATCTTGAGGAAGACATATTTTACGCTAAAATTATTTAGCAAGAATAAAAAATAAAACTGTTAAAAGTAATTAGATGAAAAAGAATAACAGTAGTAAATAATTAGATAACACTTATATTTGAAAATTTGAGAGGGTTAGTAACAAATACGAACGGTAGGAAAACTTGTAGAATTTAAAAGAGAGGGAGAGAAGATTTGTGTGAAAAATATGAAGAAAATGAGTGAATTTATAGAATTTTCAAAGTTCACAAAAAATCAAAATATTCCTAAAAACTAGCCATTTATAGTTGTTGGGTGGGTAAATAAGTAAAAGCGTACAAATTAAGAATTGTGAGAACCCCCCCCCCCCCCATTTTGGAGAAAATGGTGGTCTGACCTGGCCCAGGCTAGGACTATTCATATAATGGGCCGGCCGGCTGGCTGAGGCTTTTTTCGGGTTGGCCGTTTAACGCCTTTAGGTGCGAGCATGTGAAATAAGGAAAAAATTTTGCTCCTGACTTGGTAGCAAGAGAAACCTGCTACCCCTATACGTGGCAGCATCTCATTGCTCCATCTGTCTCGCAGGCATGCCTATTGCACGTGACAATTTGCCTGCACTTAACGGCCTTCTGCCGTCAAACTTCCTCCATGAATTTCGGTTGATTGGAACTAATTTATGGGAGAGACTTCTATCAGGTCTCTCTCTCTTCCAAAGTTTTTCCCATCTTCTTCCTCCCCAAACACTCCCAAATCTACTGGTGTGGAATGATCTTCAGCCGTGGAGTTTTTCCCTTGTTCATCATTTTCACTTATTTGCCTTACGACACTGAGGCAATGCCAGAGGTAATGAACCCGTCGCATGCTTTGGCGATTCCCATCTTCTTCCTCCCTAAACACTCCCAAATCTGCTGGTGTGGAACGATCTTCAGCTGTGGCGTTTTCTTTTTATCTTCAGAAAATCCTCAACCATTACACTGTTCTTGGTGAAAAATTCATTACAGCATGTTGGGCATTTAAATCTGACTATTGTAAGCTTGCTAAACCGGCATGAAAATGAGTTGCCTGGAGTAGATATATTTGTGTGCACATCTGACCCAACAATAGAACCGCCAAAGATGGTGATCAACACTATTTTATCAGTCAAGTCTTATAATTATCCTCCGGAAAAGCTCAGCATGTATCTTTCTGACGATGCTGCTTCTGACCTTACCCTCTATGCTCTCCTAGAGACGCCGCGCTTCGCTAAGCATTGGCTACCATATTGCAAGAAACCAAAGCAGCCCTATTTTTGCACGGCAATATTGATGCCAAAGGTTCAAGGGTCTTAATGGGTTTGCTTCTGCCAAATGCCAATATGGCACAATTGATTCTACATTCCACCAAATATCATGGACCATTCCTTGAATTGATATAGAGATTCCACACTCATCATTTCACAGGCACGGGCGCATGCTTTTTCCGGAAAGTTTATGGCGAGTTCATCCTTACCTGAGGTAATGCCGGAAGTAATGAATGCGTCGGCACGGTGAAGCTGGAAAAGAAGTGAAGATGATGAACAAGGGAAAAACTCCACGGCTGAAGATCATTCCACACCAGCAGATTTGGGAGTATTTGCGGAGGAAGAAGATGGGAAAAACTTTGGAAGAGAGAGAGACCTCCTAGAAGTCTCTCCCATAAATTAGCTCCAATCAGTCGAAATTCTTAGAGGAAGTTTGACGGCAGAAGGCCGTTAAGTGTAGGCAACTTGTCACGTGCAACATGCATGCCTGCGAGACAGATGGAGCAATGAGACGCTGCCACGTACGGGGTAGCAAGTTTCTCCCACTATTAAGTCAGGAGCAAAAAAATTTCGGTGAAATAATTACTAATAAAATAGCAGATGATACCCATTCGACATATGCACAGTCGGATTATGTGATTGCTGCTCTGCCAGTGAGTTCAGACACTTATTGCCCCAGTTTTACCACCGTGGTGAGTTTTGACTTGGGCATGGCTTTGATATGCTTTCTTTAACTTTGATTATGATCAGCCATTCTTGATGAAATAGGAACCAAGAACCCAAAGCCGTCAAATCAGAGAGCGACGTTTGGTTAAATTGGCTTTCATGTGACTAGCTAGAGGGCAGCATCTCGCTCCTTGTTTGATGTAATGTTATGTGTGCAATTTGATGGAGATGACTTCCGTGGTTTGCATCGTCCAGTGTAACATCTCCCATCCATATATATTTGCAGCACATCCCTTTCATGGATCTCCTTTATTAACCAAAGTGGTACAAACAGAGTCCCACGCCTTCCATTCCACAGTACTTTCTCTCATTATATTTGCATATCCATCACCCTCACTTCACTATTATAACTCTCTCTCTCTCTGTGTTGGTACACAATCTGTGTGTGTGTGTGTGTGTTTGTGTGTGTTGGTACACCATTCTATGCAACTTCTTCCCCAATTCTCTCTTTGCCGATCCCTTGTCTCCTCCATCCCCGAACACGCCAAAAGCATAACATATCTACTGTACATTCATACACTATTCCACGTATACATGCACAAAGATACAACTCTCTCTCTCTCTCTCTAGCGCATACTCTCGTACCGGCAAAGATATACTATCGAAACCAACCTTTTCATTCCACAATATTAGATGCAAAAAAGACAAGTGTAAACTTCTTAAATATAGTTCCTTTAAAAGTTAAATTCAAGATAATGAGATATAACATGACAAGGTTGCTTTTTTTATGGCTAAGAGTTTAGCGTTTCACATGTTATCTTTGTCCAAAAGTAGATGCAAGGACTCTCTAAACAATGCGACCAACGGAGTTCTATGCTCTAAATCCCCATCTAGTGCTGTGGGATTCTGAAACAATTAAAGAGTTCGAGTGTTCTAAAATTTCTAGAGTCACACTAAAATTTGAAAAAGTTAGCACGACACATGATTCAAGGTTCGAAATATATACTGCATTGCACTCAGTACGTGGGACACTTCCTTTGCCCTCATATGAATGGTCCTCATTTGCAGGCAAATACCAATTACTGCCACGCAGAGCCAGTAAATATCTACTCCGTAACTGCACTTACAGTTCATATTTGTTGTCTTCCTCGTCCCCGCTAACCTTCTCTACCAAAAACCTAAACTCCAGAACTTCTCTCTCTCCTCTCTCTCTTTCTTGAATGACCATGCAAACTCAGTACTCATTCACCTACAGATCCTCGAGTGAGAGTGCCTGTTTGGAAGCTGATGAAGATGATCTTCAAGAAGATTGCTCAGTCCTGCTTTCTCTTGGCCCTCCTGGCCCACCCTACCCTTCGTTCAAGCACCCCAACGACAACTATCATCATCACCATTACTCATCTATCCAGCCACCTTGCCAGAATAGCTACCAAAACCGTAATCCTGATGAAGATGGTGTCACAGTAGCTCTTCATATAGGTCAACCATGTACTACTCCAGGAGAAGCCAACTGCACAAGGCTTATCCCTAACACTGTCATCCTTGATGATGTCGTTCATGGAAAATATTGGATCCCAACCCCAGCTCAGATCCTCATTGGACCCACCCAATTCTCTTGCACTGTCTGTGACAAAACGTTCACTAGATTCAACAACATGCAGGTTTGCTTTCCCCTGTAATAACAGATTCGTGGTTCTAGGGTTACAAACTTAGGTCTATTTCTTCATTTTTCCCTTCATCTCTTCCTCTTTAGTTTTCTGCTTCTTTGTTTTCAGTTCCACTTAATTTTTGGCACAATGTTCTTGGCTTAACCTGGATTATGGTATCGAGAGGAAACTGTCAAACGTTTATTTTCTTGCGACTAATTCAGACAAACCTATTCCATACAAACAGCATCAACCGAAAGAAAAGATCATCAAATGTTATGTTTTTAAACTAACTGAAACATTTCCTGCTTGAAAATTTGATCTCTGGGATTATGCACACATAGCAACCAGGTTAAAATCACTACCTTTACAACTAAATCTCACTAAGAAGGTGTATAGGAACTTGATTGTGCTTGAGTAACAAAAAAAATTCAGAAATAGTTCAAGGCTTAGCAAATTCCAGAGAAAAAGCAATACAAAACCAAATTCAGTACACCGTTTATACACAAATATATATTGGTACTGTATTTTATGCCCCTCTTCCTGTTCTGATTAAGACTTTGGTTTATCTTTTGTAATTCATGTCCTAGATGCATATGTGGGGGCACGGGTCGCAGTATCGAAAGGGGCCAGAGTCACTAAGAGGGACAAAACCTTCCTCCTCAATGCTGAGACTACCTTGTTACTGCTGTGCTGAGGGTTGCAAGAACAACATTGAACACCCAAGATCAAAGCCATTAAAGGACTTCAGAACGCTCCAGACACATTACAAAAGAAAGCACGGGGACAAGCCATTCGGGTGTCGAAAATGCGGCAAGCCCTTTGCCGTCCGAGGAGACTGGAGGACTCACGAGAAGAATTGTGGGAAACTCTGGTTTTGTACGTGTGGATCGGATTTCAAGCACAAAAGGTCGCTAAAGGACCATGTTCGTGCCTTTGGAAATGGTCATTTACCACATATTGATGATCATGACCTGTATGAAGTTGAAGAAGATGGCTTTAATGACGATGATGAGCACAGAAGTGGAGGACCTCACGGTTGTTCCGTAATGTTTTGATAGACATGAATGAATCTCTGTCTGGATTTGTTAGCAACTAACAGAAGCAACCCTTTCGGTTCTGTAAGTGTGTTTGTACTGCGTGTGGAGAGAGGAAAAGGACAAACAGTACAATGAAAGCCCATGTTTCCTATGCATTAATGGTGGGAGTGCTAGTTCGATTAATTATCTAATTTAAATTTTCCTTTCCGTTATCTATCCTCTCCGATTTATATGGTAAATGCTTGTTGCTATGAAAATGAAATTTGCTATTTTTTTACGCGCAAGCCGCTAGTCGTTATAATAATTTATGACTTATACAAAAAAAAATGACTTGATATTACGTATCAATTTCTATGATGCAAGATTCGGCTGCCACGTGATGATTACTAGTTTTCATGAAATTTGTTTTTTTAAGTATAATGCGCAAAAATTTCGTTCAGTTAGCGTAAGACTGGGACTAGATTACGCCTTCTTGTGGTCATAGACAAAGAGAGTATTCATACGTAGATGATGCCCGAGATAAGCGAAGATAAGGTGAAAAGAAGCAACCACAACAATCGCTCTCACTACAGTAAGTGCAACCACCACCATACGGAATATGCGAATAAGCTTACACGTCGCTCCACAATTAATGACAAGTTTTAATTAATTGTAATGCACAAGGTGTAGAGAGTGATGATATATGATGCACAGTCCACGGCTCTCTTTCTTGGTGATAACCTAATTTTCATTTTGCGGTCCAAAACATGCGCGGTTTTAACACATTTATGGAATGCTACATGACTAGGATTTAAAACTCCAAATATGTTAGTACTTTGGAAGGTTACTCACATGGCTTCTGACCCGTGATGAATATATGAGGGGAAGAGAGAGACAGAGAGAGAGAGAGACAGGTGAAGGGAGATGGTCGAGTTAATTCAGTGACTGCAAAGTAACAGGAGACACGTCACATGCAGACGTGTACAGTAGCGCATCAGTCTCTCAGATTTTCACTGTTCACAAGTAGCTTTTGCATATGGGCCATAGATATCGGGGTCGGTCTCCATCTCTCCCCCTACTCTGAGTCTGAGTCTGTGTTGTGCCTGAGAAGTTGGACTAATACTACTAACACTTTGATCGAGTCCTTTATGTCAGAAGGTAAACAATGGACCACTGAACGTTTCTGTTTCTGGGGTTTCACCCAAAGCGTTACCCTTTTTCCTTTCCAGGCCAACAACAAACACTCGCCACCATTACATGTTTCAGAAGCCTGTTCTTGCCTCCTTTATTCGTAATAATGCACTCTCTCTCTCTCTCTCTCTCTCTCTCTCTCTGTGCCAATTCTGCATGGATGGACGTGTCTTTGATTTCTCCTCGTTTCACCGGCTCTGTGCATTCTTATCATCATCACGGCATTTGCTTTTTTGCTTAGCTTTTTTGTGTCATCTTTTTGTCTCTCTCATCCCTCATTTGTGTATGCTGCCATGCACTCGTGTGTGCACCCCTTGCATTAACCTTTTCCTTGTTATTGTCTACTGCCAATGCCATCGTAACGATGGTTTGGATGACTCAAATCATCCATTGGCTTTTGCAAATTAAAGCAGGAACGTATGATCTGAAAACAAAAACCACCATAAACATCGGCTAAGTGCATGTTCCAAATTACCCTAGCCAAATAGTTTGATCCAAAGTAGACTCGTTATCGTTGAAACAACACGTTAAGATAATTGAGACTTAGAAGGGAAACATGGGAATGACTTGTGTGCCTGCCTTGTACGTGAAATAGCATCAGAGCTTATGATAATCGAAGCTAGTTTAGATTTTTAAGTATCCTTCCGAAAATGATTTCATTTCTATCCTGTGTGTTTAGGCCTATTAGATAATATTAAATCAATCTAGACTTGAACTAAGTTGATTTCTAGATAAGAAATGATTATTTCTCATTTGAGATAATATTGTTAGATTGAGATATTGTTAGATTTGAATTATCATCTGCACTTATATATAAGTGCTTGTGCTCAACCAACAATGTGAATGAAATCCTTTTTTATTTTCAATGTGGTATTCAGAACATGACTATCCCTATTTTGGGAAAGTGTGCTTTGGGAGTCCTCTACATTGACGGCCTCGTAGTTTTCTTTTTCCTTGTGATGGGGTTGGAAGAGGATGGACGTGGTCGTTCCCTTGACGAAACAAATGTTTTCATTTCTTTTCTGTTATTCATGCTTATCTAGGCGCAATAAGTTATGACTGAAATTTTTAAGTTTTTGGTTTGGTCTAATTAATTATTTGACTCTAAAAGAGTTCAAATCCAAAAATATCTTTGCCAACTATGTTTTAAGTTTTTGCTACTCCAGTACAGCTATATAACCTATCATGCATACTTACGAGGATTGTCCATCCGACGCACAATTTCTATCTAATTCTCTTTTTTGTATATATATTCTTTCCAAATAATTGGAAAGCCTTTTCTAATTTTTTTTGTCGTTCACTTTCTAATTTTTAAATCTATTGATAATCTCGTTATTCTCAAAGAGTCATTCTCCACAAGCTCGCACTTTTTTGTGCTAACGCACGCTTCTTTTGTACATGTTCTCATCTGCTGACAACTTTTGGTACTATAAATGGATAACTGGTTTGCCTTTCATTGGAGTATAGATCATAATGGGGAGATCTCTTATGGTGGTCTTGCATATACTATGGAATAATCATAAGAAGCTTCGGTAGCGTTTGAAAACTATTTTGTTTTGAGTTTTTTCTTCAGTTTGTAAACTAGAGAAAAAAAAATGCATTTTGCCCACAATTTTTTCCCCTTCAATTTTGAAAACAAGTTTTTAAAATAAGACTGTTTTTTAAAACTCCATTGGAGTTTTGGATTTTTATTTTGAGACCACCACCACTCCCCCCCGGCCCCCGCCACAACCACCACCCTCTGCCACCACCTCCACTAACCGGCCACCGCCATGCCCCACCACAACTACCACCAAAGAAAAAATTCAAAATAAAAACTGGATGATCAAACAGTCAAAAGAAAAAAAAACTCAAGATAAAAACTGCGTAATCAAATACCCAAAAGAAAAAAGTGAAAATAAAAACTGGGACTGGGTAATCAAACACCCATTTATTTTTATAAAAAATAAAAACTTAACTGATTTTTATTTTTTGGAAACAGAAAACCAAAATTGTAAGTGATTTTAAAAAGCTTTTAAGTTTCCAGTTTTTTCTCCACTTTTGTGAACTAGAGAAAAAACACGTTTGACACACAGTTTTCGTTTTTTTTCTTCAATTTGAAAACCAGTTTTTAAAATAATGCTGTTTTTAAAAACTCCCAGTTTGGAGTTTCGACTTTTCAGTTTTAGTTTTTGTTTTGAGACCCCCCTCCCCGCCCGCAATCGGCCACTGCCCTGGCCAACCACGGCCCGCGACCGGCACTGCTGCTGCTAAATGGAAAAACTCAAAACAAAAATTGGGTAATCAAACATCCATTTGTTTTTTTTGTAAAAAAATAAAATTAAACTGGTTGTGGTTACCAATTCTTGTTGCGCTTAGAAAGTTGATTTTGATTAGAAACATTAACAGAAAGAATCAAATAATTATGTTCATATATTCGAGCAATTAAGCATTTCAGACGAAAACTAAGCTCCCATTCACGACCGTCAAGGATTAAGTTATTAGTCAACAAAGAAAAATTAAAATGATTCTAAGGGCAGGATAACCCAAGGGGTTGTGGGTTTTTTTTCTACCAATTGGGGCCTCCCTTCTTTTTTGAAAATCCAATTTTTTTCTTTACTTTTTGATTTTCTGTTTATATATATGTATACACACACACATATATGTAAATATATATACACATATATGTAACTATATATATATATATATATACACACACACACAGCTGATCCGTTGATAGCGCTAGCAAAATAGGCGAAGTTGGCCGTCCATGCGCACTCTGTGGATGGTCCATATCTTTTTTTTTTCGTTTTTAAGTCCGCCCGCTACATTATGTAGCAGACTAGTTTTCGGATCATTTTTCTCTTTCTGTCATTAATGTTCTGACTTCTTTCTCTCTCCTCAGTTCCCAATTATATATGTCTGCTAGATAATGTAGCGGACAACACAAGACACGACAACTCTTCTTATTTTCTAGAAAAGACAACAGTGTGTCAGATCTGAAAAAAAAAAAGAGAGAGAGAACCTTTTTTTCTCTCTCTTCCTCTCCATCTTCTCCCTCTCCCTCGTACCCATTCTCTAAAGATGACAGATCTGGAAATGAGGTTGTCAAGATGGAGAGAGGCACCGGAGGAAAGGAAGGCCCTATTTGACACAGTTTTTTTTTTCACTTTTGGAAACTGGAAAAAAAGATGCATTTGGTAACCATTTTCCTTCAGTTTAAAAATTCAGTTTTTAAATCAAGGCTGTTTTTAAAAACTCTAAAAACTGTGTTCTTTTTTCAGCGTTGGTTTTTTTTAGACCACCACCACCACCCTCCCACCGCCGGCGACTGCCTGAGGCCGGCACCAGTGGCCACTGCCAGCCACCACCACCGTCGGCCACCGACCACCACAAAAAAAAAACTGGGTTATCAAACACACAAAAAAATTGGATTATCAAACACCCACTTGTTTTTATAAAAAAAATAATTAAACTGCTCTTTAAATTATTTTTTTTGGGACTAAAAACCAAAAAAAAAGTTTTGTCAAACGAAGTCGAAGCTTTGACGACAGTATCGACATGCCCGCGGTGGACATTTCACGGCTTCATCTTTCGCAGCTACGTCTTACGGTGGTGTGTCGTCGCCTTCTTCTGCGGCCGCGTCTTATGGTTCTCTCTCAAGCGGTTCGCTAGGTGCACTTATTTAGTTCAGTTACAACTCTTTAGAAGTGGTGCTTATTTTTGTTGGTTCAAGGACCGTTCACCAGGCGTGAAAGAAGAGTTAGCTACGAAGATAATAAAAGGCTTACTAGTTTTGATTCTACCGCACAACAATGGTGGTTCAAAAGAGGCAAAACGCCATTCGTTCTTATTAGAATGATAATGGTGTTTGGTTGGAAAGTAGGGAAGACATTAATGATTACATCATCTCCATATACTCATCTTTGTTTTTCACCTTAAATCCTAGGGAAGGAGCCCCTATAATAGCTTTGCATGGATTAGAAGCCATCTTCTCATCTTGCCTGTTAATGCCAACGCATGTCACTATATATTTTTCACTGCGGCAGTAAGGAAGAAGGCTCAGAGTTTCTAATTCAACTCTCTGATGGCTCAATTGCGGCAAGGTCAATATATATATATATATATATATATATATATATATATATATATCACTTTTGACTATGTTTTCATTTTCATTATGCCCTTGTCAACATGGATTTGTTTGTCTTCGGGCAATTAAATTTTTTTATAGGCGGAATTTCTGGGAATGGAAATAAGAAGACTAAGAAGAGAGAATGAAAATCTACAGTATATGGTGGACATTATGCAAAGCCACCTAGAAATGAAGAAGAAAGAGCAAATGAGCAATTGTTCAACAGAGAGTTGCCCAAGAGAGAGTGAGAGAGAGAAAGAGAAAGAAGTTGACACGAGCATTGATAAGAGAAAGGAAAGAGAGAAAAACATGTCAAAAAATTAGTACTCATCCGCTACATAATGTAGCGGATAGATTTGGAGGGTATTTTGTAAAAAAAAAAAATCGTTTGTTACATTATGTAGTGAAAGGACTTCAAAAAAGAATACAAAAAAGATCTGAACCGTCCACATTTTGCGCATAGACGGCCAGATCACGTTGGCAACTTTGCCTATTTTGCTAGCGCTATCAACGGATCAGCTCCCATATATATACAGAAAATCAAATCTGTAAGTGATAATAGACCATTCATGCTAGACATCTATTTTTTTTTTTTTACTTTAGGTTGATTTTTATAACTAAACACATTAAATATTTATTCAGAAAAATCGTGTGTAATTTGAAGGAATATGTTCGGTAATGTTAGATCAATCTAGATTGAACCAAGGTAACTTCTAAATAAGAAGTAAAAAGTTATTTTTTTAAATGATATTTGTTGGATCAAGCGCTTACCACTCGGCCAAAAGTTATAGCTATTAGTAAGGGTGCAACTATATATACATGAATATCTAAAACCTATGTGCTTAAAGCTTCTATGCCTACATTGGGTCTGATTATACAAACCACAAGATTCTTGTACAGAATTGACGGTGATAACTTTAAATTACAATGAAAGAATAAGGACATGTTGTACAGTAATTAGACCCTAATGAATCAAATGGCTGTCTACAAACATTCGACACCTAGAGGAAAATATTGCACTAAAAGGATTTTTAAATTTTGCATTTTAAAGCTGTCCATTCTATGATCGCTATCAATAAAAGTTTCTCCTTATGTTGCACAATTTGAGCGGACTCTGTTTTCCTGGTTCTCCTAAGTACTACTATGGAGCATACGCTTTGTACGTGGATGTGGTCAAAAGTAACTTTTGAAGTGATATCATTAGCTTTTTCGGAATCAAAGTAATATAATTCAATTATATTTTTATTTCTTTTCTGACTTGTGTTAGAGGAAATATATATTTGATGTTCGTAATTTTAATCAGTTTAATGTTTGAAAATATTCTCTATAGGCTTTTGGATTGAAGAAATGTTTGATGGTGTTGTTGAAAGACAAGCAAATAAAGAAATTATAAGAATGAATCTACGTCTTTGTTTTTGTAATATATGTTAAATTAGTTTATATTATACACTTAAGATTTGTAATTCAAGACTAGGTGCTTTGCATATTGCATTTTATATTGATGCAAAGCACCTTGTCTTCAACAAGTGAACAGATTTTCAATTCAATTTGGCGCCACATTGAACCTTGTCTTTTTTACCCTTCTTTTGTTTTTCTAACAGTTTTTTTGTTTGTTAACTAATTTTTCACGAATTTCAGTTTCTTTGATTTGTTTTTTTTTTTAGTTTTCAATTGGTTTATTGTTCCTAACCCAAAAATGAAAGAAAAAAAATCATAGTTTTCATTATCCAATGTTTATTTCATTCTAACTAAACTAAAAAGGGAGTAATAAAGGGATTTATTTGTTTTCTTTTGCTTTTTTATCACACTTTACATTTCCCAATGTTTAGGATAGACTAGCACATTAGTCAATGTTCATTTAATTTTAACCAAATCTAAAAAAGAGTCATAAAGGGAGAGCAAGAGTGTTATTGACATAATTAACATATGACATAATTGTTCATAAATAATTTACAACATTCGTACTTTTATATGTAGTATAAATATAAATATAGATATAAATTTAGAACAGGTCGTGGGGTATTATATTATTTTGAATCTCTATGTTTCTATAGTTTTCTTAAGTACATAGAGCAGGTGCTCTTTTAGGGGCGCTAATAATTTCGCGCAATTCTTTATTTCTGAGCTTCTAGTATTTATAGCAAGTTATCACGGACTGATTGTATGGGCACGTACCACAGGGTATGCAAGTTGTACAAGGAAAATATAGGCGTTGCCTGCACAACGAGCCTGGCGTGTAATGTCACAACTTAACACATTGGACTTTTATTTGCGGGGGCGGACCACCCATCTGACTGGTGGGGGCCATGGCACCCTTTATTTTTTGAAAAATTTTCTTTTTGATATATAGATAGTGCATAATACATTTAAATAAATTATAAATACCATTATAATAATTAATTAAGATTTATTTCGTTGTGCTGTTTATTCTTTGTGCCATCGGTCATCATATATTTTTCCTTTTTCATTTCTTTGTTTGATCTTCACTCTTCTAAATTCTAAATTTTAAAACTTCATATTACAAAAAAAAAGATTAGGTCAAGATTAATTCTTTTTTTTTAGTTTAAATTTTTATACATATGCTAACTTATATGTTACTATTGTACGCATACAATTGATGATTAGTAGTCAAATTGAACAAGTATTTTGTATACAGTGATGCTAATTATATTATGTTTCTGATTTGTCATGTTTTATGTAAATTTGAACATTTTAAAAAAAATTTAAGTGAGTCATTAATTTTTTTTAATTTTTTGTCCCCGCGATTAGACTTTCTGGATCCACCCCTGTTTATTTATACCGACTCTAACATTGTTCAGGTACCCGAGAAGATCTTTTGGAAAAAAAAATGTATTAGCTAGGGCTTCATTTAGATATAGTCGGCAGTACCTGAGTGAAAATGTCCCTGGTTTCGTGACAAGGTGCCTTTCTTGGGATAATAAAATTTCTTGTGCAATTTTCTGCACTACCTTTTGCAAGCTTTATGGTTTTATCTTGAGCTTTTGTAACCCTTTCCCGAGAGCTTTCAGGAGGGCGTGGTTAGTGTCAGTAAGGCAATTAAAGCCATATGGAAACGCTTGAGCTTGTAAAACTTTTTATAAAAGCAAGGTACGGAAATGCTTGAGCTTGATATATGCAGATTATGGAAAGTCGAAGCTGAAGCAATCTCAACGCTTCTGATATATGTTTCAATACTAACTTGCTTTTGATGCTTAATTAAAAATGAATGATCAAGATGGAGTCATTCGGTTTGCTAATCAAATTTAGGGTGGAAATATAAATCATTCAAACTAATTCAATCGATCAAAACCGAACCAACCAAATCGGCCAGCATGAACCGATTTAGGTAAACAATTGGTTTGATTTTTTATTTTTTTTTTCAAAGCAAATGTTCGGTTCAGTTGGTTCCGTTCTTTGAAACGATCCAAACCGAAGCCAATCAAATTGATATATATGCAATTAAAAGTACATAAAATTTGTCTTATCCCAAATATTACCTAGTTCTTACCATACTTAATCATGATTTAAGCACAACATATATAATTGAAATATACACCTAATTTTATTAAATAGGCTCCAAAAAACATGTGATTATATTTATTACAAAGGCAAATAGTTAGTGGATCAAGCCAAACAAGTCCAGAAACGACTACAAGCCTAATCTAATAACCTTGTCCCAAAAAAAATAATTCCATTTGATCCCTCCAAACAGCTGAAATCAAACTGTCAAATAGTGGCTTGGTTTTTCTTTCTCAATCTGATTATAGACGGTTCGGTTTCATATTCAACCTAAAAACAAACAACTCAAACTCTGCTCACCTCTAATCACATCATTATCCACCTGGGTGCCACTATGCGCATGGCAGTTGAGGTGTCCAACATGTTAGCTTGATGAAAATCTTTATAGATGTAGATTCGACAAATCTATATCTATATAACTAGTTGAGTGCACGTGTGATGCACGCAAACATTAATGTTTTAGAAGGTTCATAGTAAAAAAAGTTAGTATGCATCACAATAAAAATCAACTAAGGAATTAATAGAGGTTACATATGCAATTCAATTTATAAGTTGCTAAGCAACCGCCATATGAAAATATAGATGCAAATCAAAATATTTTGGTCGCAGAACGGATTTTCATAAACATGGAATAAGTATGGCAATTACCTTTTACAACTAAGTGTATAGCATTTAAGACCAAAAAATAAGTCAGTGCAACAATCTAGCAAGATGTAACACGACCACCTTCTGAGATCAAGGACTAAAACTTTCTCTTTCTAAGCCTAGTGGTCAAACTTTTTCGATAAGCGCTCTATTGTTTTATCGGTCAATAGGAAAATATTTCATCTATATTAGAGATAGAATATTTACATTCCTATAGCACTAATGTAGCCAGTGTGTTGGATGTCTTGTTAGTACCAAACTGTTACATATATTAAAGATATAAAAAGTTCTATTTTTCAAATGCTAACTTAGGCTAAATGAGTCATTGACATGCAGCTTAATTAAGCGTTTGTCGCTAAAAAGGTATTGTGTGTTAATCTCTCAACAACAATGATTGAAATATAATTTTGTAGGCTATTTTTCGTGGCCGTGGATATTTTTGGGTGGCTATGAATAGGTTTTTTTAGTTTTTTTTTAAATTCAAAAATATTTTTATCTTATTTAATCTTATTTTTGGCTTTAGAAAAGATTTTCCTTCACTTTTCTTTTTGGTTAAACCTCTAAGGCGTAATTTATAGAAAAAGAAAACTGACTTCATCATAGACAATAATAAAATATTCAAACCACACACGTACTCAATTATAGTTTACAAGTTCACAAATGTGAAAGAATATCCTAATAAGTTTGTTCCGGAGGAGTTAGGGTTGTTCACTCCACATTCAATAACTCTAATCTAGTATATGAAATGTTTTCAAAGTTATTAACGACTTAAACATAACACTTGTCAATTATAATGTCTATCAATAACACCGAATAAAATGTCTGATCCTGAAAAGTAAAGGTTTAGCTCTCAGCATTTTATTTAGATTATTTTTTTCTCTGATAAATTATTTATAGAATCTTGGTGCTGATAATTTTTTAATGCCTACATTGAAAGCTGACACTTAAAATATACCCTAGAGTTATTAAGCCTTATTGTAAAAAGTTAAAGTTTGTAAAGAGCATAAGAGATTAGGAAGCTTACCTCTATAGAGCCTAAACCTAATCAAAACTCGTTTGGAACTTACATACGTAGAAGGATATCAATTAGCAATTGTTTTACGGAGTATTAAGCAATCAAGGGCTAGAACATAAAATTAATTTACCTATAAACAAACTTTGAACAACATGCACATATGTTAATCATCTGGTCACTTGACGAGGCGGAGACGAAGTCACAAAATTTGAATTATTGAAGATGTATGAAGGTGTATAGTCGATTCATAGCAAGAGGGAATACGAATGGGTTTTGAGATAGGTGAGCAGTTACCGATGCGGTAATAAAATCCCCCCCCCAACGCGCACGTCCGCCAGCACACACGCGCACACACACAAATATATATATATATATATATATATATATATATATATATATATATATATACAATAATAGCAACCGCTACTCTTTGTAGCGGTTGCTATTATTACTCCCAAATACACAACCGTAACACTTTGTTGCGGTTGCGCCCCCATGGCCCCCCTCCCCCTTCCCCCCGTCTCCCCCCCTGCCCAACCGCAACTCTTTGTTGCGGTTGGCCCCCCTTCCCCCACGTGGTGTCCCCCTTCCCCGCCACGTGGCCTTCCCCCTTCCCCCATCCTCCCCTCGGCCGCCACGTGGCGTCCTCCTTCCCCCCGTCCTCCCCTCCCCCCATGGCCCCCCCATGCCCCCAACCGCAACACATTATTGCGGTTGGCATGCCAACCATAACAAAGTGTTGCGATCCCCCCACCCCCCCCCCACGTGGTGTCCCCCCCCCCCCCGTGATGCCCCCCTTCCCCCCGTGATGCCCCCCATGGCCCCCTTCCCCCCGTGATGCCCCCTTCCCCATGGCCCCCTCTTCCCCTTCCCGTGATGCCACGTGGTGTCCTTCCCCCTCACTCACGGATTTTTTTTATGTCTTCTTTCTTCTCTTTCCTTCGCTTTTTTCTCTTTATAATCCCTCCTCCCCGAACCCTTTCTTCTACTCTCCATCATCTTTACCAACTATCTTCATACTCCATATCTCACCTACAACAATACAAACAAAAAAATTTTACGCTAGAAGCTCGGTGGATAACCGCTAGAAGATCGGTGGATTTTTCTTTAAATATATCAAGTCAAAACAAGTAAGTATTTTTTGGGTTTTCTTATAATTCAATGTTAATTTCAAAGTTCAAAAATAGTCATTGTAGACTCAAATAGAAGATAACAAAAATACAAATTGAAGGAAACAAAAATCAGATCAATCGAATATCGGATGAGCGGTATTACATTTATAGATTCCAAAATAGCGATTTTTTAGGGCGTCTAAATTAGGATTTTTCACGAATTTATAAAAAATATCTAGAGCTAGATTTTGCCAAAGTACGAAAAATAGACCCTAGTTATTTTTAAAAGATCTATATTAGGGTAAAATTTCAGATTTTTTCAAATACTGGAAAGGGGTTAATTGATACGGGGAACTTTGAAACTTTGCACTGTAATTTAAAATATCAAGCTAATGCGATTTCGCTTGAAACTTTTATGAGAACCCTAGAATGTTGGGAAGTTCCATCCCCCAGGAATTCGGGCCATTCTGAAGTCGTTAGCTATTTGTTTTGGCCGAACGGGCTTTTAAGCGCTCGATCCGGACACGGGTTCGGGATTTTGGGCGAAAAGTCCGTAGAATACTTTTTAGATCAAGAAAGATTTTGGGAAGCTTAAAATAACATTTCAATGCACTTTTGAGATTGTTCTGATGTCAGGGGCATTTTGGTAATTTGCCACCCGAGAAGGGTATTTTGGTAATTTTACGGTGTTAAGTTTTTCAAAGGACTTTCTAGTCCAGAAATGTAAGTAAAACACCTGAAAGGTTGTTTTGAAGCTGGTTTGGGGTGTTAGGGTGATAATGAACCCCCGGGGGCATTTCCATAATTTGTCGCTCATCGGGGGTATTTTGGTAATTGAACATTGTAACACAACCGGAGGAAATAATTTTGGTTTAAGACACTGTGTGTGTTCCTAGGGTGTAACACTATGTGTGTTTAATGTGAATACGAAACGTAATTGTCGCTAAAGGTAAAAACTTAATTAGACAGTTTTTCACAAATTTATAAAAAATAGCTAGAGCTAGATTGTGCCAAAGTACAAAAAAGAGACCCTAGTTATTTTTAAAAGATCTATATCAGGGAAAAATTTCAGATTTTTTCAAAGACTGGAAAGGGGTTAACTGATTGAGGGGAACCTTGTAACTTTGTAGTGTAATTTAAAATATCAAGCCAGCGCGATTTCGCGCGAAACTTTTATGAGAACCCAAGGATGTTGGGAAGTTTCATCTCCCAGGATTTTGGGCCATTCCGAAGTCGTTAGCTATTTGTTTGCCGAAGGGGCTTTTAAGCGCTCGATCCGGACACCGATTCGGGAGTTTTGGGCAAAAAGTCCGTAGAATACTTTTTAGATCAAGAATGAATTCGGGAAGCTTAAAATAGCATTTCAAAGCACTTTTGAGCTTGTTCTGATGCCATGGGTATTTTGGTAATTTGCCACCCCGAGAGGGGTATTTTGGTAATTTTACGGTGTTAAGTTTTTCAAAGGACTTTCTAGTCCAGAAATGTAAGTAAAACACCTGAAAGGTTGTTTTGAAGCTTGCCTGGGGCGTTAGGGTGATAATGAACCCCCGGGGGCATTTCCGTAATTTGCCGTTCATCGGGGGTATTTTGGTAATTGAACATTGTAAAATTTTTCGCAAATGGAGGAAAGAGTCTTTATTTTTATTTTATTTAATTCTATGACTTGTTGAGAATGATATAATTTTTATTTGTTCTGAGATGTTTGTTGGGTCGATAGCTGCCAGGGGGTATTTTGCTTAAGTTGGGGGTGTTTTGATAACTCATCCCCTTTAAAATTTGATAAAGAAAATATTTGGTATATAATTGATGTAATACATTTAAAAAGTAGTTTTAAAACGGTTTTGAGGTGTTGGGGCTGTAGCGGCCATCAGGGGGTATATTGCTAAATAACCACGTTGGCGCTAAATTTTAGGGAACAAGCGTAATTAAGCGTTTAGAGTTGCGAGAAGTGAGGAATTTTTTAATACATTGAAATAATGAGATAATTACTATTGCTTATGCGTTGGTAAGCTAGGTTAAAGATCCATTTATAGTTTTGGAATGTAAATATAATCGTAAACCAACTTAGTATCCATAAGCAACGCAGGTTAAAGATCCATTTATAATTTTGGAATGTAAATATAATCGTAAACCAACTTAGTATCCATAAGCAACGCATAAGCAATAGTAATTATTTCATTATTTCAATGTATTAAAAAATTCCTCACTTCTCACAACTCTAAATGCTTAATTACGCTTGTTCCCTAAAATTTAGCGCCAACGTGGTTATTTAGCAATATACCCCCTGATGGCCGCTACAGCCCCAACACCTCAAAATCGCTTTAAAACTACTTTTTAAATGTATTACATCAATTATATACCAAATATTTCCTTTATCAAATTTTAAAGGGGATGAGTTATCAAAACACCCCCAACTTAAGCAAAATACCCCCTGGCAGCTATCGACCCAACAAACATCTCAGAACAAATAAAAATTATATCATTCTCAACAAGTCATAGAATTAAATAAAATAAAAATAAAGACTCTTTCCTCCAGTTGCGGAAAATTTTACAATGTTCAATTACCAAAATACCCCCGATGAGCGACAAATTACGGAAATGCCTCCGGGGGTTCATTATCACCCTAACGCCCAGGCAAGCTTCAAAACAACCTTTTCAGGTATTTTACTTACATTTCTGGACTAGAAAGTCCTTTGAAAAACTTAACACCGTAACATTACCAAAATACCCCTCTCGGGGTGGCAAATTACCAAAATGCCCCTGGCATCAGAACAAGCTCAAAAGTCCTTTGAAATGCTATTTTAAGCTTCCCAAATTCATTCTTGATCTAAAAAGTATTCTACGGACTTTTCGCCGAAAAATCCCGAATCGGTGTCCAGATCGAGCGCTTAAAAGCCCCTTCGGCAAACAAATAGCTAACGACATCGGAATGGCCCGAAATCCTGGGGGATGGAACTTCTCAACATCCTAGGGTTCTCATAAAAGTTTCGCGCGAAATCGCGCTGGCTTGATATTTTAAATTACACTACAAAGTTACAAGGTTCCCCTCAATCAGTTAACCTCTTTCCAGTCTTTGAAAAAATCTGAAATTTTTCCCTGATATAGATATTTTAAAAATAATTAGGGTCTCTTTTTCGCACTTTGGCACAATCTAGCTCTAGCTATTTTTTATAAATTTGTGAAAAACTGTCTAATTAAGTTTTCACCTTTAGCGACAATTACGTTTCGTATTCACATTAAACACACATAGTGTTACACCCAAGGAACACACACAGTGTCTTAAACCAAAATTATTTCCTCCGGTTGTGTTACAATGTTCAATTACCAAAATACCCCCGATGAGCGGCAAATTACGAAAATGCCCCCGGGGGTTCATTATCACCCTAACGCCCCAAACCAGCTTCAAAATAACCTTTCAGGTGTTTTACTTACATTTCTGGACTAGAAAGTCCTTTGAAAAACTTAACACCGTAAAATTACCAAAATACCCTTCTCGGGGTGGCAAATTACCAAAATGCCCCTGGCATCAGAACAATCTCAAAAGTGCATTGAAATGCCATTTTAAGCTTCCCGAATTCATTCTTGATCTAAAAAGTATTTTTCTCCCAAAAATTCTGAACCCGTGTCCGGATCGAGCGCTTAAAAGCCCGTTCAGCCAAAAAAATAGCTAACAACTTCGGAATGGCCCGAATTCCTGGGGGATGGAACTTCCCAACATCCTAGGGTTCTCATAAAAGTTTCACACAAAATCGCGTTGGCTTGATATTTTAAATTACAATGCAAAATTTCAAGGTTCCCCGTATCAGTTAACCCCTTTCCAGTATTTGAAAAAATCTAAAATTTTACCCTGATATAGATCTTTTAAAAATAACTAGGGTCTGTTTTTCATACTTTGGCAAAATCTAGCTCTAACTATTTTTTATAAATTCGTGAAAAATCCTAATTTAGACGCCCTAAAAAATCGCTATTTTGGAATCTATAAATGTAATACCGCTCATCCGATATCCGATTGATCTGATTTATGTTTCCTTCAATTTGTATTTTTGTTATCTTCGATTTGAGTCTACAATGATTATTTTTGAACTTTGAAATTAACATTGAATTATAAGAAAACCCAAAAAATACTTACTTGTTTTGACTTGATATATTTAAAGAAAAATCCACCGATCTTCTAGTGGTTATCCACCGAGCTTCTAGCGTAAAAATTTTTTGTTTGTATTGTTGTAGGTGAGATATGGAGTATGAAGATAGTTGGTAAAGATGATGGAGAGTGGAAGAAAGGGTTCGGGGAGGAGGGATTATAAAGAGAAAAAAGCGAAGGAAAGAGAAGAAAGAAGACAGAAAAAAAATCCGTGAGTGAGGGGGAAGGACACCACGTGGCATCACGGGAGGGGGAAGGGGGGGCCATGGGGAAGGGGGCATCACAGGGGAGGGGGACACCACGTGGGGGGTGGGGGGACCGCAACACTTTGTTGGGGTTGGCATGCCAACCGCAACAAAGTGTTGCAGTTGGGCATGGTGGGGGGACGGGGCCACATGGCGGGGGAAGGGGTGCCACATGGCGGGGGAGAGGGGGACGGGGACACATGGCAGGGAATTGGGAAAGGGGACCGGGGGAAGGGGGCCAACCGCAACAAAGTGTTGCGGTTGGGGGCATGGGGGGGCCATGGGGGGAGGGAAGGACGGGGGAAAGGGGGCCATGGGGGGATGGGGGACGCCATGTGGCGGCCGAGGGGAAGACGGGGGAAAGGGGGCCATGGGAAAAGGGGAAGGCCACGTGGCGGGGAAGGGGGCCAACCGCAACAAAGAGTTGCGGTTGGGCAGGGGGGCTGGGGGGAGACGGGGGGAAGGGGGAGGGGGGCCATGGGGGCGCAACCGCAACTAAGTGTTGCGGTTGTGTATTTGGGAGTAATAATAGCAACCGCTACAAAGAGTAGCGGTTGGGTGGATAAATTAAGTTTTATCCACCGGTGGGTGTGGATCGGCTCCCTATATATATATATATATATTAGGTCTTAGCCAAACTCAAGAAAATGAAAGAGACTTAAAAATATCCGATTTTTGACCTGTTTTTTTATTGAAGTGTATAAACAAAGTATCATTGCCAACATAAAAGGTAGATTCAATTACCAGTCAAAAATATGAAATTCGAATTTATCTATGAAAAGCAAAAACCATTATTAACTAATGGTCATATAAAAAATGCTGAAATTATTACATAAGATGTCATGCTTATTAAGGTCTTTCATAACCTAATATATTCCAAGGATTAAGTTATAGATGACATCAAAAGTACATTCACATATTAATTGTAATTACTTATATGAGTGTGAAAATCTTAGCCAACCGTAAGAAAGTGAAAGGGACTAAAAATGTTCAATTTTTTACCTTTTCTTTTTATTGAAGTGTATTAGTAAAATATCATTACCAACATAAAAGGCAGATTCAGTTATCAATTAAAATATACGAAAGGTGGATTTATCTATTGAAAGCAAATTAAAAACCATTATTAACAAATGGTCATTTAAAAAAAATTGCTGAAATTATTATATAAGATGTTGTGCTCATCAAGGTCTTTTCATAACATAATCTATACCAAGCATCAAGTTATAGATGGCATGAAAAGTACATTCACGTATTAATTACAACTTTTTATGAGTGTGAAAAAAGTGGAGTTATTAAAAGAATCTAGATTTTCTAAGTGTATTAATTGCATTTAAATGGCAATTGAGTGATTCATAGATGTACGACGGGTATTCTTGTCCAAAAAATAATTTATACACATCCACACTTTTATAAGTAGTATAGATATAGAATATCATTATAGAGAACTTCTTTACTTAACACGTCATCACATTATATGTCCAATGTAAAATAGAACTGTAAATATTATAAGTCTCTCTGAAGGTCTGAAATATTATTTTGGATGGTATTCTGATAAGTTAATTTCCATATCAGTAAGCCTTATATAATTGTAAAACTAATTCTAAATATTTTGAAACTCTAACTAATTAATGAATTAACTCATTATGACTTAATTTTAACTATTCTATCCTTAAAACCACTCCCTCATATGATTATAAAAATTCATACATCTAAAAAATAAAAATAACATATTATATTTAGAAGAGAAAAAAATTGACGTTACATTATCGTAATGGATGTAAATATTTATCAATATAATATATAGCTTTTAGAATACTTTTGATAAAATTAAAAATTGATGTCATGTCTTAGGTGAGACCTTGCGGCCAACAAATAACTGTATCAATATTAAAATTAAAATTGCAATGTTAATAAAGCCTTTCGATATCATACATCTGAGAGTTGAAAATGATTTAGAGTTATATACTAAACATGTCAATATATCTAAAGGTATGCAAATTTTATTTTGGATGTGATCCTTATTTTTAAGTTTAAATAATTTTACAGGAACCATATGAGAGATATATTAGGAAGCCTTATATAATCTGAAAACTAATTCTAAAACTCTAAATAAACTAATTTTCTAGGATTTAATTTTGAGTATCGTGTTCTTGACTCTCTCATATGAAGATAAAAAAATCACATATTTAGAAAATAAAAATAACATATGAGATTTAAAAGGAAAAAATTATGTTACAATTAAATTAATTTTATTATAATTCAAAGAATGAATATGTATTTACATATAACATAATCATTACAAATAATTATATATATATATATATATATATATATATACTATATAAATCAATAAGTAAATTAATGGACAATTTGTTGCTTTGAGAAGACTGCATGCATGATCAACAAAGTGACTATATAAGAATATATGAGGTTTTGAAAAGAAATAACATATGTACTAGAAAAAAAGATGCAATTACATCAAAAAATTCTTAATTACTATATTTGAGAATATTTAAGATACGAGAAATATAGTATGTAATTCATTATTTTTTTAATGTGAAATAAAGTCATAAATATTATAACTTTATAATTGTAAAGGTCTCAAATATTATCTTAAATGGGGCCATTATTTTTTGATAAGTTAATTTCCATATCAATAAGTTTTATATAATTAAAAAAATAATTTTAAATATTCTAAAAGTCTAACAAATTAATGAACTAACGTATTACGACTTAATTTTTACTATTGTATCCTTAAAACTACTCTCTAATATGAATGTAAAATTCGTATATTAAAAAAAACAAAAATAGCATATTAGATTTAGAAGAGAAAAAGAATGATATTACAATTGAGATTAAAACAATAAAAATAATGTAACAATTTATTAATATTTATTTTATTTTAGTATATGCTTACCATAATCAGTGTAAAGATTTATCAATATAATATATAGCTTTTAAAATCTTTTTGGTGCAGTAAAAAATTTTATGGTATTTTTTGGGTGGGAACACATGACCAACAAATAACTGTATAATATTTTTTTAATTAAAATTAAAGCAACGATGAAGTTTATTCATAAATCTGATAGTTAAAAATGACTTAATGTTGTATATTAAACATGTTAGTGTATCTAAAGGTATGAAAATATTATTTGAATGTGATCCCTATATTAAGTTTATTTAATTTTGCAAGAACTATATGAATCTATATTAGGAAGCGTTATATAACTTTAAAACTAATTTTGGATTTCTAAATATACTAATTTATATAGATTTAATTTTGATCCTCATATGAAAATAAAAAAATCATATATCTCAAAAATATAAATAACATATGAGATTTAGAAGAAAAAAAATAGAGTAAAAGGTCACTGGACCATGACCCATTTTTCACTAAAGTCAGTGAATTAAAATTTATTTCATTTTAGTCATTGAACTCATAAATTTGTCTAACTAAGTCATTCCATTAGCCGGCGTTACCAAAAGTTTCATTAAGCACCTGACCCTTAACTCAGGGTTAAAATCGTCTCATCAACCTAATTCTTTATTTCTTTTTTGAGAAAAAAGTGAATCTATTATTTTTTCAACCTAATTGTCGTATCTTTTTGTCACTAAAAATAAGCATTAAAGTTGGCTTTAAACCTTTTTTGCGACAACACAACTGTAAATTTTAGTTTTGTTCCATAATTTAGGGGTTTAATTAACTTTCTTTTTCTTTTCCCTGCCACCACCATTTGGAGCTCAATCACCGCGCAACACCACCACCCGCCATTGACCATCACCCAAAACCCTGTCAGCGAAAAAATGAAGCCAAGCTAGCAAGCATGTTGATGCTTGTTTACACTAAAGTCTATTCATAACAGTACAAAACAAAAGGAAGATTGCCCTACAAACAAAGCCAAGCAAGTCATGGTTAAGCACTCATAAAACAAGTGGAATAAATCACGACAGTACAACACCATCAACCACTCAATCACCACAAATGCATCACCACCATCACCCCAATTAGAACCACTCAAGCCCTACCGCAAACACCACCCAAAATCTAGAGGAAGAGAGAGAATGACATATTTGTGTGTGCATGTGTTTGAGAGAGAGAGAGAGGATGGCCATCACACTTTCCCCCCTCCCTCGCTTTCTCTTCCCCTAACAACGCCACCATTATGCGAGCATCACCCTCGGCTAGTGCCGACCTAGCTCTCCTTCCCCCCCCCCCCCGACCTTCTTCTCCGACATCATCAACAGACCCATCCCCCGAACCCGCGACGACAACCACCACCATGCCTAGACCGACCTTCAAGATGCCTGGATCTTGCTGCTGTTGACCGATGAGTGAAGAAAAAAATATCATGTTGGAGATGAAATGAAAAAAAAAAAAAGAAAGGGAATATATATATATATATATATATATATAGAGAGAGAGAGAGAGAGAGAATTGAAGTAATGATTTTGTCCCTGTTATGATGCCCCATGTGCGCATCATGTGACGACTTAACCAAAAAAATTAACGTTGGCCAACAGAATGTGCTAATTGAACAAATTTGTGAATTCAGTGACCAAAATTAAAAAAAATTTGTTGAGTGACTTTAGTGAAAAATGGGTCATAGTTCAGTGATCATTTGTTCATAGTTAATTTAAGTTTATAACTCTCTCCGTCCCCCACATAAATTGGTCAAATTTGACTTGACACGCGTATTGACGTTTAGGTCATTTATCGTGTATTTCATATTCTACCCTTTAGAAAGAGTGGAAAGAAAGTGGGACAAGAGAGTGAAAATTAATTCATGGAGTGTTAAATATGAATAGAGAAACATAGTAAAAAAGTGTAAGAAAGTGAGTGAGGAGAGAGAAAATGAGTTGCTGGAGAGTTAAACGTGAAAAAAGAAATAGAATAAAAAAGTATAAAGGGTAAATATGAAAAAACACCTACAGAGTCTTTTTTAGTGAGCAATTTTTGTTGGGTAGGTCAAAAAGAAAATATGATCAACTTTTGTGAGACAGATGGAGTATAATTTAATAAATGTATATATATTTACGCATAACATAACCATTACAAAATTTTCTATATAAAATGTAAGATCATTAATCAAATTATAGATAACTTTTTACTTTGATAAAATCGCACGATTAACAAAATAGCTATATCGTATATGTGAGATTTTGAAAAGAAATCGCTTATGTATTAGAAAAAATGGATACAATTAAATCAAATAATCTTAGTTACTATATATGACAGTATTTAAAACCTTTAAGATGTAGAAATATATCCATGTAATTCAACAAAATTAACGATTAACCAGTTCGTTTTTAGGTAGGACCCTTACGATCAATAAAAAGACTTTTTTCATTTATACATAACTAAATTTTCATGAAAAATAAGAGTAATTGATAAATCTCAGACAAGTGATGAGCATCAAAATTTAATTTTGATTATAATTATGAGTGGTGATTATTTTGTGAATTTAATAGTAAGTGGTTGATTAACGCTCGCCTTATAAGGTTCGCCTAATATAATGATATTTATTATCATTTGCAAGCTCATTACAATTATAGGTATAACCTAATCTATTTTGGTGTATAAATGTTTTATTATGTTGTGATGAAACAAGTGTAATTCATGAGAAAATATCATTAAATGCATTTAATGATATTTTAACTTGATGACAAATAATAATCATAGAAGATGCCAAATCAATGATACATCATCTTCATCAATTGAATTTTCTTACTACTAGCATCTTATAAGAAATAAATAATAACATATATTCCAAAATATCGAATATCATGAGATTATTCCCTTAAAATTTATTTTTGCAAAAGGTGATAATTTATTTGAAAGTCCTGTTATACATAAGTCTTGTTATATTTAAAATGCAACTTTAATCATTTTAAATTTATGCTTAACTGTTATAATAACCTTAAGAACATATGTAACACCTTAAAATCCCTCTGAAGTTAAAGAATAAAATTTATATATAACATTTATAATTCAAAAGGGGTACGTGATAGCGTCATCATTTTTACTTATAACTACAATTGTATTCGCTATTTAGTTTTATATGGCATCGGCATGACTATTCTATTACTTTAGATGCTAAGCCAATATTTAAATACTACTTGACAACTTAAAACAAAAGTTTAAAGAAGGCAAGTTTCTAACTGCTCCACTACGTCGCTATCTATTCTTTGTCTTTCAGCTTACAACATAAAAAATTTATAGGTAAACAAACATGTATAAGCAAATATCTCATAATAATTGCATACATCATAATCAAACAAACAATGCTATTTAATGATTGAAAGTTAAGAGTAATGTACGTGAATTCATTTTCTGATCTTTTACTTAAGCTATTCGTGATTAATTTAGGTACAAAGGTTTTTCTTTATGGCCAGATAAGATCTTTTTGTATTGTTAATGTCTTTTTTATCTCGCGATATGTGATACGCATTAGTACACTTTTTAAAACTTTATGGTATACTATATTTTATAAACCGACCCAAGCTTGACTCGAGTTACTGGATTAGTTTAAAGAATAAACGTGTAGAAGCCTTTCAAGAAACTGAATAAGAAGACAACCTTTCTTACTCGAAATCAAAGTGGAAATGCTAAGAAAATCGATAAACAATTTTGTGTATTAAGTGGGCCTAAAGAACGGCGGGGGAACTTTCTTGCAATCACATGCAAATCTACTCCTATTCAAAAGGGCAGCAGCAATCAATAGCAAGATCCACCTGGAAACCCTAAATCAGGACTTCAAGCCATAGGTTTTTATGGACGCAGAAATCATTTATAAAGCTCCATAATAAGGTAGCTGCCTCAATGAGATACATGATAAGTGAAAGGAAATATGTACGTATAATTTAAACAGATAAGTGAAAGGAAATAAGGTATATACATGATAAGGAGAGAATATGAAAGGCTACAAGTTTTTATTACTTCCTGAAGGTATCGACACAAATACAATCATAAACTACTCCTAACATTATATATTCGAGTCCTAACATCACGAAAGTCAAAGCGAATTACAAGGAAAGAATACATTGTAATACTCTCAAATTAATTAACACCCCAAATGCCCCGAAGATGGAGCATGGAGATCAGCGATGCCTAACTTGAATGTGAGATGAATAAATTAATCAGGACTTAGTACACAAGTTTGCAAGTTGATCTGCGAGGGAGACTTTCCATAATTTGATTTTGTGGTTGAAGCTTTACACGAACCACATAGCAACCATATCGAAATGCTTTGTGCGCTTGTGAAAAAATGGATTGACAGCAACGTGGTGCGCTGATTGATTATTACGTTACGTGTATTGTGGCGGGACAAGAAGTAGGTTAGTCAAGATCACGTGAAATATATGTTAATGAAGTATTGTCACACGGGATGTTGGCCTAGTTAAAAACATGAGATGTCCTGCGGAGATGGATCTGAAAAAAAATCACCTTTAGATCGGACAACATGGGATTTTATTCTGCATGAAGATCAGCAAGGCAAGATCCAGCAAGTCCACAACCAGCAAGAGTGGCAATGAGTAGCATGAGAAGCTGCAATTAAAATTAGAAATACAAGCACAAGCACCAGAAGAGCTTGCCAATGAAACTGGAATACAAAGTTGCCAGCTTCTGATTGTGAAAAATCAGAAGTAACAAGTGCAGTAGAAAATTCAGAATACCGATTCTGAAAGGTTGTTTGAGACCATAGAAGGATTTATACAAGTGACAAAGAAGATTCTGCCCTTGACAACGACATCCAAGAGGGAGAGACATTTATTTCTTCATCAAGATCCACATTGGAAAAAAAAAAAGCATTATTAACATCTAGCTAGATGGTGCATAGGCCAATCAGTTAGTCAATAGAAACCCCTAACTTATGGCAAAAGGATTCTTTCAGATATTATGGTGAACATGTCTGCTTTCTTAGTCTTGTACGTTTTACGCTACTTTCTCAATGTATATGGATTGATAGTTATTTTTGCTTCTTTCTAGTTTTGGTCATAAAGCATTTCAGTCGTATGGGCTATTGACACGCGATGGTCGAGTTCCTAGCATATCATATAAATTTATGTTGTTATACGCCGTCTTTAGTCTTAATCCAAATGAAACATAAAGACCCTAAAGTTTAAAACTTTATAGTCCCCTTTTTACTAATGAAGTTTTCAGACTCTCTACTCAAAAAACAATATAGCAACAATAAATGTACTTAGTAAACAGCAACATAATCATCAAGAGGGAGCAGAAAGAGGGACAGGCGAAGGGAGGCCTTTCCCCCGGCAAACTGTTGAGAATCCCAACACGTGCGCCTTTAGAACATTTTGCTCTGTTTTATCTTAAGTTGGCCTCCACTGAAACATTAGAAAAGTTGTAGAAACTGGGACACAATTATTCTATTTTACTTCTGAGGTGTATTTCAGCTTGCTTTTCTCCGACTTTTTGTTCCTTGTTGTTGTATAACAGAATAATCCACTTAATTTTATGGATTTCAACTTCCGTAAAAATCACAACTGAGCCCGCATTTTTAGCGACGAATCTCATCAACACTTTCTTGCCAATAATTTGGTTACTGTTATTGAAGGATTCAGCAGATGAAAAAGCCTTTGCATCTATGTTTTTACATGGAGAGAAATTTGCAAGTGAAGAGATGTCAAAAGAGTTTCTTACTTTACCAAGAAAACGGAGGTTGTTGGCGCCAAACACCTAAGGTGCTACTGTTAGTTGGTAAGTGCAGTAAATGGATCGTTTTGTCCCAGCTTTTGATTGATATGTGGAGTAAATGTGGGTTATTTTGTACTTGTGGATTATACACAGAGAAAAAGTGTTGAATGTAATATCATATGGTATCATGAATGAAAGAAAAATTGGTTTCGATGTACGTTGCAAAATACTCTCCTTAAGTTTATATTTGTCTCCACCTAAAATGATGTGCAGCGGGTTATTGGCAAATATCCTCCAAGATAAAACAAAGTGTAGTAGTGAATAGCGTTTGCAAACACGATATTCACCCCATAGATGAGTGTATGAAGTTCTGGATAATGAGTTTACAAGTAAGAAATTCTACAGAAATTTCTCATTATAAAAGATCTGCAAAAAGGAAATAAGAGAAGAGAGTAGAGGCTAAGGGTCTGTTTGACACAGCTTTTTTTTTCAGTGGTCAATTTTTAAAGAGCAGCTTAATTTTTTTTTTTTTACAAAAACAAGTGGGTGTTTGATAACTCTTTCTTTTTTAGTTTTTTTTTTTTTTTTGTAACCCTTTTTATTTTGACTTTTTTTTTTTGTGGTGGTTTGCGGTGGCAGTGGTGTGGCGTAGCGGTGGTCGACAGTGGTGGTGGCCGGCGGTTGTCGCGGCAGTCGCTGTCGGCGGTGGTGGCCGGAGGTGGTTGCCGGCGGCGGTGGTGGCAGGAGGTGGCTGCCGGAGGTGGCCGCCCGGTGGTGGTTGCCGGCGGCCGGAGGTGGCTGTCGGTGGTTGCTATCTGGCGGCGGTGGGCGGTGGCTGCCGGCGGTGGTGGCCGGAGTGGCCTCCGGCCAGCGGTGGTGGCCACCGCCCACCGCTGCCCGGTGGTGGCTGTGGTGGTGGCTGCCAGAGGTGGCCGCCCGGTGGTGGTTGCCGCCGGCCGGAGGTGGCTGTAGGTGGTTGCTGTCTGGCGGCGGCGGTCGGAGGTGGCCTCCGGCCAGCGGTGGTGGCTGCCGACGGTCGGAGGTGGTTGTCGATGGCTGCCGGGCAGCGGTGGGTGGTGGCTGCCGGCGGTGGGTGCGTTGCGGTGGAGGTCTCAAAAAAAAATTTTAAGTGAAAAAAAAAGGGTTTTTTCCTCTTTTTTTTTTACACTACAATTTAAAAAGTGGGTTTTTAAATTGAAAAAAAAAGAGTTACCAAACACCCCATTTTTTCCCAATTTTTAAAACTGAAAAAAAAAAGAGCAAAAAAAAACTCCGTCAAACGGCCCCTAAATATTAGATTCGAAAATCTGACCTAGTGGTTGCTGATCAAGGGTCACACCGTTTCATGCACCCAAGCAATCTGGAACGTTGGATCAGAAACCCTTAAGATTAACGTCGGCCTATATCTAGACTGGTAACTAATCAGCTCCCAACCGGGGTATAACCCGAACAGGTGCAAGTGCAAAGTGCGCCATCATTGCGCTTCACAGCCCACTGCCACGCCCCGCGAGTGCGTGCTTTCTCGTATGGTGCGAAGGTGCACATGCATACAACTTAGCATAGCACATATTATTAAAGTGAAGTTCTTTATTATATACTGACATACTTTTTCAATTTCCTTCTATGTGAGATTCCTCATATTTGCCTCTTCATCTTTTTTTCATCATTTTAACACATAAAATGAACCAAAAATTGACACAATATTTTGAAAATACTAAGAAAAAGCACACAAAATAAATTTTTTGGTCTGTCTTTTTGTATATAATATATGAATGTCAATGTAAAACGCATATTATAATGCAATATATTTTCTTTTACACTAAAAATTAACGGTTATAATAGAAGCTTTTATTCTAGGTATGTTCGGGCTTCTATCTTCCAAGGTCCAGGTATGCATTGACCTCGTCTATACCGAAGCTCTAGCTCCGACACTGATCATCAACCACTGGAGAAGTCCGGAGATCAGTCACTACTCTTGCCGTCATTGGTAGTGAGATAGGCTGCAACATCTTTCACAATGTTGATACTTGGCACAATATTAACGTCTGAAATGTTAGTGGCGGATTCTTCCTTCACATCGTATTCAATCGTCGTCCTCGTGATGCATGAAGTTTCGCCGGTCTTTATATTCTCGAAGCGTACCCTATAGAGATTAAACCCTAGATCAAGAAATCCTCCTTCAACTATCTCCGTTTCTTTTACCAAGTTCTCGTTATCAACCTTGGTAAACTTTTCATAGTAAGTTGAACCTGATCGTATCATCAAACAAAAAGACTGGTGTAATTAATTAGGTCAATTCGTACCAAAGCCTTAGGGAGTGAAAATGAAATGATGGAGCGTACCTGAGAGTGGGGCTAGCTTGGCGATGGTGCCCTCTCCTCCATCACCTTGTACAACTTCAACACTGGCTAAATACTTGGGAACAGTGATCTTTGTCAGTTCGAGGGTGCCGTAAAGTTCCCGTGCCCTGCTCTCTGGAACGTCTACGTTCATTTCTGCGGAAACTGCTCCAAAGATTTTCATATTGAGGTGGTGGTGATGAATTAATGGTGAAGTCTGCAACAGGTTCGAATTAAACCTTTTGTTATGTCCTCTGCATATGTTACTAGTGATGCAGGTATATATAGGGAAGTTGGATAACAGTGCAAGAGAACTCAAACTTGGGCTGATCTGAAAATGTCAACGCCGTGACCCGTACGACAAGAATCTAAGTGGAGAAAATAAAGAATAAATATATTGAATTGTCCAACTTCATGCTGGCACTGTCAAAAGAATTAGAAGAAGTATGTCTAACTTCATGATGGCACTGTCAAAAGAATTAGAAGTATATGTATATGCAATTGTCTAACTTCATGCTAGCACTGTCAAAAGAATTAGAAGAAGTATATTGAATTGTCTAACTTCAAGATGGCACCATTAATTAAAAAAAAATAATTAGACAGACAAGCATGTTAATCAGTTGCTGTATTATTGTAATTGGTCTTGGTTTAATTTATGAGAAGGATCGGCGGGAATTTACTTTTTTTTCTAGGTAGAATAGCACTTTACAGCTTGATGGTGATTGACTAATGATAAAATTACTTGTTACTAGCTTTCGAATTTGCAAGACACAGTAGCATATGTTCAACGGTCAAGTTTTAATGCTACCAACTCTGTCAATAAGGATGTGCCGCCCCATTCTTTCCGACAAATTCTTTAGGTATTGAAACTGGAAGGCCTTGGAATGGCCTAGGCCTCCCTCTTGGGATCGGTCGTGGCCTTTGCCTTTTGTGTTGACCCTAGGCCTAGGTCCCCTGTTGGTTCTTTTCGTCTTCCCTTGTACAACACTCAACACTCACTGACCGCGCCATCACCATTCGGCATGCCCTTTTTATACCCTACATATTTCGTTGGATTCATAGTTGCGTCGCTTTGAGAGGCGTACTACGGACAATCCATCAGATTACCATACCTCTGGCGCAATCCATCTCTTCACCACACCATACACACCTTGCCTTGAATAAGGAACATGTTTCGACCCGCACTTCGGAGAAAGCAACATTTTTAAGGGGCTCTGCTTGTAGCGCTCCATAATGAGGACCCTTCACAACATGATAGATTTATTCTTCGAGTAACTATCTCGATCTTAGGCTTCTCACATGACACTAGGCACACCTGAGATGTGACCTGTGTAACATCCCCGAAAATCCGGAGCTCCACCGTCCATAACTCCCTGGTCGTTAACCTACCAGATCACATCACACCTGTCAGACTTGTTCACTAACGCATATTTCAAATCATCTAATTCAACATCAACTCAGATTTCTCAAAATACCAAATCACCAACTACTTAGCTTAGATTATTACAGCTTAGGTTCTTCGCAATTCAAACTCTTAAGAACAAATTAACAGTACCGACCCGCGGAGGGGTCTTACTATACAATGGTGATGGGCTCATCGGAATCTCACACAGATTCTAACTCATTCCCGAACATGCTACATTTGATCTTCACCTGCAGAAGGGAGCCAAACGAAGGGTGAGCTTTTGAAAGCTCAGTAAGGTCGTACAAGGACTAACAACAACATTACAAAGCGATTCCAAAGAATACAACCGACGAAACTTTCCAAAATATTTCAGATGGTTAAAAGACTCAATGATTTCCAAAAAGATAAAAAAAAAAAACTCATCAGAAATAGATACCAAAATGAACCAGAACAAACACGATGGATTCCAAAATAATTAATAATAGATCATTTCTAGAGTCATCATTTCCAAAATACAATGAAGATTTTCCAAAGGATTTCAACAGAAGCACAAATCATTTCAGATAATACTTTTCAGACATTTCCGTAATCACGGCAGTATACAGAGTAGATAAAATAAAAAATCAACGTTGATCATGGGCGGTCGCGATGCCATTTCAACAAAGCACAAAAGTGTACACATGCATGATGTACCAGAATAATTACTAGTCCACTTGGGTACTAACCTGCATTCCATGCAAGATTCAGACCAGCCTTATTCTGCCCTCCCACTGAACAGAAACCCAGGTCAACACAGAAAAATCAACAATATCAATGAACGTTAACATAAGCTCATATCCCCAAAATCAATTCGAGTTCTAATAACAATAATCATACTGACATAAGTCAACATTTAGAATTTTCAGAAGAAAAATCACAGATAAACAGCAAAAACGATTGCAAACAGATATCAGATTTAGACATAACAACTCAGAAGAATGGATACAAACAATGATCAGCTTTGCTCAGCATGCAATACATGCGAACATCACAAGAATTCCAAATAATCGAGTTAGGTTCAATATTAGGGTTTTCTAGCAATATCATACTGATATCTATACATAATCAGAATTCGACATTAGTCATAAGTATATCAAAGGAGTACTTACGAGTACAAGCAATCGAATAAGGGTTCGGACAAAGTCCTTACCCAAGGTTCAGATAGAATCCCTTACCTGGATCCGCAGCTAAATTATTCTAACCGGAAGTCTTTAGCTTTAACCTAAACGGAATAATCGAACCACTAGAATACAGCATACAGAATAAAAGTATAACTTAATACAAACTCACACATACTCCCAAAATGAACCCCTCGCATTGCATATGTTTACCAAAACGCCCCTGACGTGTAAAATTACCAGAATGCCCCTCTCGAACTTAAATCATCCAAACGGTCTACCCGTAAGTAGAATCACCCAAATAACCTTATTTTATGTCAATTTACACAAAAATACCTTTTACTTGTAAAATTACCAAAATAACCCCCCTCGAGGTGACAAATTACCAAAATACCCACGTTATACTTTAATTCTCAAAATGACTTTTCCATAAGCAAAGTCACTAAAATAATTTTATTGTATGTAAATCTACTTCAAAATACCTCTTATAGGTAAAATTACCAAAACACCCATGGGGGTTTCCGGCACCGAAAAAATCTCAAAAATATCTTAAACTGCTATTTTAAGCATCCCGATATCATTTATATACTAAAAAGTCTTTTAGAAAAATTTTACCAGAAAATTCCGAACGGTGTCCAGACCAAGCGCTAAAAGGTCAGTTTCGTAAAAAATACCTATCAGCCTTAGAATGGCACAAAATTTAATACAATGACTCATACCAGTAAAATAGGGTTTCCATAATTTTTTTAGATTAAAATAACTTGGTTTACTATGCTAAATAATTTGATAAATTTCTTTAATCGTTACCCCAAATTAGAACCCCTCTCGGATCCCAAAAATTCCCAAAATTTTTCAGAGCGTAGATCTCGTAAGAACATTAGGGGTTACTATTTTTCACTTTATCTAATTTTGCCGTAATTATTTATAAAAATTCACGAGAAAAAAACTGTTTAAATTAATTTTGATTTTTAGCGACAATAACGGTTACTATTCAGATTTGAGCACACACCATTGCACCTTGAGAACACACACTGTCTTCTTTCTCTCTTTTCTTCACTGCCGAGAACCACCTCACTTCACACAACTCCCTTACACCATCTACTATTCCGAAAGACACATGCTACTACCCTTAATTATACTTTATATTACTTGTAAAACACTCCCCAAAACACAATCAAACACCTGATTCACACACGCAATCTCCCCACGACACACACACACACACACACACACTTATGAACACACATAAACCCAGTCGCGGTCCCTTCTGTCGAGCTCCACCACAACCACCAGCCCCCCACAAACTCACACACACCCACCAATCCTCCATATTACAATCATTCACATACATAAACTTCCAATTCCCTCTTGTGAATCCCCACCCAAAGCACACACCGTGAGCAAATACAGACACTGATACCACAGAACACACACACACACACACACACACACACACACACTAATACAACCATTATTCACTAAATTTAAGATGGAATTACACCAATAAATGAGGGATTTACCCTTAAGAAATCCTTTATATTCTCCCCTTCTCCACGAATTTCTTTCCCTCTGCTTCTTTATGTTCTTGTTCTTCAATTGTTGAGTTTCTCTCTCTCTTTCTCTCTCTGTTTTCCAGCTTTCTGCCGAGGCCCTGTTCTCTATTTTTCTATTTCTGTCTTCTGTTCCCAGTTTTTCTTTTCTTTTTGGTTATACTTCCTTTAATTTCCTTAAGACTTTATCCACTTAGTTGTTTATAATATAATTACATTAGTCATCAATCAGAGAAGTAGGTGGTGGCTCCATATTAAGACCATTCCTCCAAAATTTGACACACATGTATACTTTCAAATTTGCAAATTTGCTCCAATTTTTTTTTAAAATTACGAAAACCCCCCAAATTTTCAAAAATTACATTTTTGCCCCAAATTGCCCAAAATTTGGGGCAAAATTAATACCTGAGCATTGCCCAAAATTAGCTCCCGTCTATTTTTCGGAGCACCGATAGTTGTTTTAACTGGCTCCCAAAGTTTGCAATATTACAACCTGTCACACTCATGTTATGGGTGCTCATAGACACACCCCATATCATAATCCCCAAGTCACTATAAGACAAGAACAGTTCTGTGGCGGGCATCGCGCCTAGTTTGCCTGATAGTTGGGTGAAAGGGTGTCAAGTTCTCTATATCTCTTAATGCCTCCTGTATAACTTAATAAGAGATTTGGACTGGCGGCTAAGTCAAGGGCGTTATGTGACCACACCTATGTTCCGTGAGTCAGTCTTCCCAGATAAAGTGAGTGAACCTATATGGGATAGGTGGAGTGGGTATGCAATTCGACATCTATTGAACATCGGCACATGGTGCACGCTCGGTAATAAGTTGTCGCTCAGAGGGAGTGCCATATGTCACTTGATGACAAAAGACATTTTTAGCTCCCTGTAAATAGAGGATTGAGAGTTCTTTTCACAAGAATTGGTCATTTCACAATTCAACTTTCTTACACTAAAACTGCATGGCTGCAAATAAATTAAAGAGGTAAAAAAAACCTAAGTACTAGACCTTGGACGCTGGACACTAACTGGGACCCTGACACTTGGACCTCAGCGATGGACTCTCGATTGTCGCTCCGAGTTCATGCCCTCACCCTCGCAGCACTGCCATTTCTCGGGTTCCGTTTAGGTTGCCTTGATTTCTTCAGTTGCTCCTCTCTTTACTCTATCCCACAGCATCATACTTAGCATTTGTCTCAGACTGTAATCTTTAGAACATGATTTACATGTTCTACGAACCCACTTTTTTGACATCTTTACCTGAAAAGGCTGGTGTTTCAGTGTAGTGGGTATAAAGTAACAATGTAAAGAAAAAAAGAGAAAACGTGAAACTGCGGTCGTATTTTAACTTTGAAATAAAGTTGCCTTTCTTTATTCCAAATGAATAAATGGTACATTGACAAGTATGATCGTAGAAAAAGAAACCCAAAAAGTAATTCGAGAGGATATGAATTAAGATGTTAGAGTACACTTTAGAATTTTGTTCACTACTTTAGCGGATGCAGACTTTGAGGAAATTAGATATGTCTAGCAACTAAAAAGGCAAATCATCCCTGCTGTTTGGAGTGACAAAACTGAGAGAAAATCTTAGCAAAGGCCACATGTAGCATTTTGTAGCAGTAACAGTGGTTAAGATGGAAGCTAATCATACACGGGAGGCCGAGAAAACGTATGTGGAAGCAGATATCATATTTTCAATTTAACTAATGATGCAATCGTGAATTAACTCATTTCTCTGGTGGATACTTTGCAATTTAACTAATGATGCAATCGTCGGTAGATTTAACTTTTTAATAAATTAAAACCTGTTGTGTAACAACATATATATCTTGAATCTTCAAGCAAAAACATATGTGGAAGCAGATATCATATTTTCAGTAAATTCAAAATCGTGCGATGCAAAGTAATGCTTAAATTAAACTGAAAAGAATTTAATATTTTATTGTAATTTATTGTACATGTACTGTTCTAGTTTCTTTTTTTTTTTTTCCTTTCTTTCTTTGTGTTAACTAAAAAGCATTGAAGGAACAATGGCATCTCTGTCTACCTATATGAGTGTTTCCATACGTAACTTAGATATAAGTACTGTTCATGCTCAATCACGAAAAGGACTTGACCCAAGCTTAGTAAATTTAGAGACAGTGGCTTGAGGCTTGGTGGCTTTAGCTGCCGCTGATGGCTCAACAGATGGTGATGGCGCGATCGTGTGAACCATAAGCTCAGCTGACAAATCCTTAATTCCTTTCAAATAAAACGTGTAAAAGATCTTGAATGGAAACACAATCTGCTGCAGCTTTACCTCACCGTACACCCCATCGAACATCCCTGACCCACCAGTCACGGCAAGCCGCGTGTCTTCTTAGGTCAAGTATGGCCCCTGGACCGATAGGTGTCCGTAATCACCGAAGTAAAAGCTGTATATGGCCTCGTACTGGTCACATTTCTTTGCCGACACGTGTTGGATTTTAGGATGCATATGCCTACGGTGATTCCCAACCGCTTCTCTAGGTCAGCGGTGTACAGCTTCTTGCTGAATGGTACGAGGTCCCTGAGTGAGTTCACTGGCTTTAGAGTTGTCAAACGGGCCGGGCGGCCCGCGGGCTGGCCTGGCCCCGTTTATGAACAGTAAAGGCCCGGAATTTTAGGGTTTAGGGCTTAGGGCCTGGGCTTGGACCAGGCCAGAATTTTAGAGAAAAAAGCCCGGGTCAGGCCCGGCCTTAAACGGCCCTGGTTTGGCCCGGCCCGAACCGTGGCCCGGAATTGGCTTGGGTTTGGCCCGGCCCGGGTCTGGCCCGTTTCTTTACTTTTCAAATTTAATTTCCCCCCCTTTCCCCCCAACGGATTTATTCCCCTTTTTTCTCCTAAATTTCACTTTTACCCCCCCAACAGCAAAATAACGGCTAGTTTGGGGGGTATTTTGGTCCAAGTTAATTTTTTCAACTCTTTTAAGGTTTTTACACTCTTACCCTCCCCAACAACTATAAACGGATAGTTTTTAGGGGTATTTTGGTCTTTTGTGAAGTTTCAAAAATCTATAAATTCACACAATTTCTCTCTAATTTTTCACACCAATCTTCTTACTCTCTCTTATATAAACATTCTACATTTCTACAAGCTTTGCTACTCTTGCGAATTACTACTCTTATTTACTAATTAGTACTCTTGACAATTATTACTCTTGTTTACTAATTACTACTCTTGCTAAATTTTAATTACTAACCACTCCTCTTATTAATTTGTTACTCTCTAATTCTTTTGTCTAGTAATTAGTAATTAGTGAATTTTTATATTTATCAATTACTATTACTAATTTTTTTTAATTACTAACTCTCTCCAATTTCTAATTACCCTCAGTGATTCATTTGTTACTCTTTAATTCTTTTAATTGTTATTTCTAATTACTAATTACTGCTCTTATACTTGTGTATTTAGTTACTCTTACTAATTTTATTTTTCAATCTAGTAAAAAAGTTTAGCGTCAAATATGGCTGGATTACTGAAGAAACTGAAGCGTGGATCATCATCACGAAAAACATCATCATCACAAACACCACCACCAGCACAAGCGCCAGCACCACGGCCATCACAAACACCAATCCAAGCACCACCACAACCATTCGTTCCTGGACGAATGAGTACAGGCTGTATGATAGATACCCAAGCCAATTGGGAGTTCAATCAAAACATTCCAGATTTTGAATACACGCCTGATGAAGACCCCCCGCATTATAGTCAAGGACGCAGCTCGGTTGGCGAAGCTACTACTCCGTGGCATAATCTTAACCCTATGCCTGGTCATGATGAAGAAGGGCCGAGCAATGCCTCCGGTAATGAGCCAGAAGTCCAAAAGGGGAAAAAAAGAAAGCCGAGTGTTGGAATCATTTTGATGAAGTTATGGTGGACGGCATCCGAAAAGCTCGATGTAAGTACTGTGCTAAATTATTTTCGTCTGGTAGTGGTAATGGACATCTTAACAGGCATTACCCTCAGTGTGCACCTCGACAAGGCCACGTCGAACCTACCCAAACGCAGTTATCTTTTGACGGTAAGTTATTTGTTTATAATCAGCGAGAGCAAAGAGACGGTCTCGCTGAATTTGTTATTCACGATGAACAAGCCTTTTCTTTTGCCGATAATGCTAAGCACTCTAGATATATGAACACATACGTTCAACCTTTGTACAAAAAGGTTCATAGAAACACAACTAGATCCGATGCACTCCGACAGTATAATGCTGCTAAAGCACGCTTGATCGATTATTTCGATAAATTTGACGGTAAAGTTAGTCTTACTTCTGATATTTGGCAATCTCCGTTTACTTTTGTTAGTTATACTTGTGTGACAGCCCATTGGATTGATGCAGATTGGATTATGCACAAGAGAATCATCGCTTTCGAGCTCTTTCCTTTTCCGCATGATGGAATGAACATTGCTAGTATTATATTAAAAGCATGTACCACGTTTAAATTAAAGGATAAGATTATGAGTATTAGTTTTGATAATGCTTCTAACAATACAGCTGCTGTTGATGCTTTACAAGAGAGCCTCAAACCTGTACTTTCTGGTAAATTATTTCATGTTCGTTGTGTTTGTCATATAATTAATTTAATTGTTCAAGATGGTTTAGCTGCTGCAGGAGATATTCTTGTCAAAATGAGGGGTATGACAGCGTATGTTAATAGTTCGAGTCCGAGAACACAACAATTTAAAACGTTGTGTGTTGAATATAATATGCCTCGCAGGAGAGCAGTTACAGATGTGGTCCACAGGTGGAACTCTACATACCATATGCTTTTACACATTCTGGCATACAGAGAAGTCTATACGCATTTTCTACTAACCTTGTTCCCAGCCGGCTTGCCAACTCAAGAGGAATGGCAGATGGCCACATACCTAGCTGAATTTTTGGAGGTATTTTACACGTCTACCAATTTATTGTCTGGTACGTACTATCCCACCTCTCCTCTCGCTGTAATAGAAATTCTCAAGATGGCTACAATGTTAACAAAATGGAGATATATAGGACCCTTTAAGGAAATAGTAAAAGTGATGGATAAAAAGTTTAATAAATATTGGAGTGAACTGCCTGTTATTTTTGCTGTGGCTACTTGTTTAGATCCTAGGTTAAAGTTGCATGGCGTGAACGTCTCGATACAAGAGATATCGATATTAATGTGCTACCCAGTAGAGGACACAACCGCACTCACAGCGAAAGTGAGCAAGACATTTGAAGAACTGTTCAACCTCTATCGTAATTCTGCTGACGTGCGCGGACGAGCTTCATCATCGACTGCTGAGAGGTATTATGCGCCATACCTTAAGGGCTTTGAACATCTAGTAGCAAGACAACTACCAGGTGAAGGTACTTCTAATTCGGCAGGTTCGTCTACTTTTTCCTCTTTTAATGAGATTGGTGTATATTCAAATACTGATCATTATTCTGATTTATCAATGCAAGAACAGGTTAATTTTAATTTGTTAAATTTTTGGAAACAAAATCAAAACATGTATAAAACTTTATCCCAAATTGCACGGGATGTACTGCCAGTGCAAGCCTCCACGGTTGCTTCAGAGTCGGCATTTTCAGCGAGCGGGAGGGTTTTGGATGACAGGAGGAGTCGTCTTAACCCCGAGTCGCTCGAGCTATGTGTATGTTGGAAGGATTATCTTGATGCGAAATACCGCGAGCAAGATAAACCGATTGATGATAGGAAGAGCAGTGACTCGGATGTTGAAGTACTTCCGGATGATTAGGTAATTTCTTTTTATTTTCCTTTTCTTAAGTTTTAAGAATAAACTTTCTCACAAAATATAGTTTTTTCATATATATATATATATATATATATATATATATATATATATATATATATATATATATATTTTACAAGCAAGATAGATATTTTTCCGTATATATAAAAAAATAGGTAATTTCGCCTGTTTGTTTACAAGCAGTCGATCTCAAGCCCGGATAAAAGGAGGAGGGCCTACAAACACATTTATCTTCAATGTATATGATTTATAATGAAATCAAAGGATAAAGATTAGGTTCATTAAATTGTGAATATTGGACATGCCTAGAATACAATTTGCTTAAATAATAACAACAAATTACCGCAATTAAAACCTTTACCTTGAATAACAAGAAAATGCAAACAAAAAATTAGGCCCAGGCCCGGCCCTAAATGTTGGGCCTAGGGCCTGGGCTTGGACTGGGCCCAGATATCCCCACATTCTGGCCCTGCCCGGCCCGTTTGGCAACCCCTCTGGCCAGGCCCAGGCCCGTTTTGCTGGAGGCCCGATGGGCTTGGGCTGGGCCGGCCCAAGCCCGGCCCATTTGACAGCTCTAACTGCTTTTGACTTAGTTTGAGAAATGCTGGGCTGCCTCGGTCTCGCTCGTTGATCTCATAAACACATAGTTCTTGAACTTTGGCTGAGATAAAACATTGTTACCAACTTTAGTGGAAACATGATACACTCTTCACTAAGATTGCATTATTCATGACCAATCTTTATTAGGTGCAAAAAATGCTTTTATATAAGTAAAAGAACAAACTTTGTCTCCTACCCAGATTGTAGGAATCTTCTTCCAACCCAGCGTATAGTGACAATTAATAGTCGCTAAATATTTTTAGTATTTTTTTAACACTTTCAGCGACAATTTTAGCGTCACTAAATATAAGCCATTAGAAATATTTAGAGACTATTAATTATCGATATATAGGAAGTAGGAGGAAGATTCTTCTAATCAGGGTTGCAGCCAAAAATTTTCCTAAGCAAAATAGTGGTGCAATAGGCTTAGCCTACCTTACCAACAACATGACGAAAATCTTTTCCACTCTTTGAAAAGTAACTTTTCATGTTACAAAACTCTTTTTATTCACTTGATGCGTGTTTACTTTCACGCGTGAAAGCTTTGACCATAATTGTTTACCTATGAAAAAAGGCTTCTTCATAAGTTTCTAAATTCTCTTTAAGGTACTTCCTTCGTACCAAAGAGTGCATGTAGAAAAAAGTATGTATCTTATTTCTCTTCTTTCCTTCGTGTTTATGTAAAAGTTGGTGAATTTGTATGCGTTCATCTAATTCTTGATAGTCAAATGGAGCTCAAAGATACACTATACAAAAGAGAGCACCTATAAGGGCTTAATTATCTAAAAGATATCACATCAATGGGTGCCAAAAATTATGTGTGAATCTGTTTGAAATCACTTCCAATTTTAATTTTCTATTTCTAAAAAAATAAATAAAAAAACAAAAAAAACAAAACCAATTTAGTTTTTATCTTTTACAAAATAAATGGGTGTTTGATAACCCAGTTTTTATTTTGAGGTTTTTTTTAGCGGTGATTGCAGTGGTGGGGCATGGCGGTGGCCCACTGACGGTGGTCGTCGGTGGTGGTTGTCGGTGGCCATCGGAGGTGTCTGGCAGTGGCCTGGCAACGGTGGCGGTGGGAGGGTGATGGTAGTCTCAAAATAAAAACCAAAACTTAAAACCCAAAACTCCTAAATGAAAATTTTCAAAAATAGTCATGTTTTAAAAACTGATTTTCAAAACTAAAGGCAAAAAAAAAAAAAAAACCAAAACTATATGCCAAACACATTTTTTCTCCAATTTACAAAACTGGAGAAAAAACAGAAAACCAAATTGTTTTCAAACGCTACCTTAGTTATTAGTGTAGTAATATTAATCTGACATATGAACATATTTTCGGCAGCAAGCGACATCAAATCAGTTTGAAGTATTCCTAGTCTTCGCTTTTATGTGGGTGTGCAAAAATATGTATTCAGGTTATATAATTTGCGCACATTTATACATTTTAGTCTTATTGTCTTTTAAATTCTAGATATTCACAATAGTTTTAAATCATTCAATTAAAATACTACTCACATAAAGCACTCTGAGGATATCAATTATACTTATATGAAAAATGTATTATTGAGATTGAGTAGCAAAAAGAATATTAGTCAAACTTTGCGTTTGTCTATACAAAACAAAAAAAATTATTAGGACTTTCTTGAGAATTTGAAACTAAAACCCAAAATGTAGGAAACCGATAAATTCACATTAATAACACAACTTTAAGTTGTAAAGACAAAAATGATGTGGAAGAGTTCAAAGTCCAAAATATATACTAGCAATTACCTACTTTTTTACTTTAACTGCTTTAGCCAAATGTAATGTTGGTATGTACAAAAACATTTTGTGACAAATATGGGGGGTGACCACCCCCCCCCCCCCGGCCCTATTATAGATCTGCCATTGAGCGTCTATATATGCTGACATCGTGTCATGTCTTTCCACGTTCTCTTTTGTCGCTAAATAGTACACGGAGACAAATTACTGAGCTAAATTAGCATGGATGAACATATGACGGTGTGAAATAGATATTCCTTATACAAGAAGGTTATCCTACATTTTATTCATAAATTCGAATGAGTTAAAACAGATAAATATATATATATATATATATATATATATATATATATATATATATCATATATATCATATATATCAAAGCTTGACTTTCGTGTTAATTACAATTATTAGTTTCACGAAAAACCTTAGTTTTCAGGACAAATATGTTTTCTGAGTGGCAATAATTTGAGATATGTCAGTGACAAACTCATGTTAGCCTTGGCAGCCTTCCCCTTGGGGTCGGCCTCGGCCGACCCCCTCAGCCTCCCCTTGGGGGTCGGCCTCGGCCTTCCCCTAAGGGTTGTCCTTGGCCTTCCCCCAATGATTGGCCTTTAGCCTCCCCCCTTAGCACCTTCACTTCTTCTCAAGGGACCATGCATCGTCCCCGACGCTCATCGCCCATCTCCCGGGCGTCGTCTTCCCGATATCCATTAATCGTGCCCGTGCACCGACTCCGTGACGCTTGTCGCCCATCGCCCGGGCGCCGTCTCCTCGACACTCGTCGTACTCGCCCGTGAGCCGTCTCTGCGACCCCTGTTGCCCGCGCCCTCACACAGTCTTCACGACCCCCGTTACCTATCGCCTGGGGACCATCTCCAGGACGCCCATAGCCTACGCCAGCAACTTGTCTCCACGACCCCCGTCGCCTAAGCCCGCGCACCTTCTCCAACACTCCACCGCTCCCATGCGCCGCACCACTTATACAGTCGTGACTCTTGGCTCTCTAACATACTACCACGCACCTTGCGTTGGTCCATCCTTTCACCACACCATGCGCATCTTGCCTTGGTTATGGAACATGCTTTGACCTACTCTCCGGAGTGTGCAGCATCCCGCGGGGATAGGCGACTCCTCTTAGACACTATTTCTACCAGGGAGCTTTTCAACTCCCATTCCGGCAAGTAGACTGCTCCTCCGGGATGCTAACTTGGCTTGTCAGGTAGACGGCTCTTCCTGGATGCTACCTCGACGTGCTCCGAGTGCTCTGGCACAAGAACTCACCCATGGGATAGGCTCGCCCTCGAGATAGGCTCGCTCTCTACGACACTATCTACACCAGAGAGCTTTTCAACTCCCCTTTTGCCAGATAGACGGCTCCTCCGAGATGCTACTTCGGCCCATCGGGTAAACGGCTTCTCCGGGTGCTACCTTGACGAGCTCCGAGTGATCCGTCACAAGGACTCACCCGCAGGATAGATAACTCCTCCGGGACACTATCTCTGTCAGGGTGTCTTCGTGACTGACTTACGTGCTTCGGCATTGGGGGCTTGTGTCGGCACCCCTAAGGACCATGACCCCCAGACCGAGACGGGAGTAGGTCTTTGGAGGGCATCACGCCTAGTCCGCCTGGCAGTTGGGCGTCGGGTCTTCCCCACGGTGCCAGGCCTGTGGGACTCTACAAGGGCTTGGATTGGCTGCTAGATCAAGGGGGTTCACTGGCCACACCGACGCTGTGGGAGCCAGTCTTTCCAGATAGATAGAGCAACGTTGTACGTGCGGGGTAGGCTGGTTGAATATGCGATTTGACAGTCTGTAGAGCACCAGCAGCTGTGGACCCCTCGATGACATGTCACTTCCGGGGAGCACCACGTGTCGCGTGATGACATCATCATCTCAACCTTTATAAATAGAGGTCTTGGGAATTCATTTGGAGGACTTGAAACTTTAACATTTTTCACTTTCTCACCCTAGAATCCTAGAGAGAAACGTACAGGACCTTGACTCTGGACCTAAGTATTGGATTGTGACTGTCGTCGTATATTCACACTGCGTCATTGCTCTCGCAGCACTGCCACCCTTAAGCTCTGTCTGGGAAGCCCTTGGTCTCTGCCCTTGCTCCATCCTTGTTGTGTCCCACATCACTATACTCGGCATCTGACTCGGATTGTATTCCTTGTGGCACCTTCACGTCGACTGCGAACACAATTTCCTTAGCATCACCTTCTGTATGGATTCCTTCCTCTTTGCCTCTTCATCTTCCTTTCATCATTTTGACACATAAAAATGAACCAAAAATTGACACAATATTTTTAAAAACACTAACAAAAAGAACACAAAATAAATTTTTTGGTATTTCTTTTTGTATATATGGATGTCAATGTAAAACGCATATTATAATGCAATATATTTTCTTTTACACTAATAATTAACTGTTATAATAGAAGCTTTTATTCTGGTTATGTGCGGGCTTCTATCTTCTAAGGTCCAAGTATGTATTGACCTTGTCTATACTAAAGTTCTAGCTCCTCCACTGATCATCAACCACCGGAGAAGTCCGGAGATCAATTACTACTCTTGCCGTCGTTGGCAGTGAGATAGGATGCGACATCTTTCATAATGTTGATACTTGGCACAATATTAACGTCTGAAATGTTAGCGACAGATTCTTCCTTCACATAGTATTCAATTGTCGTCCTCGTGATGCATGAATTCTCGCCGGTCTTTATATTTTCGAAGCGTACCCTATAAAGATTAAATCCCAGATCAAGAAATCCTCCTTCAACTATCTCCGTTTCTTTTACCAAGTTCTCGTTATCAACCTTGGTAAACTTTTCACAATAAGCTGAACCTGATCGTATCATCAAACAATAAGACTGTTGTAATTAGGTCACTTTGTACCAAAGCTTTAGGGAGTGAATGAAATGATGGAGAGTACCTGTGAGTGGGGTTAGCTTGGCGATGGTGCCCTCTCCTCCATCACCTTGTACAACTTCAACACTGGCTAAATACTTGGGAACAGTGATCTTTGTCAGTTCGAGGGTGCCGTAAAGTTTCCATGCACTGCTCGCCGGAACGTCTACGTTCATTTCTGCGGAAACTGCTCCAAAGATTTTCATATTGAGGGTGGTGGTGATGAATTAATGGTGATTTCTGCAACAGGTTCGAAGTAAACCATTAGTTATGTCCTCTGCATATGTTACTAGTGATGCAGGTATATATAGGGAAGCTGGATAACAGTGCAAGAGAACTCAAACTTGTGCTAATCTGAAAATGTCAACGCCGTGACCCATACGACAAGCATCTGAGTAAGTGGTGAATTTTCTAACTTCATGATGGCACCATTAATAAAATAAAATTAGATCCACAAGCATGTTAATCATTTGATGTATTATTGTAATCAACTAAGGGACCCGTGCACGTAATGTTTTCTAATTTTTTAAATAGAATATTTATTTTTATAGATATTTTACAACTGTTAATTTTTCTAACTTTTTAAAAAATATTTTTTAAAATGTGTTTTCATAATTTTTCAAATATTGTCTAATATTTATTTCTATTGATATTTTACAACTGTTAATTTTCTTAATTTTTTAAAATGTGTTTTTATAGATTATTTATAACTGTTATTGTTTGAATCGCGGGCAAGAAATTTACTAAATAGAAGATTGCCTTTGAATAGAATTTTTGAAAAATTAGCATTATAAAAGTATACCTTAACAATAAAGGTAGAATGCAAGATTTAATATGATCAGTTGTTACTTATAAATAAGATATGGACGTTACAATTAAAAGATAAACCGCCTTATAGACTTAGGATGCCTTTTCATTAACGTTTCGCGATGACATATGGCAACATTCCCGTACTACTATTTAACTGAATTTAAATTTTAGTTTATTATTTGGAACTTTGTAGATATAATCGCTTGTATGTATCAATGATATATCCAGAACCAATATGATTAAAAAAACAGTTATTTGTACCATCGCTTCCAGTTTTTTTATCTATATGAACCTCAATCTTCCTATAAGCATAAATGTCAAATTCACTCACCTTCTTTCTTCATGAGAAACTCTTTGTGTGTGTTATTTGTTCCGTGCATAATGAAAAGGAAAAACAGCATTGAAAGTGTTTCTATCTATACATTACTTATTAAAGTTTTGCTAACATGACCTAATGAAAATACCATTGGAATATTATATTAGTGTAGCCAGGTGCTAGAAAGTGGTTAACGATAAAAATATCGTCTTGCCTAATTAACGAAACTTTAAGGAATCAAAATATAGGACCAAAATCAAAAGATAAAAGTCATTCTAGGGAAATTTGTTTTACTACTTCTAGTCCCGGATATAGTTTATGTACCTTCAAGTTACTGGTAGAACTAACTTAAAATCATTATGTTTTTATTTAAGTTCATGGCTTGTCTGCATAAGATTCTCGGCATAATTTGTCCACGAATATTACACCAACACTATCTCCAAATACCTTAATTAGCGCTATCATTACCACTACAAATGCAGTTAACTTCACCATAGTCATAACTTTTGCTCGTCAGTACACTTTCATGTTTCCATCGTCAACTTTTTTAGGTTTATTACTTGTTCAATCCAGATTATATCACAACTTATCAATCAATTCTATAATGTATATTAATATTACTTCGAAATACATTAATGCTACCACTACAATAACTCTAATAACAACCATCACCTCTTGCACTGTCACCAATTAATTATGACTATCACCACCATAAGCATCAGCATACTATACGCCAACACCGCTATAACCACATGTTATCACTACATAATTCAAATCTCATTACCAAACCTCCAATTCTACCACAACAATTATCACTATCGTAATTAACATGCATGATCACTCGCATAATTGCATATATTACCGTCCTCACACTTTCATATCTAGCACCGACATTTCGGTTATACCATTACCACCCTGGGACCACCCAGGTTTTTCCCTTTTTGTAGTTGTTTATGAAGGGTAAATGATTCTTATAACTAATTTATCTTTTTGTCTCTTTTATTCTACAAACTTATTCTCAGTTTTTCACAAATTATTCTTCAATCGATTTTAATTTTTCTTGGAGATCCAATATAATTGGTTCTAAATATTTTGTTCATATTGTGCGTAACATGTTAGATTTTAGAAGATTGGTGCAAAAGACGAAAGTTACAGTAAAGCTTATGGAGAAATAAGATTTCTTTAAAAAGAAAAAAAACCAAAACAAATAGGATGATGTTTTGCATAACTAAAAGATCGAGGTAAAAACGAAAATATACGCTATGAAAAGCTTACCTTTTAATTTGTAAAGATTAATCATTAATTTCGTACATGATTTTCGTTGTTTACATTTGCGAGATTTTATTTATATTTGGGAGATTTTATTTTATCTGTTTTAAATGCTTTTAAGAAGTTAGTAGTCCAAAATGAAGCCTTTTTGGATTATGTAGAGTTTTAAAAGAAGTAGATTTTATAAGATTTACAAAAGTCGGGCCAATGATCGTACTAAAGAATTAGTAAGTAGGGTATGCTTTTTGTATTTTATATTTTTGAGATTTTATATTGTTATTTTAAAGTACTTTTGAGATTTTAATAATCAAAATTAAGGCCTAATGTATAAGTATATTGATTAAGTAGAGTTTTAGGAGGTGTATAATTAGTTTCTTAGTTTATAAAGTTTAAAAAAATTGCATAAATTATACCTACCAATTTTTTAATAATAAATTAAAGTAAAGAGGTAAATAAAGTAGAAAAAGAAAAGAATACCAAAACAAATAGGATTCTTGAATTGGACTCTAAATAAAGAGACCAACTAAGTTAGTGAACTACCAAATACAAAGTTGAAGTAGCTAGAGTTTTAGAAGGTGTATAATTAGTTTCTTAATTTTATAAAGTTTAAAAATATTGCATAAATTATACCTACAAATTTTTAAATATAAATTATAGTAAAGAGTTAAATAGAAAAGTCGGGCCAATGATCATACTAAAAAATTAGTAAGTAGGGTATGATTTTCATATTTTATATTTTTGAGATTATTCTAAAGTACTTTTGAGGTTTTAATAATCAAAATTAGGGCCTAATGTATAAGTATATTGATTAGGTAGAGTTTTAGAATGTGTATAATTAGTTTCTTAGTTTTATAAAGTTTAAAAAAATTTGCATAATTATACCTACAATTTTTTTAATAATAAACTAAAGTAAAGAGGTAAATAGAGTAGAAAAAGAAAAGAATACCAAAACAAATAAGAATCTTGTATCTTGAACTCTAAATAAAGAGACCAACAAAGTTAGTGGACTACCAAATGCAAAGTTGAAGTAGGTAGAGTTTTAAAAGGTGTATAATTAGTTTCTTAATTTTATAAAGTTTAAAAATATTGCATAAATTATACCTATGAATTTTTAATAATAAATTATAGTAAAGAGTTAAATAGAAAAGTCGGGCCAATGATCATACTAAAAAATTAGTAAGTAGGGTATGATTTTCGTATTTTACATTTTTGAGATTATTTTAAAGTACTTTTGATTAGTATAAGTATATTGATTAAGTAGAGTATTAGAAGGTGTATAATTAGTTTCTTAGTTTTTTAAAGTTTAAAAAAATTGCATAAATTATACCTACAATTTTTTAATAATAAACTAAAGTAAAGATGTAAATAGAGTAGAAAAAGAAAAGAATATCAAAACAAATAAGATTCTTGAATCTTGGACTCTAAATAAAGAGACCAACTAAGTTAGTAGACTACCAAATGCAAAGTTGAAGTATGTAGAGTTTTAGAAGGTGTATAATTAGTTTCTTAATTTTATAAAGTTTAAAAATATTGCATAAATTATACCTACGAATTTTTAATAATAAATTATAGTAAAGAGTTAAATAGAAAAGTCGGGTCAATGATCATACTAAAAAATTAGTAAGTAGGGTATGATTTTTCGTATTTTACATTTTTGAGATTATTCTAAAGTACTTTTGAGGTTTTAATAATTAAAATTAAGGCCTAATGTATAAGTATATTGATTAGGTAGAGTTTTAGAATGTATATAATTAATTTTTTAGTTTTATAAAGTTTTAAAATATTGTATAAATTATACCTACTAATTTTTTAATAATAAATTATAGTCAAGAGTTAAATAGAGTAGGAAAAGAAAAGAGTACCAAAACAAATAGGATTCTTGAATTTTACATATCTAATTCAAAAGAGTTGGACTCTAAATAAACAGACTAACTAAGTTAAGGGACTACCATATACAAAGTTGAAGCTTACGTGTCAGTAGGAGAAGGCTAATAAAAAGTCCTACTTGTCGCAAAGATAGAGTTCCTACGTGTCGTAATTTTAAGCGAAGGTTTTAGCTTTATATATATATATATATCTTAGTTTAATTTATGAGAAAGGTCGGCGTGAATTTACTTTTTTTTTTCTAGGTAAAATAGCACTTGATAGCTTGATGGTGATTGACTAATGATAAAATTACTTGTTACCAACCCGTCTTGGCCATATCTTTTGGCTGCCCGCTTTCGAATTTCCAAGACACATTAGCATATGTTCGATGATCAAGCTTCAATGCTACTAACTTAGTCAACAAGGATGTGCCACCCCATTTTTTCCAACAAATTCTTTATAAGGTAATGAAACCGACAGGCCTTGGAATGGCTAGGCCTCCCTGTTGGGATTATTCGTGGCCTTCGCCTTGTGTGTTGACCCTAGGCCTAGGTCCCCTCGTTGGTTCTTTTCATATTCCCTTGCACAACACTCACTGACCACGCCCCACGCAATCGCTGTTTGGCGTGCCCTTTTTGTACCCTACACAATTCGTTGGATCCATACGCTGCGCCGCTCTAAGAGGCGTACCGCAAACAATTCAACATATTACCACACCTCCAGCGTGGTTCATCTGTTCACCACATATACGCCTTGCCTTGAATAAGGAACATGCTTCGACCCGCACTTCGAAGAAAGCAACATTTTTTAGGGACTCCGCTTGCAGTGCTCCATGATGAAGACCCTTCACAGCACGATGGATTCATTCTCCGATAAACTATCTCGATATTAGGTGACTCACGTGACACTAGGCATAGCTGAGATGTGACATGTCACCCTCACGTTATGAGTGATCATAGACACACCACATATCATAACCCCCAAGTCACTCCAAGACAAGAGCAGTTCTGTGGAGAGGATCGCGCCTAGTTTTCCTAGCAGTTGGGTATCGGGCCTTCACAAAAGGGTGTCAAGTTATCTACGTCTCTTGACGCCTCGCATACAACTTAGTAAGATATTTGGATTGGTGGCTAATCAAGGGCGTTGTTTGACCATACTGATGTTACGTGAATCAGCCTTCCCAGATAAAGTGAGTGAACCTATAAGGCAGGATAGGTTCACTCCCAGATAAAGTGAGTGAATCAGTCTTCCTTGTGTGTTGACCCTAGACCTAGGTCTCCTCGTTAGTTCTTTTCATCTTTCCAAGCATAACACTCACTGACTATGCCCCCACGCCATCGCCATTTGACATGCCCTTTTTGTACCCTATTTCACTGGATCCATATGCTGCGCCGCTTTGAGAGGCGTACTGCAGACAATTCATCATATTTTCATACTTCCAGCATGGTCCATCTTTTCACCACACCATATATGCCTTGCCTTGAATAAGGAACATGCTTCGACCTGCTCTTTCGAGAAAGCAACATTTTTTAGGGACTCCGCTTGCAGTGCTCCATAATGAGGACCCTTCACAGCATGATAAATTTATTCTCCGAGAAACTATCTCAATCTTAGGCGACTCACGTGACACTAGGCACAGCTGATCAAATGTGACCTATCACCCTCACATTATGGGTGATCATAGACACACCCCATATCATAACCCCCAGGTCATACCAAGACAAAAGTAGTTATGTAGAGCCCTATATCATAACCCCCAGGTCATACTAAGACAAAAGTAGTTATGTAGAGGGCATCGCGCTTAGTTCGGCTAGTAGTTGGGTATCGGGCCTTCACAAAAGGGTGTCAAGTTATCTACAACTTAATAAGAGATTTAGACTGGTGGCTAATCAAGGGCGTTCTCTGACCACACTGATGTTGCGTGAATAAGTCTTCCCATATAAAGTGAATGAACCTATACGGGATATGTCGAGTAGGTATGTGATTTGACGGTATGTTGAACACCGGCACATGGTGCATGCTCGGTAAGTTGTCACTCACAGCAAGCGCCATATGTCACTTGATGACATGAATTTTTTAGCTGCCTGTAAATAATGGATTGAGAGTCCTTTTCACAAGAATTGGTAATTTGACAACTCAACTTTCTCACTCTAAAACTACATAGCTGCTAATAAAATTGAACATGTAATTTAAAGAACCTAAGCACTAAACCCTGGACGCTGGACACTAACTCGGACCTTGACACTTGGACCTCAGCATTAGACTCTTGACCATCGCTCCAAGTTCATGCCCTCGCCCTCACAACATTGTCACTTCTTGGATTCTGTTTAGGTTGCCTTGGTCTCTCCTTTACTCCTCTCCTTACTATGTCCCACATCATCATGCTTGGCATCTGACTCAAGTTGTAGTCTTTGGAACATGATTTACATGTTTTACGAACCCACTTTTTTGACATCATTACCTAAAAAGGCATGTGTTTTGGTGCAGTGGGTACGTATAAAGTAATAATGTAAAGCAAAAAAAAAAGAGAAAATGTGAAAGTGCGGTGATATAACTCCCAATAATTTGGGAATACCCGGTAACCGCAATCAACCTGAAAAATTGATAATTATCTTATCAAAGATCGTGACGTGATCCTCGAGGATCCTAAAACGATCCTAATACATCTGGTCCATGGCTCAGTCCTACTAGGAGTCTTCTCCTATAGCTATATAAAGGGGTCTACCCCCCAGCACCCAAGTATGGGATGATTACACACACAAAGACACAGTCTTTAATGCTTTTTCAGAGTTACTATTTTGTAGTTACGCTCTGACTTAAGCATCGAAGAGTTCTCTATCGGAAACTCCACCCGGCGGTCAACTCATTTTCTATCTTGCACGTCATCGGTCTAGACTCGGGTTCCGCAATGTACGCGGAGCATATTTTTAGCAGCAACATATTGGAGCCATCCGTTGGACCTGCCAGCTTAGCCGATTGACCGTCTTAATTTTTCTGATCACAATCTGTCGCCGACTATCAAGCCACTGATAGCCCCACCGTCATCACGAGCCTCTAATCAATTGTCGTCATAATCTCCACACAAAAAAAAAAAACAGAGTGAGCTGCCGCCAGCAGCCCTATGGCAGAACCACTAGCGGCACTATCGCAACCAACGATAACCAAACCATAGTAGAAAAAAATAATAATAATGAAGAAGCCACGGCTGCGCCGCCGGCCATTGGTCAATACGCTAGCGTGGCCTCCGCCGCATGTCCTTTAAGGAAGGCACCGGCAACGACGCCATGCATAGCCAGGCTACCAACTGTCGGCGAGAGGCTGTCGACATGCATACTGAGGGACTACTACCCTTCCTCTGAGATCTCTTCATTGGTGCACTGGTGTTGCCTCCCTCCGAGATCTGTCCATCGGCCACCATAGTGGCGCTACCTCCATCAGCCACCTCCATTAGCATCCGTTATGGTATAGACAGGAAGCCCGCTGCCGGCAGCCATCGTCAGTGGTTACCAACAACCTGCGATGATCCACCAGGCAACGTCGCAGGACCACCACAGCCACCACAATCTACCGTATAGCCATCGAAAAGCTGTCGAAGCAGCATCAACAATATCATCCACCACGAGAAAATGGCAACGGCGCCGATTCACCACCAGCTCCCAGAGATCCCTGCTTTTGCGCTAGCCAAAGCACCAATGTCACGGCTGGGAAGAGCTGCCCGATCTGCCATCGTCGCCTTACTGTGGCTAAGCCCAGCAGAAGGGCGGTGTCACGAGAGCACCGTCTTAGCCAGTCAGTCGCCGCCTGCCATGCGACTGTCATACCAGCCCCAATCGGCACCTTTATCCTGTGATGCATCAACCGGTTAGTCCTTTGCAACGGGAACAACTCTTCGGCGTTACTATTGCGCCGGTAGGGTCGAATTGACAAAACAACTCATCGTCACTCATATAGGCGACATGATCAAATCGATGGTAGCGACAACCTGTGAAAGCTATTGGGCATGTCTCCATTCATCTTAATTAGGTTTAAGCTGCATCCGCGAGCATCGACAGTGACGCATAACCATTTCATAAGCAAGGAACAAATTCACAGCACCCTGCAACTAGAAGTCACGCCTAAGGTTTCTGCTGCAGCATCTTGCCAACTGCATATCTTATTATCTTATGATATTTGGTCACACAGTGAGTTCAATCAGTGAATCAGAGCACATCGTCAACTTTTGCCAATAAGCATCACTAAAATGCTGTGATATCTTTCTTAGACAGATTTAACATCCTTTATCTCTACCGGTCACCAATGACATCTTGCTCAGATGGAATCCACGTCCTCTAACTCTATATGCTCGTCCAATCAAGCAAGGGATTATGGTCTTCAATATTGTTCCCATAGGTCTTCTTGCAACCAGACCCTACATATATGTTAAAGAGCCATCTTTATATTCGTGCCTTCTCAGGCAAGGAGGCTCTATATCTTATGGCATCAGCAATATTACGAGTTTAATGCCCATGCCATCTTAGATCGGGGGCTTCATAACAGCTATTATACAGCAAATCATGCGCTTATATGAGCTTTGCGCTCCATCCGCCCTCGAGGGCGCGTATGATGAGAACACTAAAGTTTCATTAAACCCTCGAGAGTATTTTCGTGAGCTTGGCGCTCCAACCGCCCTGAGGACGCGTATGACGAGAACTCTAAGTTTCATCAAATCCTCAAGGGTATTTGTAGGAGCTCCACTCTCCATCCGCCCCCGAGGGAGCGTATGATGAGAACTCTAAAGTTTTGTTAAACCCTCAAGGGTATTTTCGTGAGCATGGCACTTCATCCGCCCCCGAGGGCACATACGACGAGAACTCTTAAGTTCTGTCAAAACCTTGAGGGTATTTGCATGAGCTCCACGCTTCATCCGCCCTTGAGGGTGCGTACGACGAGAACTCTTAAGTTCCGTCAAACCCTCGAGGGTATTTGTATGAGCTTCGCGCTCTATTCAGCCCCGAAGGCACGTACGACGAGAACTCTTATGTTCCATCAAACCCTTAAGGATAATTGCATGAGCTCTGCTCTCTATCCACCCCCAAGGGCGTGTACGATGAGAACTCTAAAGTTAGGCCAAACCCTTGAGGGCATTTTCATGAGCTTGGTGCTCTATTCGCCCCCGAGGGCGCATACGACAAAAACTCTTAAGTTTCGTCTAACCCTTGAGGGTAATTGCATGAGCTCCGCGCTCTTTCCGCCCCTGAGGGCGTGTACGAAGAGAACTCTAAAGTTAGGCCAAACCCTTGAGGGTATTTTCATGAGCTTGGCTCTTTATTCGCCCCCGAGGGCGCGTACGACAAAAACTCTTTAAGTTTCGTCTAAGCCTCGAGGGTAATTGCACTAGCTCCATGCTCCATCCGCCCCCGAAGGCGTGTACGACGAGAACTTTAAGTTCTATGAAACCCTCGAGGCTATTTACATGAGTTTCGCTCTCCATTTGTCCCCGAGGCGGGTACGATGAGAACTCTAATTTCTGTCAAACCCCTGAGGGTATTTACATGAGCTCCGCGCTCCAGTAGCCTTCAAGGGCGCTTATCGAAACTCTACATTCCCCCAGCCCTCTAGGGCAGTCCCTCTAGAGACAAGCACCCTCAAGGGTGACATGATAGAGCTCGAGTTCTATCCGAACGGTTTAGCTACAGTTCTAACCCATGAAATGACAAAGACTATATGGGACTTCATCCCCCCACCATGCTTTGTCAATTCAAAACCCAGCCGAGCGTAAGTACGAGGCTTCTTTGCCATCTCTTAGTTGATGATAAGAGTTCGTGACGAAGTAAAATGCAAGCATGATGTGGTCAGCTCGAGCTAAAGAACACACTCTTGCACAAAATGAACACCCTCCAAAGGAGATGTGACCCCTCGAGGGGACATTCAAGCACTTAGCACATGCAACAACTTGCATGCACAACTTTGTGTCCTCTCCAGAAATAGGCTACCGTGGGGCACAGCCTCTAAAGGATCTCGAGATCCCATGATTCGTCTTTCCGAAGATGATTTTGAATAGCCTACTCAGGTGACATTCTAAGACTTAGCTCTCAAGAGCTAGGGTTCTAACGCCTTACTCAGGCAAGTTCCAAGGCTAAAGCTCCCGCGTAGGTCGGAGCACAGGGAGGAGAGAAATATTGTTACCCCTACAAGTGGATGGAGAATCCTTTACAAATCTAACGAGTGTCTCGAGACACCAGGTATAAATTTTCTCAGCCAAACATTTTGGCTAAGGAAGTGGGGGGCTTATGATATAACTCAAATATAACTCTCAATAATTGGGGAATACCCGGCAATCCCTGTCAAACTGAAAAATCGATAATTATCTTATCAAATGTTGTGACGTGATCCTCAAGGATCCTAACGCGATCCTGTCCCATCTGACCCATGGCCCAGTCCTACTAGGAGTTGTCTCATACAACTATATAAAGGGGTCTACCCCCAGGTATGGGATGATTACATAATTATTCTTATGTAACTGCGCTCTGACTTAATCATCAGAGAGTTCTCTGCCTAGAACCCAACCCAGCGGTCGCTCGTTTTCTGTCTTGCTGGTCATCGATCCAGGCTCGGGTTCCACAACGTACGCACAACATATTTTTAGCAGCAACATGCGGTCCTACTTTAACTTTGAAATAAAGTTGCCTTTCTTTATTTCAAATGTATAAATGGTACATTGACAAGTATGATCGTAGAAAAAGACACCCAAAAAGTAATTCGAGAGAATATGGATTTGCCAATGCCCCAGAGATGTTAGTGTACATTAGAGGTGTCAAATGGGTCGGGCTTGGGCTGGCCTAGCCCAAGCCTAATGGGCCTCCAACAAAACGGGTTGGGGTCGAGCCAGTGGGGCTGCCAAATGGGCCCGGCAGGGCCAGCTTGGGGGGAAATCTGGGCCCAGTCCAAGCCCTAGCCCTAGGCCCAATATCTAAGGCCGGGCTTGGGCTTGGGCTTGGGCCTGGCTCGAGCCCAATTTTTTTGTTGCATTTTCTTGTTATTCAAAGTAAAGGCTTTAACTATGGTAATTTTTGTTATTATTTAAGCAAATTGTAATGTAGTACTATGACTAAAATTCTTGTTATTATGTAAGCAAATTGCTCTCTCTCTCATTTACATCTCTCAATTTTAAATTTCTTCTTTCATATACTCTAGGTATGTCCAATATTTACAATTTAACGAACCTAATCTTTATCTTTTTATTTCATTATAAGTCATATACATTGAAGATAAATGTGTTCATAGGCCCTCCTCCTTTTATCCGGGCTTGGGACCGGCTGCTTGTAAACAAACAGACGAAGTTACCTATTTTTTTATATATACGGAAAAATATCTATCTTGCTTGTAAACATTTATTATATATATATATATATATATGAAAAAAACTATATTTTGTGAAAAATTTTATTCTTAAAACTTAAGAGAAGGAAAATAAAGAGAAATTACCTAATCATCCGGAAGTACTTCAACATTCGAGTCACTGCTCTTCCTATCATCAATCGGTTTATCTTGCTCGCGGTATTTCGCATCAAGATAATCCTTCCAACATACACATAGCTCAAGCGACTCGGGGTTAAGACGACTCCTCCTGTCATCCAAAACCCTCCCGCTCGCTGAAAATGCCGACTCTGAAGCAACCATGGAGGCTTGCACTGGCAGTACATCCCGTGCAATTTGGGCTAAAGTTTTATACATGTTTTGATTTTGTTTTCAAAAATTTAACAAATTAAAATTAACCTGTTCTTGCATTGATAAATCAGAATAATGATCAGTATTTGAATATACACCAATCTCATTAAAAGAGAAAAAAGTAGACGAACCTACCGAATTAGAAGTACCTTCACCTGGTAGTTGTCTTGCTACTAGATGTTCAAAGCCCTTAAGGTATGGCGCATAATACCTCTCAACAGTCAATGATGAAGCTCGTCCGTGCACGTCAGCAGAATTATGATAGAGGTTGAACAGTTCCTCAAATGTCTTGCTCACTTTTGCTGTGAGTGCGGTTGTGTCCTCTAGTGGGTAGCACATTAATCTCGATATCTCTTGTATCGAGACATTCACGCCATGCAACTTTAACCTAGGATCTAAACAAGTAGTCATAACAAAAACAACAGGCAGTTCACTCCAATATTTATTAAACTTTTTATCCATCACTTTTACTATTTCCTTAAAGGGTCCTATATATCTCCATTTTGTTAACATTGTAGCCATCTTGAGAATTTCTATTACAGCGAGAGGAGAGGTGGGATAGTACGTACCTGACAATAAATTGGTAGACGTGTAAAATACCTCCAAAAATTCAGCTAGGTATGTGGCCATCTGTCATTCCTCTTGAGTTGGCAAGCCGGCTAGGAACAAGGTTAGTAGAAAATGTGTATAGACTTCTCTGTATGCCAGAATGTGTAAAAGCATATGATATATATGTAGAGTTCCACCTGTGGACCACATCTGTCACTGCTCTCCTGCGAGGCATATTATATTCAACACACAACGTTTTAAATTGTTGTGTTCTCGGACTCGAGCTATTAACGTACGCTGTCATACCCCTCATTTTGACAAGAATATCTCCTGCAGCAGCTAAATCATCTTGAACAATTAAATTAATTATATGACAAACACAACGAACATGAAATAATTTACCAGAAAGTACAGGTTTGAGGCTCTCCTCTAAAGCATCAACATCAGCTGTATTGTTAGAAGCATTATCAAAACTAATACTCATAATCGTATCCTTTAATTTAAACGTGGTACATGCTTTTAATATAATACTAGCAATGTTCATTCCATCATGCAGAAAGGAAAGAGCTCGAAAGCGATGATTCACTTGTACATAATCCATTCTGCATCAATCCAATGGTCTGTCACACAAGTATAACTAACAAAAGTAAACAGAGATGGTTGTGGTGGTGCTTGGATTGGTGTTTGTGATGGCAGTGGTGCTGGCGCTAGAGATGTCAAACGGGCCGGGCGGCCCGCGGCCCGGCCTGACCCAGCCCGAAAAAAGTCCGGGCCTGCCTGGCCCGTTCATGAACAGGGCTGGCCCAGAGGAATTGGGCTTAGGGCCTGGGCTTGGACCAGGCCGAAAAATCTGGGGGAAAGCCCGGGCCAGGCCCGGTCCTGGCCCAGTTATTCGGCCCGGTTCTGGGTCCAATTTTGGCCCGGTTCCAGCCCCACTTGTTTGAATTTTTTATTTTTCCCCCCTTCTCCCCCCCCTTTTCCTCCAACGGATATATTCCCCCAAAATTCCACTTTTACCCCCCCAACAGCAATATAACGGCTAGTTTGGGGGGTATTTTAGTCTAACTGAATTTTTCCAATTCCTTTAAAGGTTTTTACACTCTTACCCTCCCCAACAACTATAAACGGATAGTTTTTAGGGGTATTTTGGTCTTTTGTGAAGTTTCTAAAATCTATAAATTCACACCATTTCTCTCTAATTTTTCACACCAATCTTCTTACTCTCTCTTATCTAAACATTCTATATTTCTACAAGCTTGCTACTATTTCCCTCTCCAATTACTACTCTTGCTAATTACTACTAGTATTTACTAATTAGTACTCTTGTTTATTAATTACTACTCTTACTAAATTTTAATTACTAACTACTACTCTTATTAATTTGTTACTCTCTAATTCTTTTGTCTAGTAATTAGTAATTAGTGAATTTTTATTTATTAATTACTATTACTAAATGCTTTTTAATTACTAACTCTCTCCAATTGGATCAGAATTATCCTCAGTGATTAATATTTGTTACTCGTTCATTCTTTTAATTGTTATTTCTTATTACTACTCTTATACTTGTGTATTTAGTTACTCTTACGAATTTTGATTTCCAATTTAGTAAAAAAGTTTAGCGTGAAATATGGCTGGATATTGAAGAAACTGAGTCGTGGATCATCATCACGAAAAACATCATCATCATCGCAAGCACAAGCGCCAGCGCCACGGCCATCACAAACACCAATCCAAGCACCAACACAACCATTCGTTCCTGGACGAATGAGTACAGGCTGTATGATAGATACCCAAGCCAATTGGGAGTTCAATCAAAACATTCCAGATTTTGAATACACGCCTGATGAAGACCCCCCGCATTATAGTCAAGGACGCAGCTCGGTTGGCGAAGCTACTACTCCGTGGCATAATCTCAACCCTATGCCTGGTCATGATGAAGAAGGGCCGAGCAATGCCTCCGGTAATGAGCCAGAAGTCCAAAAGGGGAAAAAAGAAAGCCGAGTGTTGGAATCATTTCGATGTAGTTACGGTGGACGGCATCCGAAAAGCTCGATGTAAGTACTGCGCTAAATTATTTTCGTCTGGTAGTGGTAATGGACATCTTAACAGGCATTACCCTCTGTGTGCACCTCGACAAGGCCACGTCGAACCTACCCAAACGCAGTTATCTTTTGACGGTAAGTTATTTGTTTATAATCAGCGAGAGCAAAGAGACGGTCTCGCTGAATTTGTTATTCACGATGAACAAGCCTTTTCTTTTGCCGATAATCCTAAGCACTCTAGATATATGAACACATACGTTCAACCTTTGTACAAAAAGGTTCATAGAAACACAACTAGATCCGATGCACTCCGACAGTACAATGCTGCTAAAGCACGCCTTATCGATTATTTCGATAAATTTGACGGTAAAGTTAGTCTTACTTCTGATATTTGGCAATCTCCATTTACTTTTGTTAGTTATTCTTGTGTGACCGCTCATTGGATTGATGCAGATTGGGTTATGCACAAGAGAATCATCGCTTTCGAGCTCTTCCCTTTTCCGCATGATGGAATGAACATTGCTACTCTTATATTAAAAGCATGTACCACATTTAAATTAAAGGATAAGATTATGAGTATTAGTTTTGATAATGCTTCTAACAATACAGCTGCTGTTGATGCTTTAAAGGAGAGCCTCAAACCTGTACTTTCTGGTCAATTATTTCATGTTCGTTGTGTTTGTCATATAATTAATTTAATTGTTCAAGATGGTTTAGCTGCTGCAGGAGATATTCTTGTCAAAATGAGGGGTATGACAGCGTATGTTAATAGCTTGAGTCCGAGAACACAACAATTTAAAACGTTGTGTGTTGAATATAATATGCCTCGCAGGAGAGCAGTTACAGATGTGGTCCACAGGTGGAACTCTACATACCATATGCTTTTACACATTCTGGCATACCGAGAAGTCTATACGCATTTTCTACTAACCCAGTTCCCAGCCGGCTTGCCAACTCAAGAGGAATGGCAGATGGCCACATACCTAGCTGAATTTTTGGAGGTATTCTACACGTCTACCAATTTATTGTCTGGTACGTACTATCCCACCTCTCCTCTCGCTGTAATAGAAATTCTCAAGATGGCTACAATGTTAACAAAATGGAGATATATAGGACCCTTTAGGGAAATAGTAAAAGTGATGGATGAAAAGTTTAATAAATATTGGAGTAGACTGCCTGTTATTTTTGCTGTGGCTACTTGTTTAGATCCTAGGTTAAAGTTGCATGGCGTGAACGCCTCGATACAAGAGATATCGAAATTAATGTGCTACACAGCAGAGGAGACAACCGCACTCACAGCAAAAGTGAGCAAGAGATTTGAGGAATTGTTCAACCTCTATCGTAATTCTGCTGACGTGCGCGGGCGAGCTACATCATTCACTGTTGAGAGGTATTATGCGCCATACCTTAAAGGCTTTGAACATCTAGTAGCAAGACAACTACCAGGTGAAGGTACTTCTAATTCGGCAGGTTCGTCTACTTTTTCCTCTTTTAATGAGATTGGTGTATATGCAAATACTGATCATTATTCTGATTTATCAATGCAAGAACAGGTTAATTTTAATTTGTTAAATTTTTTGAAACAAAATCAAAACATGTATAAAACTTTATCCCAAATTGCACGGGATGTACTGCCAGTGCAAGCCTCCACGGTTGCTTCAGAGTCGGCATTTTCAGCCAGCGGGAGGATTTTGGATGACAGGAGGAGTCGTCTTAACCCCGAGTCGCTCGAGCTATGTGTATGTTGGAAGGATTATCTTGATGCGAAATACCGCGAGCAAGATAAACCGATTGATGATAGGAAGAGCAGTGACTCGGATATTGAAGTACTTCCGGATGATTAGGTAATTTCTTTTTATTTTCCTTCTCTTAAGTTTTAAGAATAAATTTTTTCACAAAATATACTTTTTTTCCATATATATAAAATAAATTTTTACAAGCAAGATATATATGTTTTGTATATATAAAAAAATATGTAACTTCGCCTGTTTGTTTACAAGCAGCCGGTCCCAAGCCCGGATAAAAGGAGGAGGGCCTATGAACACATTTATTTTTCTATACTTATTACTAAAGATCGTCTCGGTAATTAACATGTATCAATCCCGGGTTTTCGGCCAATTAGTTTGAAGTAAAATATCAAATAGTAGAAACAGTCTCTCTTAAATAGTAATAATTGTTATGTGTTCAGATTTTATTAATAAAGATCACCAAGAAGAGTAAGAAAAGATTTAACATATAGCAAAAAATAAAATGAGAGACAAATAAATATATCTATACATACATACATATATATGAATATTACATATAATGAAATAAAATGATAAAAATTAGATTTGTCAAAATTTGAAAATTGGACATGCCTAAAGATGAAATTTAAAATTGAATAACAAGAAAATTTAAAAAAAAATTAAAAAAAAGGGCCCGGGCCGGCCCATGCCCGGCCCTAGAAATTGGGCCTAAGGCCTGGGCCTGGACCGGGCCTAGGATTTCTCCTCAGCCGGCCCGGCCCGGCCCGGATGGCTGCTGCCCTGGCCTGGCCCCGGCCCGATTTTGCTTAAAGCCCATTAGACCCGGGCCGGGCGGCCCAAGCCCGGCCCGTTTGACATCTCTAGCTGGCGCTCATGCTGGTGGTGGTGTTTGTGATGATGATGATGTTTTTCGTGATGATGATCCACGTTTCAGTTTCTTCAGTAATCCAGCCATCTTTGACGCTAAACTTTTTTACTGGATTGGAAAATAAAATTAGTAAGAGTAACTAAATACACAAGTATAAGAGCAGTAATTAGTAATTAAAAATAACAATTAAACGAATTAAAGAGTAACAAATGAATCACTGAGGGTAATTCGAAATTGGAGAGAGTTAGTAATTAAAAAGAATTTAGTAATAGTTATTGATAAATATAAATTCACTAATTACTAATTATTAAATAAAAGAATTAGATAGTAACAAATTAATAAGAGGATCGGTTAGTAATTAGAATTTAGCAAGAATAGTAATTAGTAAATAAGAGTAATAATTAGCAAGAGTACTAATTGGTAAATAAGAATAGTAATTAGCAAGAGTAGTAATTTGAGAGGAAAATAGTAAGAAAGCTTGAAGAAATGTAAAATGTTTATGTAAGAGAGAGTAAGAAGATTAGTGTGAAAAATTAGAGAGAAATAGTATGAATTTATAGATTTTTAAAACTTCACAAAAGACCAAAATACCTCTAAAAACTATCCGTTTATAGTTATTGGGGAGGGTAAGAGTGTAAAAATCCTTTAAAAAGTTGAAAAAAATTAAGTTTGACCAAAATACCCCCCAAACTAGCCGTTATGTTGCTATTGGGGGGTAAAAGTGAATTTAGGGGGGGAAAGGGGAATAAAATCGTTGGGGGAAAAGGGGGGGAATCTAAATTTGAAAATGGTGGAACCGGGCCAGGCCAAACTTGGGCCAATTCTGGGCTTCGGTTCGGGCCGGGCCTGGCTCAGGCTTTTTCCTTGGATTTTCTGGCCTGGTCCAAGCCCAGGCCCAAAGCCCTAATATATAGGGTCGCCACTGTTCATGCAAGGGGCCAGGCCAACCCAGGCTTAAAACGAGCCCGGTCGGGCTAGCCCGCGGGCTGCCCGGCCCTTTTGACAACTCTAGTGTACATCTTAGAATTTTGTTCACTATTTTAGTGGATGCATATTTTGTGGAAATTAGATATGTCTAGCAACTAAAAACGACAAATCATTATTGTTGTCTGGAGAGACAAAACTGAGAGAAAATCTTAGCGAAGGCCACATGTAGCATTTTATAGCACTAACAGCAGTTAAGATGGAAGTTAACGTTATATGGGAGGCCGAGCAGCCTTCCTCAGAAACCTCACCGTGGCATTATGAATTAACTCATTTATGTGGTGGATACTTTGCAATTTAACTAATGATGATGCAATTGTTGGTAGATTTAAGTAAATTAAAACCCACCGTGAAGCAAGATGTATATCTTGAATCTTCAAGCAAAACGTATGTGGAAGCAAATATAATAGTTTTAAAAAATTCAATATCGTGCAATGCAAAGTAACACTAAATTAAACTGACAAGACAGGAATATTCTATTATAACATACTATCATCTTTTAGTTTCTTTTTTTTTTTCATTCTTTCTTTGTGCTAATTAAAAAGCATCGAAAGGAACAAGTGGCATCTCCGTCAATCATGTACGAGTGTTTCCACACATAACTTAGATATAAGTATTATTCATGCCCGATCACAGAAAAAGGACTCGACCCAAGCTTACTTAGTAAAATTAGAGATGGTGGCTTGAGGCTCGGTGGCCTTAGCCGCCGCTGATGGCTCAATAGACGGTGACGGCGCGATCGGGTGAACCATAAGTTCAGCCGGCAAATCCTTAATTCCCTTCAAATAAAACGTGTAAAAGATCTTGAATGGAAACACAATCTGCTGCAGCTTCACCTCACTATACACCCCTTCGAAGATCCCTGACCCACCAGTCACGGCAAGCCGCGTGTCCTCGTAGGTCAAGTATGGCACCTGAACCGACAGGTGTCCGTAATCACCGAAGTAAAAGCTGTATATGGCCTCGTACCGGTCACCTTTCATTGCCGCTACGAGTTGGATTAAGATGCATATGCCTGCGGTGATTCCCAACTGCTTCTCTAGGTCACCGGTGTACAACTTGTTGCTGAATGGCACGAGGTCCCCGAGTGAGTTCACTGGCTTTTGACTCAGTTTGAGGAATGCTGGGCTGCCTCGATCTCGCTCGTTGATCTCATAAACACATAGTTCTTGAACTTTGGCTGAGACAAAACGTCTTTAACAACTTTAGCGACAAAATGATACACTCTTCACTAAGATTGCTTTATTCATGACCAATCATTATTAGGTACAAAAAATGCCTTTATGTAAACAAAACAGCAGCACAATAGGCTTAGCCTACCTTAGCGACAACATAACAAAATCTTTTCCAGTCTTTCGAAAGTAATTTTTCAAAGCTACAAAACTCTTTTTATTCAATTGAATCAGTGTTTACTTTTACATACAAAAGCTTCTACCATAATTATTTACCTATGAAAAAGGCTTCTTTATAAGTTTCTAAATTCTCTTTATGGTACTTCCTTCGCACAAAAGAGTGCCTCTAGAAAATATATATATATATATATATATATATATATATATATATATATATATATATGTATATGTATGTATCTTATTTCCTTTCTTTCCTTCGTTTTTATGTAAAACTTGGTGAATTTGTATGCGTTCATCTCATTCTTGATAGTCAAATGGAGCTTAAAGATACATTATACAAAAGGGAGCGCCTACAAAGGCTTAATTATCTAAAATATGTCACATTAATGGGTGCCAACAATTATGTGTGAATCTGTTTAAAATCACTTCCAGTTTTGATTTTCTATTTCTAAAAAAATAAAAATCAAAAGTTTAGTTTTTATTTTTTACAAAAATAAATGGGTGTTTGATTATCTAGTTTTTATTTTGAGTTTTTTTTTTGTGGTGGTTGCGGTGGCGGTGGTGAGGCTTGGCGGTGGCTGGCTGTGGTCCACCGGCAGTCGTAACTGGTGGCTGCCGGTGGTCTCCAGCGATGTCCGGCGGCAGGCAGTGACTGCCCAGCCAGTGGAGGCTACGGCTGGCGATGGGCGGTGGTGGTGGTGGTCTCAAAATAAAAACCAAAACTTAAAACTCCTAAATGAAAATTTTCAAAAACAGTCATATTTTAAGAACTGATTTTCAAAACTGAAAAGGGGGAAAAACGAAAATTATGTGTCAAACGCGTTTTTTTCTCCAATTTTCTTTTTCTCTAATTTAGAAAACTGGATAAAAACAGAAAATTAAATGATTCTCAAACGCTACCTTAGTCATTAGTGTAGTAATATTAATCTAACATATGAGCATATTTTCTACGGCAAGTCACATCAAATCAATTTGAAGTATTTCTAGTCTTCGCTTTTATGTGGGTGTGCAAAAATAAGCACTCAGGTTATATAATTTTCGCACATTTATACATTTTAGCCTTATTGTCTTTTGATTTGTAGAAATTCACAATAGTTTTAAATCATTCAATTAAAATACTACTCACACAAAGTGCTCTGAGGACATCAATTATACTGTGAAAAATGTATTATTGACATTGAGTAGCAAAAAGAATATTAGTCAAACTTTGCGTTTGTCTATACAAAACAAAAAAAAATTATCAGAATTTTCTTGTGAATTTGAAACTAAAACAACAAAAATGTAGGAAACCGATAAATTCACATTAATAACACAATTTTAAGTTTTAAAGACAAAAATGATGTGCCCCCCCCCCCCCCCCCCCCATCCGCCATTGAGCGTCTTAAATGCTGACATCGTGTCACGTCTTTTTGCACCCTCTTTTGTCGCTAAATAGTACATGTAGACAAATTACTGAGTTAAATTAGCGACGGTAGCATGGATAAACATATGACGTGTGAAAATAGATATTCCTTATACAAAAAGGTTATCCTACATTTTATTCAATAATTTGGATGAGCTAAAACAGATAAAGGTACAAATATATAAAATAAAATAAAAACATGACTTTCGGTTTAATTACAATTATTAGTTTCACGAAAACCTTAGTTTTCAGGACAAATCTGTTTTCTGAGTGGCAATAACTTGAGGCCGGTCAGTGACATGTTCATGTTAGCATTACAATATGAGGACGTAAACAACTTTAATGAGTTCCTATCATACGTTAGACTCATGGAACAAATCAAACACACGAAAAATCTGTTGCAGAAAAATTCTTACTGGGTCTTGCAGACTCTGATTTTGTTTTGCGGTTTCCAAAGAAGAGCGCCTTGGGGGCGATGCTTTTGGATTGCCTCCTGGATGAGAAGCCTTGTTGGGTGGTTCTGATTCTGAGGTTTTGGGTTGAAAATGGAGTTAAGGGGTTGAAAGACAACAGTCTTTGGCCTTCAGGCGAGGAGGGTGATACAGAATTGGGCAGTTTCAGAGAAGACATTGGCTTGAGAGAGCTTGTAGAAGCCATTTTCAGTAGGGCGGAATGCTCTGATAAGCTGGAGGTTGAAGGAGATGAAGAAATTGGAAATTGGGAAGACTGACAAGGGAAAGAGGGGATTGCTAATGGAATACTCTTATAGCATGGTGGTGGAGTTGGGTTGACAGAAACGTGCGTGCTTTTCTCAAGTTTATTATTCAATTTAAACGAACATGGCAGGCATGTGGCGAGGGTTCTAAATGAGCTGCGCCCTGAGATATGCTCGTGTCGCTTTCGAGCTCGGAAAGTGCTCGGAATTGATTGTTTAACCTCGTGTTAAGTATGATAAGAATATTCGTGATTGATTTATCTCAATTAGTTTAACCAGATAGATAGAATAAAAGGCAAAAGTTCGGTCAAATTGTGGCCATCAATCATCAAATTTTAATTAGTCATCACATGTCGGCATGAAAATATCTAGAAGTTTCTCATTTGCATCGTTTCTCCCTCCGCAATTTCAAGTGTCACAGATTAACTGTATTGTATAATGCCTAAAACTCTATACAAAGTGCCATTAACACAAAGAAAGTGAAAGAGAAACATGTGAATAGCAATTAGCAAAAAGTTACCCCTTTGTAACTGATATGGGTGAAAAATACTCCCCATAAAGATAGTGACACGTGTCACCATCTAATAAACATTAAACCTCTCATGACACCCATGAATGAGAGGAAAGTGATGGCTAACCATCTTCCCACTATTTACAGTACCCATTATGGCAGTAACCTCTACTCAAGACAAATAATTGTCCATTAAAGGGAGTAACCTCCCATCAACCTAGTAACTCTCTAATTAATAGGAGAGTAAATAACCTAATTAATAGGAGAGTAAATAACCATTAATGAAGGACTCTATAAAAGAGTAAAGCAGGAAGCAAAAAAGGTAAATGACTTCCATCTGAAGTTTACACTATATTCTCCTGAAATAATTTCTGACTTAAGCATTGGAGGTTTCCCGCCGAAAATCCTTCTGGCGAATCACCGGTGTTGTCTTTTCATTGTGCAGGTTTATTCACGAATCAAGTTCTGAATTTCATCCACAACATTTTGGCGTCATCCGTGGGACACTATTCGTGAATAGATCATGGCTCAAAATCTCAATCAGCAAACCTAGCAAGATGGAGCGCTTACATCAAATTCACCACCTGCGTTAATCCGCGACTTAACTCATGGAGGAACCAATACTCAACCACCTAACCGTGGCAAAAGAGTGGCAAGCAACCCGATGGCCACAGCGGCAACACGAACTACCACAATTGCGGCATCGACAATCAATACTGTAGCGCCGGCCACGACAATCTCAGTTCCCGTAACCGCAAGGGCAACAGTGGAAACCGTAACAACACCAAGAGTCACGACCGTGATTCCTCCCCTCATAAGCACTGTTCAACCCCCACTCCAACCTATTGGCATGACCAACATTGTTCCGCCAATCGTTGGAAATCAAGCCGATTTAATGGTTGTCATTCACGCCATGCAACAGTCTATCGAGAGACTACAAGCTGCCATAGAGAACCTGCCTCCACGATCAGAACCACCCAGGGCTCCAGGCACTTCTAAGACACCAAAACAAACAAGTCACAACCAACACGTGACACAAACGGAGGATGAAGAATCCGATGGTGAAAGGCGACATCCGAGATCTAGGAAGCATGAAGAAAACTATTCTGAGGCTCACTCTGCTAGAAACACTTACGCTAATACTGGCGGTAATCGAGCGGAGCTCTACTCCAATGCCCCCATTATCATTGGACGACCATTCACAGAGGAAATTGACCTCTTCCCGACTCCTCCGCATTTCAAGATGCCTCCGTGTGAGTCATATGATGGCACAGGAGATCCGATGAAACATTTGGCTCGCTTCACTTCAGGAATGAACCTACACCTGGTCCCCGATCAGATCATGTGTCGGGCTTTCCCTGTCACATTAAAAGGAGCTGCACACGTGTGGTTCTAGCACCTCGCACCTCATTCCATCTCCTGCTGGGCTCAGCTGGCAGAATCCTTTCGAAGCAACTTCCTCACAAGTCGTGTGCAAAGGAAGAATTCTTCAGCCCTTTTTCGTATAATTCAGGGGCCGAAAGAGAGCCTAAAGTCATACTATGCTCGCTTTAATTCTGAGAAACTCCTTATCGATCACTTAGATCCAGGAGTGACTTTTGCAGCAATGGCTAGGGGAGTCAGACCAGGAAAACCCTTACAATTCTCTCTAAACAAGCGCCCACCAGAGAATATGTGAGATCTCCTTGACATAGTAGAGAAGTATCTTCAGGCCGAAGAAGATTCAACGTCGTCACATCAAGAGGAGAATCATTCGGGGCAGAAAAGGCGAGATCATCCAGAAGGGAAGAATCAGGACGAACCCAAGCGTCCACGAGCAATCCTCCCTAAATCATTTACTCCTCTCAACACTACTCGTGAACATATCCTTCACCAAATCAAGGGCCAAGACATCCTCAAATGGCCCAAGCCTATGAGAGGACCAGCAGAAAGGAGAGATACCCAGTTGTATTGTCATTTTCACAAGGACCATGGTCATACGACAGAAGAGTGCAAGGTGCTCTAACGAGAAATAGAAAATCTCATAGCCAAAGGGTACCTCAAACAGTTCGTCAAAACCAATCGACCGCAGAATGGAGGAAGAAATCCTCCACGAAGAGTAAATGAGGCACCTCCGAAGGATCCACCCGTGATAAACACCATCTCATGAGGACCAAGCGCCGGGGGATTGTCTAGTTCCTCACGGAAGGCTTATACTCAACAAGTCAATTTGACACAAGGTCCTCCCAAGCAAGCAAGAGCACCTGCAAGCTTGGAGTTCAATGATTCGGATCTTGAGGGAGTAAGTTTGCCACATGATGACGCTCTTGTGATCACCCTACGGATCGATGCTTTCCAAGTCAACGAATCCTAGTCGATACGGGAAGTTCGGCCGATATCCTCTTCGAAGACGCATTCCTCCAAATGGGGATTTCAAAAGATCGGGTGAAGCCGATTACTTCTCCCTTGTACGGTTTTACAAGTGCTTCAGCACCAGTAAAAGGAATAGCATCACTCACAGTTGTAGTCGGAGAGGTCCCACAACAAGCGACCCACACGCTTGACTTTCTCATCGTCAAAGTCAAATCCTCCTACAACGGGATTTTGGGCCGAACAGGTCTTAATAGGTTGCAAGCTGTGGCCTCGACCTATCATCTCCTCATGAAATTCCCTACGCCAAGAGGGGTGGGATTCGTAAAGGGCGATCAGACGCTTGCAAGACGATGTTATGTAGCATCTTGCAGACCAGAGGAAACACTTTCTATCGACGATCAGCGTGATGAGACAACAGCAAGACGCACAGAACCTGTGGAGGCACTCATTCATGTAGCCTTGGAAGAAGGAAATGACGAACGACAAGTGCAAATTGGTTATGCATTAGAGTCGGGCCTTCGAGATCAATTGATCTCTTTTTTTTGATCAAACATGGATATTTTGCATGGAGTGCAGCCGACATGCCAGAAATCGATCCGTCTGTAATCACTCACAAACTCTCAGTCGACCCCAATTACAAGCCGGTTAAGCAGAAAAAATGGCTCTTCGCCTCAGAAAGACAGTTGATCATCAAGAAAGAGGTTAACAAACTCTTAGAGGCCGACTTCATAAAGGAAATCGACTACCCTGAGTGGGTAGCCAACGTGGTCATGGTCCCCAAGGCTAGGACAGGAAAATGGAGGATTTGCATCGACTACACTGACCTGAACAGGGCATGCCCCGCATCGATACGCTAATTGTACATCGGGTCATCAGCTGCTCAGCTTCATGGATGCTTTCTCGGGATATAACCAAATCCAGATGCACAAGCTTTATAACAGACCAAGGACTTTTTGGCTACAAAGTCATGCCATTCGGGCTGAAGAATGCTCGAGCTACATACCAGAGGCTAGTTGATAAAATATTTAGGCCCCTTGTTGGCAAGAACATGGAGGTTTACATTGACGACATGCTCGTCAAAAGCCTCTGCGCAACGCAACATGTCGCTGATCTGCAACAGTGCTTTGATCTCTTCCGCAAATATCGCATGCGCCTTAATCCCACCAAGTGTGCCTTGGGGTATCGTCTAGAAAATTCTTAGGGTTTATGGTTTCACAAAGAGGAATTGAAGCCAACCCCGAAAAAATAAAGGCTATTCAAGAAACGAGCGCACCTAGACGAATCAAGGAGATACAAGTCTTGACGGGTTGGGTAGCTGCTCTCAGTCGATTCCTCTCCAAATCTGCTGAACGCTATTTTTCGTTCTTCAAAACATTGAAGAATATCAAGAACTTTGAGTGGACAACTGAATCTCAGGCCTCATTTGATGCATTAAAGGAATATTTGGCATCACCTCCGCTCCTCTCTAAGCCTGTTCCGGGATAAGAGTAGTTTATATATTTAGCCGTGGCTGAATCTGCCGTCAGTGCGGTTCTGGTTCGGGAGGAAGTTGCTCGAAAACTTCCAATCTACTATGTGAGCAAGGTCCTCCAAGGGGCCGAGCAAAGATACCCTGACACCGAGAAACTAGCCTTCGCGCTATTGATGGCTGCAAGAAAGCTCCGACCCTATTTCCAGTCTCACACAATTATGGTTCTAACCGACAAACCACTGAGGCGAATCCTCCATAAGCCAGATCTATCGGGTCGCCTCGTACCTTGGTCAGTAGAATTAGGGGAGTTTGACATCCAATACCGATCACGTCCGTCAATTAAAGGATAGGCTTTGGCAGATTTCATTGTCGAATACACTCTCCCGATCGAAGATGAAGTGGTTCTCCCCACCCCACAATCTGAGTTATTTGTCTGGACTCTTTTCGTAGATGGATCGTCCAATGCAAACGGCAGTGGGGCAGGATTAATCCTCAACGGACCCGACAACCTAACTGTGCATACGCACTTCGCTTTGATTTCCTAGCTTCAAACAGTGAAGCCGAGTATGAGGCCTTGATAGTCGGAATGCATTTAGCTCGTGCCATGCGCGCAAACTCCCTCCACACTTGCAGTGATTCTGCTCTCGTGGTGAAGCAAATGTTGGGAGAATATGAGGCTAGAGATCCAAAGATGGTTGATTATCTCCGAAAAGCAAAAGGAATCGCATGCACATTCACTATCTTCAAAATCTCGCAAATACGCAGAGAAGAAAATACCTCCGCTGATGCACTTTCCCAATTGGCCTCCCTTGACCCATCCGAGTGTGGTCAAACAATTTACCTGGAACTTCTTCATGCGCTAAGTATCGCTGCCCATGAAATCGTGCAAATCGAAAACGAACCATCTTGGATCGATCCTGTCAAGGCCTACCTTTAACATGGCACACTGCCTGCCGACCGAAAGCAAGCCAAGAGTATTATCCTACGCTCGGCCCGATATGCTGTTGTAGAGGATGTCTTCTACAAACGCTCCTTCACGCTCCCCTATCTGCGTTGCCTTACCCATTTTGAAGTCGATTACGCCTTATGGGAAGTTCATGAAGGCATTTGTGGTCAGCACTTGGGGGGACACACGTTGGCACACAAAGTTCTTGGACAAGGCTACTATTGGCCCACTATGCAGCAAGATGCCATGAGTTATATGAAGAAGTGCGACGCCTGTCAGCGTTTCTCCCCTATTCCCAGGCAAGCACCAAGCCCTTTGTCAACCTTGAGTAGCCCCATACCCTTTGTGATGTGGGGAATGGACATCCTGGGCCCGTTTCCTCCCGCCACTGCTCAGCGCAAGTTTGTGATTGTGGCTATTGATTACTTCACTAAATGGGTGGAGGCCGAAGCCCTGGCCACGATCACTGAAAAGAAATGCAAAGACTTCTTCTGGCGAGCCATTTTTTGTCGCTTCGAAATTCCACATGTGCTAATCACAAACAATGGCAAACAGTTCGATAATCCTACTTTTCACACCTTCTGCTCAAATTTATCCATTGAGCAGCGTTTCACTTCTGTAGCACACCCACAAACCAATGGATAGACTGAGGTTACAAATCGCACACTCCTGCAAGGGATAAAGAAGAAACTTTATGGTGTGAAGGGGCTATGGGTTGACGAGTTGCCCAAAATCCTTTGGGCTTACAATACCACCACAAGAACCCCTACCAGCGAGACACCTTTTAGTTTGTCATTTGAGACGGAGGCATTAATTCCAATTAAAATTGGATTGCCATCTCTTCATCTAACGACATATGACCCAATCCAGAATGCAGAGGCCCTTCGTGCAAACCTTGATCTCCTCGATGAGCGGCGCAAACAAGCAGCGATGCGCCTTGCAGCTTATCAACATCGAGTATCCAAGTTTTATGATCAGCGAGTTCGTCCTCGAATGTTCCGAGTAGGCGACTTAGTCCTGCGCCGTATCGAAGCCTTCGCACCGCGAGACGCCATTGGGAAATTAGCGCCGAACTGGGAAGGCCCATATAAGCCGTAAAACTGGGAGGCCTAGACGCTTATCACTTAGAGGCTATGGACGGCAAATACATTCCTCGTACATGGAATGCCACTAATCTAAGACACTACTATGCATGAGCAAGACCAGGAGGGGGGGCATACGCACTCCACACTTGGGATCTCCATACTAGATCTTACTCATGCTTAGATCACTTTTGTGGACTACGGCTTATCGCAGCCTAGTTCTCTTGACATTCTTTACTTAGCACCGTATGTCCACAGATGTATTTCTCTTTATAAATAATGAGAAGGGTTTGCAAGCAAGTGCGCAAAAATAGATAGAGCCTTGATTGCATTAAAATTTTAAAAGTTTATAAGTCAGAATTCGAAGGCAGCAAAAGTAGTTACAAAAGATAACTGAAGCGTTAAAACTAAGACAATCCATATTCATTCTGCTACTCGACTGCGCTCTCTGGCATACCCAGCTCGTGAGTTTGACCCTCAACTACAGATGATTGTTGCCTAGAGACAGCCCCTAAAGCTGACCCAGAAGCACCTAAACTGCAACTGATAGATGGACTGGTCAAGGCACGGGAACTGGCAGCTCTCCTCCTTTCAGCCTCCTCAGCTCGAAGAATATCCTCTGCGGCTATCTCACGAGCAAACTTATGCTCATAGATGCTCAAATCGAAGTCGGGATGATCTTTCAGAATATCATTCTTACACTCGTGGTATCCGTGAACAAGAGCCCTCTTCGAGTCACGATAACGCTGATCGGTGAAAGCCTTGGACTTCTTAAAAAGTTACACAGCTTGGTGAGCGACTGTTGACTTCTCGACCTCCAATTGACTAACTCAAGCGGTCAACTCGGTATTCTGAGAAGTCAATCCAGAGTTGGATAACTCCAACCGCTCGACCTTCTTGCTCAGCTCCCCCACCTTCTTTTCAGCTTCACGACGGAAGTTGTTTTCTATCATAACCTTCTTCTTCTGCTCGTCCAATACTTTGTCCGCCGCGATCAATTTCTCTGCGCCAATCTGCACCTGCACCATAGCCTACACCAACCAAAAAAAAAGTTAGAGATCCAACAAAATTCTCAATGTGGAGAGCAGAACAGAAACAAACCTGCGACATAAGTTGAATCATCCCATTGGCTGTATCCGCTATCCCGTATGCTGACAAGGTTTTGTGATCCATGGGGATGATCGCATGTCTAGACCAATCCCATACCGTATGAGGAGACTTGAAAACTGACTCTTCAACAGATATTCCCCAAGCAGGCCGATGAGGAGCATCAGGCTGAACAGAAGAGGAGGTAGCCCGACTTCCAGCTCTATTCGACACTTTCCTTCTTTTAGCGATTTCTTTGGACTTATCAGTCGAAGCCAAGCCCAGAACCACGTCTTCAGATTGCATCTGAGTTACCTTCGGCTGAGACCCAGAAATTAGTGCACCAAAGTCCAGGTTCCGCATCTCCTCATCCTCGACCTCAATACCATGCACCGAAGCTAACTCATCAGGGATAATCTCTCCCAACACCCCTTGAGCATTGAACAACGGTGGATCACCTTGCACTCGTGATGACATATTGCCTGCACGCAAAACAAGAGTAAGATTACCATTTATGATCAGACGAATACAAGGTTTTGTAAGGGCTTTACCAGGATCATTCTCGCCCTCCTCTTCATCTTCCTCTTCCTCGTCGTCAAAATCTTGGGCTCAAGGGGGTAGATGATGCCGCACTCGCAGAGCTGGGCAACGCTCAAAAGGTATCTGGATTCTAAGGGCTCAGCATCCTTGAGCTTCTTAATGTGCTCAAGGTCAGTCTCCGACAAGTTCTCTTCCTTCAATCTATTACAAGCTCTCGTCTCGCACTCCGCAAGCCACACATTACAAACTTCGCCCCTTTGAGACTTAGGCAATTTAACAAACAAGAATCTCTCCTTCCAATTATGATTGGACGACGGGGTATGTGGAAATAGGTTGGCTTGGGCCTTTGGACGAAGACTAAAAAAATACCAACCTACTTGTTTAGTGATTGTACAGATGGTAAAAAACCATCTAAAAACTCTAACTCTAGGTTTTAATCCCAATCTATGACATTGGTAGATAAAAAAGCTCATAAAATGCCATGCATGGGGAGAGAGTTGGCCAGGCGCGAGCCCATCATCATTTAAAACCTTGACAAAGAAGGGATGAAGGGGAACTCTAAAGCCGTTAATAAACATATCCCAGTAGACACCAATTTCGTCAATTGTAGTCATGTTAGCCGATTCATCCTCATCAGGAAGTCTTAGCTTTACGATCGGCGGAATTTCGCAGTGCTCCCGTAGAAGTTTCAAATCGTAACTACTCAGCTTGCTTCTTAGAGTATGCGCATCGAAAGGCTTAGCAGATTGATCACTCTCCCTTAAAACTTCCTTAGCAGGAATACCCATTGACTCTTGGAAAGGAACTAAGGAAATACCAGTTTCTAAAAATAGGGGATCAAAAGTGGGTTCTATCCTAACACCTTGTGTATTGACATTAGGCTCAGAAACAAAATCCTCACCTTCGTTGGACATAATTTTAGATCAAAACAAGAAGATTTCAAAAGAAAAAAGTTTGATACTTACTTGAGAAGGTAGATCTTCAGAACTCTACTTAGAAATCTTCTTCAAACAAAGCCCAAAGACGATCTCTCTCTCTCTCTCTACACTTTGAGAAATGAAGTAATGAAGTGAGAAAGGGTTTCATCGCTTAATTATAGAAACAACAAACCCATCCAACGGATGAGATCCTGTGACCATTAAATTACCCCAGATACGTGGCATGTATCTAAAATTTGTCAGGGGGAAAATTTACCTATATACCCCATGACGACAATTACAATAAAACCGAGCAAACGAGCCACTTAGCCTCTACAGAAAGCCAAGCCGAGTAGGTGAGTCCATAAAGGACCCATGCTCGGCCTAACTAAATAGGCGAGTCCCTAGGACCCCTGCTCGGCCTAGCTGAGTAGGCGAGTCCATCAAGGACCCCTGCTCAGCAAAGCCGAGTAGGCGAGTCCCTAAGGACCCCTGCTCGGCCAAGCCGAGTAGGCGAGTCCTTAAGGAGCCCTACTCAGCCTAGCCGGGTAGGCGAGTCCATGGACCCCTGCTCGACCAAGCCGGGTAGGCGAGTCCCTAAGGACCCCTGCTCCGCCAAGCCAAGTAGGCGAGTCCATGAAGGACCCCTGCTCGACCAAGCCGAGTAGGCGAGTCCCTAAGGACCCCTGCTCCGCCAAGTTGAGTAGGCGAGTCCATGAAGGACCCCTGCTCGGCCAAGCCGAGTAGGCGAGTCCATGGAAGACCTCTACTCGGCCAAGCCGAGTAGATGAGTCCCCTGAACGGCCTCTACTCGGCCAAGCCGAGTAGACAGTCCACGTAGGGCCTCTACTCGGCCAAGCCAAGTAGATGAATCCCTTGAACATCCTCTGCTCGGCCAGGCCGAGTAGATGAGTCCATGAAAGGCCTCTACTCGGCCAAGCCGAGTAGACGAGTCCCTTGGACGGCCTCTGCTCGGCCAAGCCGAGTAGACGAGTCCCCTAAGCGACCTCTACTCAGCCAAGCCGAGTAGGAGAGTCCATGAAGGACCCCTGCTCGACCAAGCCGAGTAGGCGAGTCCATGGAGGACCTCTACTCGGCCAAGCCGAGTAGACGAGTCTCCTGAGCGACCTCTACTCGGCTAAGCCGAGTAGGCGAGTCCCCTGAGCGACCTCTACTCGGCTAAGCCGAGTAGGCGAGTCCCCTGAGCGGCCTCTACTCAGCCAAGCCGAGTAGACGAGTCCCCTGAACGGCCTCTACTCGGCCAAGCCGAGTAGACAGTCCATGAAGGGCCTCTACTCAGCCAAGCCGAGTAGTTGAATCCCTTGGACATCCTCTACTCTACCAAGCCGAGTAGACGAATCCCTTGGACATCCTCTACTAGGCCAAGCCGAGTAGACGAGTCCATGAAGGGCCTCTACTCGGCCAAGCCGAGTTGACGAGTCCCTTGGACGGCCTTTACTCGGCCAAGCCGAGTAGACGAGTCCCTTGAACGGCCTCTACTCGGCCAAGCCGAGTAGACGAGTGCCTTGAACGGCCTCTACTCGGCCGAGCAGAGTAGACAAGTCCCTTACCCCTCAACGACCTTTACTCGGCCAAGGTGAATTCAAGGTTGAAAGGATCCGATAAAATATATATCGACATTATAATTCCGCACTCTTTTCCGAGAAAGAATGTGGAATGGGGGGCAAATGATATGGGTGAAAAATACTCCCCATAAAGATAGTGACACGTGTCACCATCTAATAAACATTAAACCTATCATGACACCCATGAACGAGGGGAAAGTGGTGGCTAACCATCTTCCCACTATTTACACCACCCATTATGGCAGTAACCTTTACTCAAGACAAATAACCGTCCATTAAAGGGAGTAACCTCACATCAACCTAGTAACTCTCAAATTAATAGGAGAGTAAATAACCATTAATGAAGGACTCTATAAAAGACAAAAGCGGGAAGCAAAAAAGGTAAGTGACTTCCATCTGAAGTTCACACTATATTCTCCTGAAATATTTTCTAACTTAAGCATCAGAGGTTTTTCGCTGGAAATCCTTCGCGAATCACCGGTGTTGTCTTTTCATTGTGCAGGTCTATTCAGGAATCAAGTTCTGGATTTCATCCACAATAATAACCAAAATAAAAAAGAGAAAAAAGAGAACAAGTGTATTTAGAAAGGAAGGATGGCCTTCATGTTCTTTAAAACAACTTAAAACAAGCGACGGGACACATGGAATGGAATGCGTGTGCAACACACATAACTCATATTCATTGAGTAATAAAATTGGACGTTACAAGTTTAATCAAAACGATTTGGCAGACGGCCCCTCTTAGTCAATGGGGGCAGCAGGTCTACCTACAATTTTGAAAGAGAAAAAGAAAAGGAAAGAGGAGAGAAAAGTAAAATCAAAAGACAAATACCAGCCAACGAGAACAATCGGTATAGTCAAGAAGGCAAAACCCTTACGATAAAACTTTTGGGTCGAAGTCACCTAAATCACCTTGGGGGAATGGACTTTGTAGGCATTATTCTTGAGGAATTTTTGTCAAGTGCTTATCACAGAGAGAGTAACCTCAAAATTGTCTTGTTACACATATTCTTCTACTGGCTTTCAAGTAGTCCATAAATTAGCAGGTAAACCACGTGGGGCAACGAACGCAGACAATGGTTAGGCATATCGCTCAGCTTTCGTACAGTAACTCTAATGACTTTATGGATCATTTTACCAAGTAAGCGCATGAATGCTGACCTTCCAGTACGACCAGTAATTGTCTAGAGGAAGAAAGAAACTCGTGGGAAAACAGTTTGCTGACATAAAAATTATTCTTACAAAAACCCAAACTTTTAGGGGGGAGGGGCGGAAAGGAAACTCTTACAAAAACTTTTGATTAAATATTTCACCTCACGTATTATATCCCAAGAAATTTTACAAGCATATACAGATTATGATATTCTTGTATAAAAGTGCAGAAAAGGAATTTTGATAATCAAGTTTAAGTTATTAAAAAGCACTATCAGTGGAAAGTCTATGCAGAGAAGAATACATGTATAGTTCCACTATTTCAAAAAGCTACTGATCATCATGTACAATTTCAGCTCAAAATACACTAATCCTTTAATCCTACGTGTTACGGACTATAATACACATACCAATTAGAGCATGCCGAGCAGCGACTGCCAAGCCTTCTGACTGTATCATTGTTATAGACATGCCCTGGCTGTCCATGCCGCAGAATTATAAAGGATCATCTAGCGATAACAGTGAGAGCATGCCAACTTCAGTCCTCCAGACTAAACTTGAGGACTCTGCAAGGCGAGTGCCGTGAAGCCAATGCAATATTTACCCCATCAGGCGCAATAAAAGAAGCTTGTATTCTTTTATTGCAAAGAACAAGTTGCCGACGTATGGTTTCAACATCTCGTCAAGATTTCTGCACCAGTTCTGGTAATTAGAATGGTATGCTCAAACTGTGCTGCAGGGCTGCCATCAGCTGTCAGGGTCGTCCAGTTATCTTCCCATGTTTTACACTTGATGCTTCCCAGTGTAAGAATTGGTTCTGCAGCAAGAGAGGCAAAACTACCACGTAAGAAATCATGTAACAATTTCCCACATCATTGTGACAACCATGTTTGAGAATTTTGCTTGGCTATGTGTCAGAAATATAATGAAGAAATCATGTAATCCAAATGCTCTTTTGGAATATTGCTATTACAATTAGCTTGATAACTTATTCCTTCTACACCAGTATTTCCTCACATATATACATGCGGGAGAAAGCAAGAGGAGATGTGCATCTAGGCATTTCAAATAAAACCAATATGATCTAAACCAAATGTCAAGGAGGGAGGATACAAGGACTGACATGATACTAATCAACAACACTGTTTAGTATATGATGCTCAGATGCCGAGGACAAAATGAAGTCCCAAAACTAGCTGCATAGTTGAGCACAGTCATATCGATATCTCTGACTAAATTTTGCCGGCCATTAAAGAAATAAGGGAGGTGTCCCCATTGTTCTAATTAGTACAGTCCAGCTGGTGGTCAAATATGCAGGCACCAATGGCAAGTCCGCTCACAATACCAGATATTCTTGATCAAATATAAATGCCAAGATAAAGGAGATCTCTTGCTGCTGCTGTTTTTATGCTATTAGAACGCTTTAAGTTTGGTTTTGGCTTTCCTCCATTAGTATGTACCATTATGTCATGATACACAGTTCGCGCACCAGTGTATAGGACTCTCAGGCAGTTATATAATTCAGTGATCCAGAAAATTTTCTGTAGTTCCGCACCTTTGAAACTCAAGTCACAAATTTCTCAAGTCAATGCCCAGTCAAACAGATCTCAATTTTTGGAAAGCACTTGCAGTCAATTAACCTTGGAGCAGGGAAATCCTACGACAGAAAACACGCGTTCATCACTTGGAAAAGCTAATAGCCTATTACCTTCTTGACTGCATGCATTGCTCGAACTCGGACTGCTACTTACTTCGCTTAGGAAGATAGTTGAGCATGCTTACTCGACCGTAAAAATACACATTCATTTAATCTGCAGGTTGCAAATTTCCTATTAAAAAAGGCATAACAACCCTGTGCAATGACAACTAATTATACTAGTGTTTGTTACTTGTCGCATCTCAAGTGTTTTGAGTAACTCTTACATCATATCCTACGGTATATGTAGTGCTTAAGTATGTGCAGTTATAACTTTCTATATATAGCTTCTCACATGCTCTCACTCCTGCTTTGCCCAACAGAAATGTACTAAAAAGTACAAACATCATAATAAGCGAGTGCTGTGCAGTGCACGACTTGACCTTTGGGTATCAACCTTTATGAATTTGATGAGGTATTGAAGACCATGATACTCTGGAGTCTGGAGGTACATATCAAATTTCAAGCACCTAAAATAAAAAATACTTTTCAGATTTGAAGGAATAACATGATGCACTCACCAATGGTAAATGTCTGACCTTCAACCATGAAACCAGGCTGGTCATTGCCTGTGAAGCAAAAGTGGTAAAGGCGTGTTTGTCAGTTACACTGGCTATGATAGTGGTTGAAAGCATAAAAAATACACAGATTACTTCTTTTACTCCGTCCCCCTGTTCATAGCTCTGATTCATCACGTAAACACACACAAATCAGAATTGTATGCCTTGACCACTCAAATTCGTCAATCAAACAATTCATCATGCAAAACATCTCTTAATCAATCAATTCATCATGCAAAACATCACTTATTTTTATTTGTCATAAATTATTGCTAACAATTCATAGTCTAAACTTGTTAAATACTGATTGCTTTCTTTATATTTTCCACTTGCATAATAGGTTCTAGTTCAAACAATAGCGTTATACCTACAGAAAGTTTATGGTATAGAAACACTTCAGGAAGAATGTCAGTTCGCTTCATAGCTTTGATTCGTCTCTGCTGGCAGAGCTAATGATTTGAGGGTTGGATTTGTAGGTACCATTTTGGCTTTCGGAGGCTTTTCCGGCTGCATTCGAGAATGGCACCATCTCTGGCAGTCCTGGGCCTAGTGATCTGGCCCCCTCTCTGGCCGCGGATGCAAATCAGGGTTAGAGCTAGGGGATCTGAGGTGGTGTTGTCGGGAAGCAATGTGAGTATTGAGATTGGGATACATATTTTTCTCTTTTAGATGTTTAAGGGCAAACTCCAATTAGTATTTAATTATGTTGTCTACTTTTACGAAGGGGACAAAATTATGAAACATCCTGAAGGGTAATGAGGGACAAAAGTCATGAAAAGGAGGGAGTACATAAGTGAAATAAACCAGTAAAAGCATAAACAAAAATTCAACAAATAACCAACAACTATATTTGTTGCATTATCACAATGATACTTACATGTAATGAGTGGAAAACTATAATCTTTAAGTTACGAAACATGTCAAAGAAGTACCAGTTTTCAAACTTGTTGATTCTATAGTCAACAGTTGGGTTCAGATAAAGTTGAAGGACTCCCTATGGAAGGATAAGCCTCAATTAGGAGGGTTGGGGGGGGGGGGGGGGGTGGTCTCAGTATATCATGGGCAGATAAGCATCAATACTTAATATAGACCAATATTTTGGGGGGAAACCTTAGAAATCTAAAGTTCCAATAAACGGTGATATGAAAGATATATTCCTTGAAAGGACATGGTAATTAAGAATACAAATTGAAATCCACTTTACTGGAACGCGTCTAGACACATTCCCACCCACCCCTCTCCCTAACGACTACTGTAATATCTTTTATCCAGCTAAGGTCGAGCTTCCGCAGTCCTATGGCATGCAAATCTTAACAATAGCTTTAACATAACAGCAAAGGTCAGATATATCACGCAATACAATTAGAATGACAAGAGGTTACTTACGGTGATGATAGATCAAGGGTTCAGAATGAAACACAGTCCCCACACCATGCCCAACAAAACGGTCCACCACGCCATACCCAAATTTCTCAGCATGTTCACTGACAAAATCATCCAGACAATTCTTAGCTAGTGCAGAGAGTCGTAAAGCTACAAAGCATGATAGACATAGTGAAAGCATAATAACAAGCATGATTAAGCTTTCCTTAACATTACGTTTAGTGAAGTTGATGCACCAGGAAATTGTCACAATATCATTATTAAATAGATAGGTTACTAGGTAGCACGGACACGGTGTCCGCGGACACCGCAATTTTCAAAAACTCAGATTTTGGACACCGAAGGACACCGTTATTTTTTAATATATTTTTTATTATATATATATATATATATATATATATCAAATATATTTCACAATCTAAAATAACAAATAATAATGAAAAACTATCAAATCAAAACAAAACAAGGAATTCAATTAGAAGTCATAATTTATTTGGTCAATATTTATTTAGTCTAATGTATTGGAAATGCAACGACAAAGGGAGAAAAAGAAAAGAAAGAAACGAGAGGAAAGAAAAAAGAAAAGGAAAGGGAAAAAGAACAGGAAAGAAACGAGAAGGCAAAGAAAAAAGGAAAGAAACGAGAGGGAGTGAGGGAAAGGAGACGACTCAGACCAGACGAGACATGTGGGCCAGCGATGGTGACGGAGGACCTCCGGCGACGACGGCAAGACCTCTGGCGACGACGGCGACGGCGGTAGCAGCTGGCTTCTCTTCTTTCGGCGACTGTAGTCGTCAAATCTGTTGGCTTCGGCTTCGGATCTTCGTTGACTGAGCTCCAGCAACACCAGCGACACAGGCAATAGCCTTGATGTGGTCGGCAAACAACAGCCGTGAGGTGAGAGAGAAGAAGACGGCCGTGAGGTGAGAGAGAAGAAGACGGCAATAGTTCAAAACATCTGAAATTGGCCCCAAAACAGTCAGACACTCGTCGATGAAGTGTTTGACACGGTGTCGGAAATTAAAAAAAAAAATCCGACACCGATGAGCCGTGTCCGACACATGTCGGGCGGTGTCCAGAGGGTGTCGGGGTGTCCGTCCGTTTAGGACACCATACCTCCACCTAGGAGAGGTGTCCGTGCTACCTAGGTTGAAGGCAAACGGCTACAAACTTCTTAAATGCTTCCCATTACTAGTCGTCCTGTACTCCCGTGGATGTTGGCTTATGAGACAATCCACGTAAACTTGTTTCTAGTGTGGTTTTTGGTTTCTGTATTACTGTATCACGGGTACTGTTCTTTGCATGGTCAACCATAGCCCTAATCTGTGCCTGGCATAACAAATTTGATACTTGCAGACGAACCACGTACACTTGTTTCTCATGTGGTTCTGATTCCTGCTTTATTTCATCATTGTTCTTTGCATGGTCAAGCATAGCCCTAATCTGTATCTTGTCACAACATATTTGACACTCTGCAGACCCTGCACTGGCTGAAGCCTAACCCCGCACTCAACACAATTTGTTCAAATGACACTGAAATCTTTGTGGACTTGGTCACAGGGAAAAAGTAACTGTTTACGCCTACAGGAGTCAGTTAGTAATGCTAGAGCATACAATTTCCATTATGAGCATATAAACACACTTAAAAGTTCAGGTTGCAGCTGTAGCATGCAACAGATGTACCAGCAAAATTATCACTTGTGCATGTTTACACACACATTCTTTGCAGTTTATCCATCTATAATAATTCTGTTCTCTTACTGATCCAACACATAATTACAAAGATTATCGATACCTAATTCTCTTCCCAATTTTTCTAAAAAGAGCACCATCCTTGCAAACAGCAATGCCTTTCTCCAAACACTCTTCGGTCACCTGCCATGAATGGAAATATAGGATTATGATGTTCAGAGCCGTGATGGTAGCAGCCCCTGAAGAGAATAATATTTATTTGCATTACTTATCTCTACAGACATGATTTCAATAGTCAGGTATACCAAATCAGGAACTGTGCTATCAAGTTCTACTAAGAAACAGCCAGACAAGCATTTTCAAGAATTCAAATCCCTTTTGTGTAATATCTAGAAGTATAAAAAATATCAAGATATAAAAAGGTAATCAATAAATGATCTGAATGATTACTCTCACAGGCACCCAAAGAGAAGTATACCTTCACAAGCCGTTTCATCGAATCATCTACATTTCCACAAAGAAAAGTCTTTGATGTATCTCCATGATAGCCCTGATACATGAAGAAAGCATATTTTAGTAAAGATATAGTCGATTAAATAGTAATACGATCTAAAAGATACTTTGACAGCATGCATCTATAGCAAAATGAAGCAAAGTCTCACACAAATTCGTTTAGTAGCAAAATTAGAAACTCGTGTTCTTAAGTAAGTAATGGATAAGAGAGGCCCTTTGCATGAGAACTATCTTTGTTGCAAGCTGCAATATGTTTCAGAAATTCCTGGATTAAAAAATTATAAAGTTAATGTTCTGAAGTAGATAAGTAGATGACAAAGCTTACATTACAAACTTAAGAGTTTAGAGCCTAAACAAGGGCCCTGCTTTCTCAGATGGTATTGTATGAGTTGAAGTATCCGAGGATTTTGTATTTTGGTTGGGCTCTCCTGTCTGGCTAGGGCACTGTCTTAGGGCTCTGGTCATTTCCTGTTTGTATTTGGTTTCCCGCCGTACCCCTTTGTTCCACGAAATTTTAACTTCTAGACAGAGAGAGGAAATAGAGAAAAACCAGATAAAAAGTAATTTTAAGTATGTTGCATCTATCGGTACTTTTAGGCCCTGGAAGGAAAATGCTCTCACGAGTAAAGCTAATCTTTCTAAGGGTCAGAGGTGGCTACAAAATGAACAATTACAAGGAAGTTCAATAAATGATGTCAACGTGTCAGAAACAGCTTAGGAAAATCTAATAACATTGACATATTCTTAGACAGAAAAACTTTACACGCGTCAAGTTTTCAACATATTAAATTTAGGGTTCCATAATGAAAAATAAAGAACTGATTTTTGTAAAAATGCATATTGCAGCACTACAAACTTTAACTGAAACAACTTCAACAAGCGTGATGCGGCAAACTGTACACTCAAGTAGACGTAATGTAAGAAAGCTAAGTGACGACTCAAGAGGAAAGCACAGGCCAAGTATAGTCTAAGTCAGATGCCAAGTAAGATGCGCAGGACAAAGTGAAGGTGTGAAAAAATGGAAGGAGCCAAGGAAACCTGGGCGGAGCTTGAGAGACTGGTAGTGCTGAAGCAGAGCGAAGGCGAGAAGTGAGTATGGAGCTATGGTTGTGGTGATCACAGTCCAACATCAAGGTGATGAACCCTCAAAGTCTCAAGAACACTCTAGAATTCTCTCTCAGCTCTGAGACTTCTAAAATGAGTGAATGTAGAGTAAATTCCAAGATTTCCATGTTAATGTCTGAGGCTCTCTATTTATAGGGATCCTAGGGCGCTTCGTCTCCTAGTGACGAGTAGCTATGCCTCGGAGTGACACCTCAACAAGGGCGCATAACTGTCACTAGAGTAGCTTCAACTTCTTCGCGCATGTCCAACACACGAAGGAGTGTGATAATCCAAGCGAAGGACTAGCCCTTGACTCAGTCTCCAGTCCCTTGCAGTGTCCTGCAAAAGCACCAAGCAGCAGAAGTAAACCTTGAGTGGGAGTCTGGGCTCAGCCCAATCGCCAGACAAGTTAGGGGTGACGCTCACCAAAGACCCTCTCCTGTCTCAGATTGACTTGGAGGTCATGACCCTTAGAGTTGTCAGTGAGCATCAGTAACGACAGTATAAGTGTCTCAGTGACCTAACGCTCGTAAGTGTCGCACCATACACCTGGAGTAGAAGTAGAGGTCCAGGACACCTTGCATAACTAGCTCCATATCAAGGAGTCCGGGTGCTGGCGCGCTCAGGCAGAGCTCCTCGTGATGTTGAACACCTCAAAGGGCAAATTGGTAAGCACAATGGCCAAGGCAAACTGGGTCATGCTCGATGGAGAGTGTCACCTGAGGTAGTCAGAGAGGAGAATCTTTCCAACTTAAGGACGAGAGATGCGTTCCCAAAATGGGCAAGCTCGTGACTTCCAAAAGGGTGAGTTGGACAGCTCCCTTCTCTCTGAGTTGGGCGGCTGTGTCGCCTCGAGCACTCCGCATGACGCCCGTCTTGGTTCGGCTCGTAGCATCGATCGGTGGATTCCGCTTTGACTTGACTGAGTTGATTTTTCAGGCGTGTTGTTGAACGTGGGTCCGGTCAAGGCAAGTGTACTTAGCAGGAATGGGCTAGCACACCAAGTAAAAAGGTATTACATTTTACATGCACAAACTACTTGGCAAATGCCCACAGCCCTGAGAAAGGCTCAAAAACGAAGTAAGAAATCAAGTGAGCATACATTAATTAACTGATGGATGCTTATTCAGATTCTTAATATGACATTCTAGACAACAAAAGAAAATTATTATGTAAACGAATGAACTAGGATGACAAGAGGACGGTTTACACAGTAACATACATTTAGGTAGACCGTCACGTCAATGTTTATAATGTCTCCATCCTGCAAAAGAGATGATCATGTTCATAAATGGCATTTATTTTGTGCCAGAAGCAAAGGCAATCAAATCAAAACAAAAAACCTGTAGCTGGCGAGAATCAGGTATCCCATGGCACATGCACTCGTTCACTGACGTGCAGACACTTTTTGGGAAGCGACCATAGCCAAGAGGTGATGGATAAGCACCAGCATCGATAATCATTTGGTGCACTGCTTTATCAATTTCATTTGTTGTCACTGATGGCTGACAACACCACAAAGAGTGTGTCAATCACGACATATAACATGTTTAAAACCAACTGAAACATCAACAGACTAAAACAAGAAAGGTATAACTACAAATCAAGGGGGTTGGGTGTGTTGTGGGGGGGGACACACAGAGAGAGAGAGAGAGAGAGTATAAATCTGAAACACAGTAGGGTCCGACTCATAATTAACAAGCGGAAAAAATAACCATGTGTAGTATGATGTAACACAGGGTAGTCTAATTTTCTCACCCTAACAAGTGTTCCAGCGTAGTCTAGTACCCGAGCAGCGAGCTCACACGCAGCCCTCATATGACCGATGCCTTCAGCATCAGGAATTTGATATTCGCTAGAAATTTCTGGTAACTCATTGGAACCTAGATAAGGTGGCTTTGGTATGTGATCAGGCACAAGAAGACGCGGTGAAACCCTCCCACGCCTTAAAGGTAGTCTACGCTTAGAGGTTGTTGAAGTATTAAGCTCACGTTCCCTATATGAGCAAACAATAATCAGAAAGGCGAGTTAGGACACAAACTAATTACACAAAGACCAAAAAAGCAAAACACTTGGCACGAAATGTTGTCTTTTTAGGCCTCAATAAAGCTTTATAAGATAAACACCAAAAACCAGAAAAACATTGAACTCTAGACATGTCAAGTGAGCAAGAAAATAATGCAAGAGTTCAAAGCTCCACTTTTTTTTCTTCAGAAGTTAATCTTAATATATGCTGATAGATATACCAAACGAAATAACAGGGTTAAGTGCAATGTCTCCCTCATATCTCTTCTTCCCTCAGAAGGTGCAACTGGATTCATATCCCTACACCTAGAAAGCTTTAGTAAAGCAAGAAGGAAACAGGGAAATACTGCTGATTTTCTTTTCTTTTTTCTTTTACTTTGAGAAATCCATCTTAATATATGCTGAAAATCAGATATCAGATTAAAGAACAGGGTTAACTGCATCAACCTTCCTTAGACTCAAGATGATTTATTAACCCCGTAAAAAATGTTAATTTTCCCAAACTTTGTCCCAAAAAGTAGAAACCCAAATGACGTGGGACAGTAATCACCCAGAATTAGGCATAGTCGAACCAGCTTTATGTAATGCACCCAAGTGCTTTAAAATGCCAGAAGCAGGACGTGCCATATTATTCGTAATTCTACTTTTCGGATAAAGTTTGGAGAGAGTAGCATTACTCTAGCTGTTGATGTTTACCTACGTAAAAAGAGATGAAAATTATGCCTAAGCTAAGCGTGATGACTGCATAACTCAAACAAATTTAATGCACGTTAGAGAAATATATCATCTGGTTGTTTGTGATAAATTCAAGATGATGAAGTTTGATGGCCAATATTCTGCAAGTATAAGAAAAATAGAGAAGTTGCCTTTACTTGGGAAAAAAATTAACTTGAACTCAAAAAAGAAACTTACATTTTGAACCGGCGGTAACATTGTCGAAGTTACCTCGGAATGGGACATATGTCAAGAAGTGATTGCAACAGAGAGATTGATAAGTTCAAGGCAGAAGTGTGAGAAACAAAAAGGATAAGGTGCGCATACTTCTAACTTATTAATTGAGATGCTTCTACTAGTTCATAAACCAGACGGGTGAGAACCACCTTTGGATGCAGAAGATATAATTGAGTACGCGGGTACGTCCTTGGTGGGTTTCAAGTCCATGGCCGTTGCATCGCCTTTCGTCATCTTCTTACTGACAACGAAATACTGATCTGGACATTTATATGAAGTATATTCTTGTTCTTCATCGTCTTTTCTTAGCTACACCTGGTACCTGACCCCCCCCCCCCCCCCGGTTTTGCTTTCTGTCCAGCCTTTTGGATGCAGCTTTTTGACATTATCTTCGGTCACTTATACTTTCATAGGAGCAGTGGCAACTTTGATGGGATCTCTTCTACAAAGATTCCCCTGGAATCTCTTACTGTGTAAAGAATGTCCATAATTCTCTCTATATTGCTTTCCCTGCAGCATATGAAAATCTTTTGGCTTGTGCATTTAGCCTTTTGGTTGTACAAGAAAAGGAAAAAGAAGAAGCAGCTAAGGACACAGTAATCAGTAGCTTCTTCTTCTACTTATGCACTAGAAATATCATTGCCTACTGCAACGAGAGACTACATTCTTACACCGCCAAATCTCATTTCCTTTTACCTACCCTATTTTCCATACATGAATGTAGGCTACATAACTTAGTAGCCACAGCTGTTTATTTCCAGCACCATTGCTTACCATTAGCTATTACCATTCAATTCTAGTCCAGACATAGATCAATCACCACTGACTTAGTTTTCTTCCCCACCAACATCTTTTTTTTGGGTGAAAGTCATCTTTATTGCCAATCCACGGTTTACATTTCTAATTCTATATCATCTCACTTAATTCTCTATAATCATTCTAAGATATCTCATCTATTCTACCACTATGGTCTAAGATATCAAAATCCTTTCATTTATTTCCCAGTAAGAGCAAAGTCTTCTGTTGATGCTGTGTCCTTTTACCTGCTTCCAGCTGCAAATGCACCATTGCAACCACTGTTTGATTAACATGAGCAGCTCATCACTAGAGTTCTGTTGTTGCTCAAATATCCTCCTATTTCTCTCAAACCAGATCATGTACACAGTGACTGCCAATCCCAGCTTCCTTATCCTTGCTTGAAAGCTTTTTCCTCTGAATTTCTTGGAAGCATAGTCAAGGAAATGCTTCAAAGAATCCGTTTGAGTCTGTACCATCATTTTCCTCAGCACCTCTGTCCATACTCTTCTGGTGTAAGTACATTTCCAAAAGAGATGATCTTCATCTTCCTTATGATTATCACAGAGGGGGCATGTCTCATCCATGTTATTGTTCCATTTCACCAATTTATCTTTGGTCTTCAGTCCTCCTTTGCATAACATCCACAGTATCACTGCACACTTAGGAATATTGCCTTGGAACCAAATTACTTTCCACCATGGTACCACTTCCCCTTTGGTTCTTAAGGACTGCCATGCTGAGTTAACTGAAAATATGGCTTTTTTATTCATCTTCCAAAGTAATTTGTCTTCTTTATCTAGTTGGGGTTGACTAATGACAGCTTACAGGTATCTGGTCAATCATAATGACAGCTTACAGGTCTGTTCGTTTGATGTGCCTCCTCCACATTTCTCATGGAGTTATTCCATGAAGGTATCTGGGCTTGCTTTACTTATTATGTGCCGGTCCAAATTCCTATATCATCTGAACACTAATCGTCTCCACCACAAGTCACTAATTTTCATGCAATTGATTAACCGTTTAAAGTAGAATTTAACTTACTTTGCACAAAGTACTAAGTTACACACAAAGAACCTACGAAATTTGAGTTTCCCTTCCCCCAAAGCTAAGCAAATTTGTACTCTAACAACGTTAATCACAAATAGCAATATTTAATAAGAACAATACAGGATAAGAAAAATGTTTTTCGATAAAGCAAAAGTTAAGAGTACCTTCTGATTCTAATAGCCTCCTCCAAGCCCGATATCCGCTTTGAAACAACAACGAGCCGCTTTGTAGACTTTGTGTCTTTCCCTAAATCGAATGCAGTGTAAGATAGACATAATCAAAACAATACAGCAAATTTAGTACTCCATGACCCGTTTCCTTGTTTTACTCCATATAGACTACTACAAATTCGTATGATAGATGTGGTGCATCCCTGACTTTGACTCGCCAAACGATATTCTCTTACACTATCGAGTTCAATTCGAAGCGGAGAGAAAACTAGTGTGCGTGTGTGGGAGAGAGAGTGAGTGAGTGACTTTACCAAAGACGGAAGGAAATGAAGAGGTGAGTGGCGCCCCAGCGAGGAGTCGAGAAGATGAGAGTTGCAGAGTCGCTGCTGGGTGAGAGAGTGAAGCAACGGAAGCCATTGAAGTGTGGGAGAACTTCTGGATTTCAGTTTAAACGATGGAAGAGATAAAGGGTAAAAGTGGGTTGGGCCAACGTTGCAGATTGTGCTGAGCCTGTTTATGGTTAATGGGTACATTCACATGGCTCATTGGGCCGTGGGCCCTTCAAGCTTGATGGCCCAAAATTACATGGCCCGCTAACCTCTTCGCGACTGCACCAAATTTTTGCTCCCTCCGTTTTACTGGATTTTTTTTAGCGTCATCTTTTTGGATAAATTTTGAGGATATAATTAACACATGAGAAACACTGGATGGAACTGAGATAATCATCTTAGATACACAACTTGGGAAATTAATTCAAAGCGCATCAATGAGCATAACATTGTACGATCGAAATGAGCGATGGTGTCAAAAAAGCTTAGCGATGTACAATTGTTCCGTGGAACTGGTAATGTAACTCGTACTTTGAGCTACCCCACTCTACTGTGCTGATTATATATTAATTATCCGGAGTGTACTAGTTCTAACTACGAGTAAAATTATAACTTTCCTTGTATTTTGTGCGGAATTTCGTCTTTCTTTTTTCTTTTTTTTTAATTAATAGAGCTTATCTCGAACACATGCCCCTAGGTTAACTCGGAGTCAACCTTGCCACGTGTCACCTCTTGGTTCAATGAGTATATGTAGTCATATCACAGCTAAAATTATTCATAAGAATTTATGGCCCAAGAAATGCATCCGCAGATTGGTTTGCCAGTTCAGTTTTGTGGATGCAGGGAACTTGGCCAACTTAAGCACGTGATAGGTGCAATTTATAGTTAAATTTTGAGTTGAGAGTCGATAGATAGCAAGAGGTTGTCATTTGCCAATAAAGAAGGCATATGTTGGGGTATCAATGCTCATGATCTAATGCACGCATCGAAGTAGATTCTATGTCGGATTCAGCCCAACATTTCCGTTGGTTCAAAATGGGTACACATACACTTCACAATTGAAATGCCCCAACTACTAAAATTAACATGATGAAAGGCTTATTTCCTTTTCCTCTCAAGCTCTTAGCTATCGAAGAAATTAGGGAGTCCCGCGCACACGCGTCAACTCAAAGCAACAAAATCATGTAAAGTTTCTGCAGAAAGATAAAACAGAACGTTGATACGCATAACAATACTTCCACTATTAACGACGAAGATAGTGAAAAAACTTACGCCATAAAAAATGCAAAAATTAACGAAATCACATGTACAAATATATTAGCACAAGCAGCTGTTTAATTAATGGGATCAATATTGATGGTGTGAAATTAACGATGGACTAAGGAGAGAGATAAAAGAGAGAGGGAGTTTTTCTGCAAGTGGTAGAAAAGATGTAAAGAATCAAGAGTTACGGATAAATTAGAGGTGAATAGTTGGGTTATGTTAGAAATATATTTTTTTTAAAAAAGTACTATACTTTTGAAGATGATACACAAATCACTTGAACGACCATTACTTGAAAAAACAGAAAGGAGTAACGGGAAGTATAAAAGAACTTATTATAAGGGCGATGAGCTGTAATTATAATACAGATATAGATAGATGTTACTTTATTACCACAGATGGCTAAGTGAAGGTATAATTAGATATATGTAGAGAACATGGAGAAGGAAACAAATAAATTCATTAGCGTATGCGAGCATGAGATTGACCTGTTAATTACTTCAATGTGTATCTGGTAGCTAGGGTTCATACTTTATTCTGAATAAAAAATCAGCAGCCTTGATCTTGTCACATTAAAGGGCAGGAGATATAATGCAAGAGTGTCCTTGCTTTGTGCAGTTTAGTGGGAGATCACAAGATTTTTAACAATTTTTCCAGTTGAATAATTCCTAGTTTGACTAATTTTTCTTTTTCTTTTTCTTTTTCTTTTTTTTTCCCTTTTTTTTTTTGTGTGTGTCAACAATAGCTAACCAGTTTGACATTTTGAAGCAGATTACTATAGTCAAAAGCATCTTTCCGGTTAGCATGACACCCACACCCTTATACTACAAACAATGAGTTTATACTACTACCAGTTTGCAGAAATTAAAGTATCATTACATCAATGGTGTGTGTGTGTGTGTGAGTGTGTGTGTCTCTGTGAGAGAGAGAGAGAGAGAGAGAGAGAGAGATGAACAGATTTCCTGCAAACAGTTTCCAAGACAATTGATTGTAAGATTCAACATGTGATGTAAATCGTTTACTAGTACTGGTACATGAATATTGACTCACAATTGCTTCCTGAGAGCCCAATATATAAGATTAATCATATGAGGATCTTGATTCTCTAAATATATACTTTTATTTACTAGACCATAAAGTACCAAATCCTGTCAAAGAATATGATTTATGCACATGCAGATTGATAAAATAAGCATCAACAGGCTTCAGAGCCACTTAACCTATCCCATCTTGGTTGGTTCAGAATTCCTGTAGGGATTGGGTTTAAAGGGTTTGTGCATGTACATCTAAAGGCTTTTCCTTGTTCCTGATGAGCAAAAACTACCTACAACACAGTGCATTAACTATATAGTATTTACATCAGAGATGTACTTCTGAAGTTCTGCCATAACAAGGCAGAGTAATACAACATGCACTGAAACAAATAATGCACTAAAAAGCACCGTAACCTGTGTTGCTGACATATATAATAACAATAAAAATAGTAAAATGATTCTACAGTCTGATGTAGCTTATCACGGAACTCGTGTTCAAAATGATGGGTTCACTCTTCTGATCTTGCTCATCGTGAGTTACATCTATGCTGGAATTCAACTTTAAAACGGCTATACTCTTATACAAAGTAGCAATACAATTTACTACACTTAAACCTACAAAAGACTCGAACATCAGTCAGTCAATACAGAGTTTTGGCAAAGTCATTTCGATGTGCACGTAATTTGAAATTTGTTCTTCGATTTTCAAATCTGCCAATGGTAAAACATAGAGGACAAGGAGGATGAAGCAAAAATATGGTTTGAGCCATAATATGTTCTACTAACTCAACCACTGGGGCTGCTTACTACTTCAAAAAAATTTATCAGGAACTCTCATGTTTGAATTTGCCTAACCATAAACTCCTCTCATAATGTTTGTTTTGTCCTTGCAGTACTATATGTAGTCCCCTTGCTACTCTTAGGTAGGCCAATACCTGATATAATTATCTCAAGTACCCTGATCTGCAATACCTTTTCAAGATAACCCTAATTTATTACACATTATTCACAATTTCCTGCCTAATTCTTGGTTGACAGAACATGTAACAAGCCTTGGACATTATGAGGCATATACTTTTCTTCTTCTTAGTGAGAGGACAACATCAGCATGCCACAAATGGAGATATTTAGGGAAAGAAACAAAGACTCCAGCTCATAGTACTGTGTCTAAAATAAAGCACACATAAAAGACTTCAAAACTTTGAGCGAAACAGTTGCCATTTCTTTTGTCATTTCCATTTGTTACACCTAAATTGAGCTTTCTTCAGTTTCCTTGTCTAACAATATACAATTGAACTTTGCAACTTGTGGCAACACCAGCCCCACTATGCCACCTTCCTTCTTCTTCCCAAAACCCAAAAGTCCAAAACAAAAGCAGAAAAAGGTAAAAAAAAAAAAAAGGCACGAACCAAAATGTTACAAAACATTGATTACCCTCTGTTTCTTACTGCACTCCAATGCCAACAAGTCCATCTCTAGCAATCTCTTCTTACCATTGCAGCTACCCTGACTATCAACACTAACCGGTACCTTAAATATGTCCACTCCAAAGAGTCTAACCATCTGAACCGGTTGAACAGGGTTCTGGACCAAACCGGGCGTACCCGACCCGTTTCTGGCTTTCCAGTCGATGAAGAGCTGCTTATCCGACCCGGTGGATCTTTGAAAGCTCACAATGTCACCGGCTTTCAAGTTCTTCTCCTTCACGAACCTGCTCCACCCTTTGGTCAACACGTAACTCTGGCTGCTGTTCCAGTACGAATATCGAAACCTCCACACTTTGCCACCCATATCTTCGAAATTTAGCAACACGCCTTTGGAAGTGCTTCCGCTCTTCAACGGAAAGTGCTTCTCAGCATGCTGCTTGGGTATAACGAGCCTGTTCAACTTGCCCACATCGCTAGGCGTAACTGCTTTTTCAAAAAGCTGTTCACGTGCTTTAAAGGACCGGTCCGACCCGAACAAGCCCGTGAACCCGTCTCCGCACACCCGCTTTCCGTTCCCGCCCGACCCGTGAGTCCGCTTACTCTGCTCCAGCTCATCATTGTACGTATGCTTTCTCAGCATGTCCACAATCTCGGCCTTCGAATGCGAGCTCAGGAAGCCCGCCTCGACCTCCTCGCCCTCGGCCAATGGCTTGAAGTTGGTGACGGCGTCGCGGCCGCGGAAGCGCTGGGCAGCGATGTCGTAGGCCTTGGCGGCCTCGTGCTCCTCGTTGAACGTTCCCAGCCACACGCGCTGGTGCTTCTCGTAAATCTGCGCCCCCCAGCGCCCGTTCGGCTGGGGCACCACCCCCTTAAACCTGGACGACGGCAGCTTCCGAGACTCGGCTTCGATACCATTCTCCGCGTCAGTCAAGACGCTCGTCCCGCTCCCCATTCGGGACAGGCGGTTCTCCGGCGATGACTTCGCCATCGCCGGCGAAACTGGTGTCGGCGTGATCGACACAGAGTCGCTTGTCGTGCTCTCATCTACAGAACTCGCATCCATTTTTTCAACTTTGTGAGAGAGGAAAAGAGGGTAAACTGTAAAAGAAACTATCTTGCTTGCTCGATCGGGGGAGAGAAGAGAGAGAAGAGAACAGAGAGAGAGAGAAGCTTGGAGGGGTTTGTTAGGAGGTCTGGCTTTTTATAGGAGCCTCCCTACGTTGTGGTGTGACTGAATAAACAAAGCATAGACGCAGCAAATGCTTGTAAATTAAACAAGTATATTTGGAGATTGTGTGTAGTTTGGTATGAAGATGTGGGTGAGGTGGGTCAACTCGAGGGGAGGGTAAGGACTAGGAAGATTCATGGAGAGAGGAGTATGTTAGTGTTGTGGGCTGGGCTGGGCTGGGTGGGGAGGAGGAGTGGGGTCGGAGACGGAGCAAGTTGATGGGGTTCACATGAGTGTGGACCGTGTTTTCTTAGAGGAAGTGCATCCCCCCTGAGCTTTGCTGCAACTGCTGACTACGAGCATGGCCTCACTCTCTCTCTCTCTCTCTCGATGTTTATCTGGATGGCAATTGGTGTATTGAAAGCAGCAACAAATAATAGAGCGGAAATTGATGAAGTTTCAATATCAGATAAGATAAAATCGAGACTTTATGTTATTATTATGAGCAGAAGAAGTTGATATACCATGTTTGATACTAGAGCAGCGTTTGAGGTTAATTTTGGATTGGTCAGATATATTTTAAACAACTTGTTGAATGTTTGGCAAAAAAAAACAAAAGTGTTTGAAGCATTTTCAGAAATAGAAAAAGCGTTTACAATAAGAAACATTACTTTTAGTCTTTTTTTTTATTTTAAATGCTTTAGGATAAACATGTTTGACCCACGAAAACACGAGTTACCTTCACGTTTATAAAAGTAGATTTCTCTAATTGTTGCTGTGTTCTTATAAATATCTATTGGGGATATGATGATATAAATTTATAGTTTGTTTATAAAACGCAAGTTGCATGCGTTAAAGAATAACAAAATCTATTTCTTTGATACCCTTCTTCGCATAAATTAAATCTGTTTTCCAATAGCTTTAAACCCAAATATTTTTCACAGCTTTCAACCACTTTTAAAAATTATGTCTGCATGTTTTGTTGTTGAGATTACTTGTTTATAAAAGTAGATTGCTCTAATTATTGTTGAGTTCTTATAAATATCTATTGGGATATGATGATATAAACTTATAGTTTGTTTATAAGATACAAAAAAACCTGCATGCGTTAAACAATAACAATATCTATTTCTTTGATGACCTTGTCGGTCATTCTTCACAGAAATTAAATCAGTTTAATTTTTTCAATAGCTTTAAACCCAAACATTTTTCTAAAAATAATTTCTGCATGTTTTAATCTAAAAGCTGCTTTTAGGACCAATGTCAAACATGCCCTACAACCATCATTCACACAAACAACATAGGTGCTGGATTCAGTTAGCCAAGTTGTTCTTGGATTCAACCGGGGTAATCATACTCTCAAAGTTTACAGTGACTTTTGTAGGATCCAGCAATGCACAATGGCAAATGCTGACATTGTTATGAGTCTTATGACAAAAGACTGTTGATGCTTTTGCATCATACATTCATACTCTATATATATATATATATATATATATATATATATATATATATATATATATATATATATATATATGCACACACAGCTACATATCTAAATATGTGCATAATGGGTACATTAACCAGAACAGAGCAGGGGTGGGAGGGGGGTGGGGGTGGGGGATGCAATCTGCTTCCAAGTAGCATGGGGAGACATGGGCAACATGTAAATGAGGGGATGGATAGACTTGAAGACAGAGAGCTCATCCAACAAAGAATTCCCATAAGCCTTACATGTCCTGATTGGATTCGTCCTTCCATCCTTGCTTTGTCTTATAGGCCAGGTTCAACCTCAACCATTTCCATACACTTCCCTAATTTTGCAACCAACACTGACAAGTTTCCACGTGGGCATTTCTTGTTTTGCCTTACTTTTGATTTCTTTTTCGTTTGAAATCTTATTTTTACCTAAAGTATATGTTATTGTAATTTTTACAACATAAATACTGTATAACAGAAGATATTAATATTTGCGTTAATATGACAGTACGTAGGCGGAACGTGAACGTGTAGACCAAATCCTTGGTCTAGACTTTCATCTAAGGGGCAAAGGAAATGACTTTGTTTGGGTAAAACAACACCAAGAATCATGTGTTTTATTTATGTAGTCGAGGGTTGATGAGTAGTAGGCTAGTAGTAAGGGGCACATGAAGTAATATAAAAATGTGCGACTTGGTACGGACGAGTCCTTGGTCCTTTGAAAGGGGCCCACACACGCAAGTTGATGAATACTGGGTGCCTGTGACCGGTCAGTGGACTGGTTTTGGCCTTTGGCTAACCTATGGAGATGCTCCCCGTAACATGATGTTTCACGTTTTTTATTAACTCTTTTTTTTTTTTTTTGCAGTTTACCTGCTTATAATAAGTTACTAAGGCCTTACTACAAAAACACCTTCATTTTTCGAGTTTTGTACATAATTTTTTGGTTTACAATTCGAGCACTAAATTTCTTGATGTCAAAGAAGAAATCACAACGATGGCCTTCGTTCTTGTGATTCTAACGAAAATGTCTTGACAGCGTATGAAATTATTCCGAACATTTTATTCAAAAGTGACTAAAATGTTTGATCATTTGTAGGGCGATAAATTTGAATGGTACTTTTTACCTTAATAATTATCATGACGTTGTTGTCGACGATATTTTGCTGTAATGCCATCGTTTGTCAGTTGAAAATAAATTTTTCTCATCAATGAACGTCTTTACCAGTAAAACTTTATGCAATGATTCGCTTATATTGAAACCACATTTGGTATTATATGACTTCTTCTATTAGAGATTTGGAAACTTTACTTGACTTTGACCCCAAAAAAATAAATAAATAAATAAAAGAGCGTTTATTGAAGTTGGTAAAAGCTTAGAGTAAGAAGGTGATATACCTCAAATATTGAGGAATACTCGGCAATCCTAGTCGAACTAGGAGATCGATAATTATCTTATCAAAGATCGTAACATGATCCTCAAGGATCCTAACGCGATACTAACACATCTAGCTTACGGCCCAGTCCTAGGGTCTACCTCCCACGTAGGAGGACTACACACATTCATGCTTTTTCAGAGTCATTATCATGTAACTGCGCTCTGACTTAAGTATTGAAGAGTTCTCCGTCGAGAACCCCACCCGCAGTCACTAGTTTTCTGTCTTGCAGGTCATTGGTCCAGACTCGAATTTCGTAACATACTCCGTAACATATGCGGAGCATATTTTTAACAACAATTCCTTGATGTCCTTAGACATGGACGGTACGGTATAATTGAGCAAATAATACGGAAAAGATGTCCTTGTGTTGTTGCCGGTCCCTACAGGTGGGAAGTGGGAACGTGTGAATGAATGAATTTGTTGGTTTGCCAATATGGGAGAGAGAACAACGTGGAATGGGCACCAATATTATCGTCCTAAATGGGCCCCACTGTACTGGTATGTGTGTGTATGTGTGTGTGAGACTAGTTTAATTTTTTTAGGATTAATAACACTTTAATCCTTTGAAGTTCGAACAATGGGTGCGTTTCTGCAATGGTCTCTAATCTCCTAAGTATTTTCGTTAGAAGAGTACTTGTATTTTGTTCCTTCTCTAAATGAGTTCTTCTGCCAGCCTTTTCACGAAAATCATACGGATAGTTTTGTCAGTAAAAATGTCCGCTTTCATTTCTCCCCGTTCTTCACCCTAATGTCCCCGTCCCTTACCCTTACCCTTACCCTTACCCTTACCCTTCCTTCACTTTGATCTCCCCCTCCACCATGTTTCGTGAGTTCGGTAAAAAAGAGAAGATGCTTGCCCCACCCTCTCGGAAGACATACCGCTTTGGGACCACTGTGCTCGCTTCAACAGTCCAACAAATGAAGTCGATATAAGTGTTTGAGTGGTTGAGAACATTTGTACTTTCTCTAGGCGGTATCCATTTTCTCTTCGCCATGTCGGTCATTTCCTTTTTTATTTAATCTTGCAAAGTTTTATAAATTCATTTTATTAATGAGTTGCTAACCAAAGTAAAAAAATTTCACTTTTCTGAAAGTCCCGGTATAGTATCACTTGTTGAAGGGGTAAAGTACTTTTTGAGTTTTGCTAATCTAATATGAAAGCAAGCTAAGAGTAGGGTTAAATTCATAATTTTCTTTTTTCCGAGTTGACACCATTATGTCACAAAAGTTGTGACAATTATTTTATCCTTTACACAAGAGGGTTTTAATTTGATAAGGGTGTTGATTCTCACCCTCAATCAAAGCTCAAGTGTAATAGATTGGTTGCATAACACCACGTCCCATCATCAATGACTGATATTCTATGTTCAGGAGAATGAAAATAAACAGCATTTCGTTTATGCGAGAAAAAAAATCCGTTGGGATGACACCGTCGCAAGTGAGACTAAGGCCACGTTTGACGCAGTTTTTTTTTTAGTTTTTTTTTCAGTTTTGAAAACTGGAAAAAAAAAGTGCGTTTGGTAACCATTTTTTTTTCCTTCTCCAATTTAAAAAACCAGTTTTTAAACTGCAGAGTAAAAAAAAAACTCCATAAACTGGTTTTTTTTTTTTGGAGACCACCACCAACACCCTCCCACTGCCGGCAGCCACCTCCGGCCGCCGGCCACCACTGCCGACAGCCACCTCCGGCGGCCGGCGACCACCGCTGGCTACTGCCAGCAGCCACCTCCGGCCGCCGCAGCCACCGGCGACTGTCGGCAGCCACCTCTGGCCGCCGGCAGCCACCGCCGGCCACCACCACTGTCGACCACCGCTACGCCCCACCACCACCACCGCCACGCCCCACCACCACCACCGCCACCGCAAACCACCCAAAAAAAAAGTCAAAATAAAAAGGGTTACCAAACACCAAAAAACAAAACTAAAAAAAAAAGGTTATCAAACACCCACTTGTTTTTGTAAAAAAAAAAAAATTAAGCTGCTCTTTAAAAACTGAAAACCAAAAAAAAATTTTTGTCAAACGAACCCTAAGGTTATTGCTAAGAGGTAAAAGTTTTTCCTTTTTTTTCTTTCTATGGGCAATATTTAGCATAAGAAAATTCTATTATCTTGACAAAACATACTCACAACACAACCAACCAAATGCATGGGTACGCACAAATTATTGCAAATTATCACCAAGGCACACCATAATCTCTAAAATGCGTCATATATGAAGAACTTTGTCTTGAATAGCCTGTGTATGCGTGTCCGCCGGCATGCAAAGAACTTTTTGGACCATTTCTTTTTATTTTATTTTTACTTTGTTGGGTTAATTTATAGAGAATAATCTTGGCATATATTCTAGATTATCTTCTAGGTATCTTTGTTTGATTCCACTGAGGTTAGTCAGAGTAAAGCTCTAAAAGCACGAGGCTTTTTAGTAGATTACCTCCTCAGTTCTACCAAAAAACATTAGCTCCAGTTTGGTGCTTCTCCACTCATTTCATTTCTTATAATGAGGTTTTGAAATTCTCTCCAAACACTCTTTGTATTCGTTATGATTTCTCTTGTATTGCCTATCATTTTCAGCTAGGATAAACACAAAGTCCCTTTTAAAATGCACCTTTGAGCTGGGTAGCTGAAGAGGTAATTAACAGTTTATTTGCTTTACATTCCAACCCCCCCATCTAGTCCAATAGAACTGCCAAACATATCACAGTGGCCTTTCCACATATGGGTGATGATTTTTATATTTTTTTTTGGGGCAAGTACTAAGGATATTTACATTACATTAGAAATATTTACACAAAAGGGTACCTTCGACATAATACTCCATCATACAACTCAAAAAAAAAAAGGTGAGTAATGCCATTTGGAGGATGTACAAAAGTAATATAGATGCGTAGCGTCGAGACTAATGGATTTAGCTGACCAATATGTCACTGAGTTAGTCTCGCGATCCGACTAAGTAGCATCAGGCGGTCGTGACGGAAGGGAAGGAGCCATTAGATGCTCGTGTCGGACCTGCACGCACGCGTGGGTGGTGATTGTTGTAGTGATGCAGGTGAGGAATCCCTAGTTGATATTTTCGCCATCAAATCCCCATTGAGTTAGTGCCTAGTATGCCTCAGAAGCTATCAAAAAACACTTTTCCATCTACTTCTGTAGTCTTCTCTAAACATTCATATGATCTTGCTAATTATCCTAAGTGAATATTAAATCAACAAGAATGTGCTCAATGTTGCCACTTTCCAACTCCCCAGGGCTTTTTTCAGTGGAGATGACTTATTATAATACCCAGGATGGGTACGACACGTCATGCTGCCATGTCACACTTTTGGTGGGCAAATGTTAAACGTTGGTGACAACATCAGAAATATGGTATCTTGCGTCTAATTGGATGCTTTTGACATAATCTGATTTATCCAGACTTTTGTTGTGATCATTTTATCCAAAATCTGAAAAAGAAAACATGATCATTTTATCACCATGATCACAATTTCTCTCACTTTATTCACATGTGTAGGCTATGACAAGGAGTTCATTGAATATGGTGGGTTTTGCTTGTGTGACGTCTGATTGATTACTAGTTAATTAGGTACTAGATAATGATATCATGATCCTACTGCCAGAAAGACTGGGAAGAAAAGAGTTGTTGGGATAAGGTATGCGAGTTCATATCTTGGATAATATCTTGAAGGATTCGAGCAATGAAGCAAAAGCACATTGTAATTAGAAACGCGAAGAGGAGGCTCTTGTTTAAATATAATTCTCTATTTTTTGCATAATTTCTTTTCGAAAGCAGAAGCCATCTCGGTGCAAAACTAGCATAAAATGTTAAGAAGGTGCTTGTACTCAAACATAATTTTTAGGTCGCTCCAATTTGTCACTATGAGATTATAAGAGTAATATTTAAAGTGGCGGTAAAAATAGCTTGGGATTGGACTTAATTATGCAATGGAAATCATTATCCTTTTTCATATAATGAGTTTGCGAAAACAAAACCATTACAATGCACAAAAGCGCCAGTCAATATATTTTTTCTATAGCCTCAACTTGACTGCATAAATTGTTGCATTCGCTCCTTGCAACTTAGGTGATCAACCCACTTGAATTCATCTATCGAGTTAATACCCACTTTTTAGTCGATAGCTCTAACTTACCTTGGATGAGGTGCAGACGATCGGGCGTGGTTGCTTTTGCAAGCTACTGCTTTGTTTTTGTGTCAGAGAACCCGTGAAAGTTCGTATCTATAGTTTATATTAGGAAAAATTACGTAAAATACCCATGTGGTTTGGGGCAGTTCTAAAAAGATCCCTCTTGTTACAAAAATTGTATAAACACGTCTGTGGTGTTAATTTTGTTGCAACCGTTAGAAAAATCGTCCAAGTTGACGGGACGTGTTTTTCACGCTCTTGAAAAATGCGTGTAGTAAAAAATCTATATATTAAAAAGACTAAAGTACTTTAGTCTGCCACCTGTGCCACCCACAACCATCGGCGTCGCCACCACCCGGCCTTGTGCGCCTAGCAGCCGCCAACCTCGTCATCGTGCTCCGCCGATATAACCCATCACCCCGTCTGCCACTTGACCCACCCACAACCGGCGCCACCCTATTTCTCATCCAACCTCGCCGCCACCAACTTGTGCACACAATCACATTACCGCCAAACTTAATCACACATGCGAGAACCTTACCCTTCCGGCGATAAAGTAAGAACAGCGGGTAGTGAAGGAACACAATTTTCATGTACATGGGTTCTACCAAACTTAATCGAACCCTAATCAAATCGATTCAAACCTAATTGCACAAATTCAGATCTAGGGTTTCAAATCGCATCGTGCGATTTGAAACCCTAGATCTGAATTTGTGCAATTCGGGTAATGAATCAAATCAATATCTTGCGCCGCCGCTAGCCCCATCGATCCATGCTTGCGCCGCCGTCGATCCATGCTTGCGCTGCCGTCGATCCAAGGCAGCTGGCCTTCATGCATGTCCAGATCCAAGGATCTAGTGGAGACGGAGAGAATCAGAGGAAAAGAGAAATGGAAAGGGCGTGCCCTTTTCATTTATATAGAAGGGCAATTTCGACATTTTTACTATTCTGTTACGAAAATTTTATGGTGCAACACCTTTATAATTTTATATGTGTTTATATAATTTTTGTAACAAGATGGGCCTTTTTGCAACTGTCCCACACCACATGGGTATTTTACGCAATTTTTTCTTTATATTATTTTTAATGATGTTCATAATGTTGATTCAAAGTAATATCTTTCATACTATAATCACTTTTCAAAAACAAAAACAATCCAAACTGAAATTAACTCATCTGGATTTAGGTACCTAAATTGAAGTACATAAATCCACATTCTTAATATCTTCCATTTAACACACATAAATCTACATTCTACAAAGGTTTCTCTTTTGGGACAAAAGGGATATTTTAATATGTTGCTGCCGCGTCAACCAACACGCATCATTTCTTCCATAACTTTATTGTTCGTTTCTTATCCTTCGACTTGACGGCCACAACTTGATCCTCCCTCCGTGCACACGCAGCTGCTGCATAGAATTTTTGAGCCATTAATTCAATTTTTTTCTCCTAATAAAAGCATTAGATTCTCAAACGGTGCAGCGGACAAAAAATGGGCCTTTATCGACAAAATTTTCAAGCAAGGAAAGTCCTAAAAGCTAGCTGTAATATTTTGTTTGCAAGAAAAATGGTTTAGTACGGAAAAGAAAAACTAGCCTATAAAGAAAAAATGTTTAGAATTTGGTGCATGAAGCAGTCAAGTCTTATTCAAGGTAGTTTCTTCTCTACTTGGATAAATCTAAACCCGGTCTCAAAAAAGTTTTTCTGTAATAATAAAATTCTTTTGAGCTTCACTTAAATCATTTGAGCTGCAACTTTGTCACTATAAGATCTGTTTAGAGATCTATGTCAACAACCAATAGAGGTGGAGCTTAAATGATCACCGTTCCTTTCAACTATCAGTTTCCTTAATTATTTATAGTTGTTTGGATCACTTATTAATACGTATGCCCGTGATGCATACCGTTATTATGTTGTTACTGGTGTTTCTTTTTGAGGTAATCGAAATTATAAGATTAATATATCATGAATTTGTATGTACCGTAGTTAAATAAGGTAACGTATTCACTGTTCTTTGGGGTTTGCATAGTTGTTTATGGTCCTAATTAATTGACGGGGCCTTTCTGAGTAACAGGGTTTCTTCCTCTACCAGCACATTGAAAGTACCTGCCTCAGTTTTGCCTTTAGGTTTGTGATTCAGGACTAGGAATTGACTAAAGAGTAGTAGCATAACAGATGCAAACTTGACATTTGACAAAAACTGCGTTGGAATGACTGTAAGGTGCACGAGGATTTCAGTTGTAATTCGGGGTGTGGAAATCAAACCACAGCCTGGGAACCACAGTTCTAAGATAACATTTCAAAGCAAGAAAGTATGGTATGACTTCAACTTCAGCCACAGGGCTATTAAGTGGGCTACCAGTATCTAATCATGCTGCATTTGTTGACTAGATTTGTAGATGCTTACCATCACCTAACTGATGTGTTTGTTTGCGAGTTCTGATAGCTGTCATTCATTTTTATAACAAGTGTCATTTATCTACATTGTACAGCTAAAACACATACTTAACCTGCTAAGTTGGTGCAAATCGCTTTCATTAAGTATGTTTATGACCGCGGTATCGAGTATCAAGATCTCCTGGAGTCTGCTTTGTAGGGAAAAGTATCAGAATTGGATAACTATTGCCAGTGAGAGTGTGTGTGTGTGTGTGTTTTGAAGCTGAAGAAAAATCCTGGATACTTTTTAACCTTCTAGAGGCTCTTGACCAAGTCTTCATGTCCGAAGTCAGTGGGTCTCAGTTGCTCTATTTACTTGACCTGCTCAAGCCATTCAGTTACAAAATTCTTTCAGTGGGTCTTCCGGCCTTCTTTTTTTCTTTTTAAAATATTTCTCTATTAATGCCTAAACTATATTATCTCTTCCTTTTTATAGATCCTCCCACTTGAGATATTTTCTTTCGTTATTAATTAAGCAAATTTCGATCTATCTAAGCTTTAAATCCACAATTGTGACATTCGAAGATGCTAAATTGCACATGAAGCTAGGCCCTAACTGTACCCCATGGCCTCAGATCACTTCGTTCAAGTCCCCCAGTTTGCACTTAGTCCCTATTTCACCCAGTGATGTTGTACTTTAATATGTTTCTGAACTCTAACGAATTTCTCTCGGCACATGCAATCGGTCGCTTGCACTATTACACATGAAAGACAATTTAAAAAACAAGTGTTGGTTGTTGGATCCGTTCTTTAATAGTTTAAACTCCACAAGAAACTGAACCTTAAACCGGAACGTAGCAATCACATAATGAATGAATTCTTTATCGTTTTAAGAACATGAAAAGAACCAAAAATCTCCATCATAAAAAGCTCGATCAATATTGTGAATGGCTCCTATTTTACCAAATGTCAACACCAAAAAAACCCACGTCAGCTTGATATGAAATATCACAAGAACAACACTGAAATGCTACAATTCAAAACACTCAAATTTCAGGATAGCCACAAACTGCTCACATTAAAACAAAACTCTAGCCGCCATCATTGAAAAAATGATATGAATTTCCCTCATATATCGAACACAATTTCAGGTAAGTAACCATTAACTAGATCTTCGGACCAACGTGAATTGACAATTATATGAGTCTCTCACAAAATCTAGAAAATCATAGAATAGGGTTATTTTTTTTAATGGTAATCACTTAAAAAAAGGAAAAAGGTTAACCCTAGGGTACACAAAATAAACAAAAAAAAAATAGAAACAAAATTTTAATAAGAATAAAGACAATAAAGAGCAACTCTATATATATTAGCACAATGACCCAAAAAAAGAAAAAACATCTATATTAGCATTGAAATTACACGAATGAATGAGACATGAAGGATGCAGCTGAGACTGCAGGTCCCATACATACTTGGGCATATATATGTTGCCGACATGGCACGCACAAAATCAAATCGACTTTGCCAGCCACCTGGTTTGATGTTATAGTTGGCTACTACCAGTAGAGAGATATGTTTTTGTATTCTTCTGTTGCAGATAAGCATTCACTCAATCTGCTTAAGTCGACGACCCAAAAACAAAAATATCAGGGTCCATCATCATATCTAACCCCCCAGTTGCGCACTCCAGTTTGTCAAATCACACACATGCCCCTTGGCGTTTATATGCAGCAATTATTGCCACAACACGAGGGAGCGAACCTGGAATTGGACGTAAGATCAAACGCATTGAGTAACACGGGAAAAAGTAGATTTAGACCCGATCAGTTTAAAGTGTGCGTCCATAAAAATCTGCTACAGGAGAACTTTGTCATGAAAGATGAATTATTACAATATGTTGTGACATTTTTGTCAAAAATCACGGGGTTCCAACCAAGTTAAACTAATTACAGCAGTATCATTACCGTGACGTATCACTACGCGGAGTAGGAATTGAATCTGAATCTGTCATGGCCTTCCCCCTAAAACATTAACTTGTAAACGTGTGGTGCTAAGCTTGTTCGTAAAATTGTAAATAGCAATGTTATGTGTGTGCTGTGTATGGGTGCGCGCGGGGGGTCAAGGAAATTGAGGGTAAGTGAAGAAAGTCTTGGCTATTTTCGGAGGAGAGTTTGCTACGTATTATGAGGTCAACGAAGTCAATAAAATGCCAATAAACTAAAATCCCTCACGCGTCATGGCTTGTTTTGAACCTTCAGCGCTTCATGCAAGTTGGGCACTGATATTGTGGGAGATATTGCTCAATTTGAGGCAGAAGAGTCAAGTTGTGAATAGGCATTTACAATCTTATTGTGAAGAAGTCCGTTTCACAAGATAGTCCGTGTGTAAGTTTGTTGAAAATATCCACCTCGCAAATATCTTTAAGAAATGTTAAAAAATCTGGTTTAACTCAGACCATTTAGAAGCGTTGGATATAATATAGAATAATTCTCTACCTTTCGTAACTTCTTTCTGTATCACACAATAGTCTTTGCTGATCTATAGCTATTATCTGGTCAATCAATGATCAAGAATAATACAATAATTACTCCAACGAACAGAATTAAGAAGGAAATAAAACCTTGGTCAATGTACAATTTTATGTCTAATGTTGTATAACGAGCCACAAAATATATATTTATTAGTTTCCCTTGCCGTACTTACTGGTGACTTGAAAGAGAACGTGGCTTTGGTTAGATCACTTCTTAAGTAAGCACTAAACCAATATATTACTCCATGACAACTTGCTTTACCAACAGATTAAGTACAACATGCAGACTCCACAGCGTATGTCAAGTATCAAATGCTAATTTTTTAAAAGGGATTTGCATATCGGGTTCAGAGTGACGGAACATAATTCTGCCTATTGGTCTCTTTAAATGAGATTTGAGATGTTGAGGCGCTTTATGGTGGATGGTCTTCACAATACGCGATAAATCTAAATTGATTAAAATGCTTAAGCTTATTATAGATCGAGTCATTCATGCGTGTATAAATGATGTTTGATTATTTATTGCCTTCACCCGAGTGAATTTCTTTCTCATGCCACAAAACGTGTACATCTAATTAATTACATGCATGAGACTTTTGGATATTTCATTTTAATTTTTTCGATTATATTTTGGTATTTCCATCTTGATATGGGTAAAATTACACCACCGTTGTCATACGGCAACCACGGGTTGACTTTGACCAAGTCCGCTTGGATTAAACACCTAACCCAAGTTAACACTTATCCCCGATAAGAACCCTTGCTCATTAAGGATCTCATTTCAACATGATAATGACCAAGTGATTGTCCTCAACAGGAGACTCAAAATTTAGCTCTCATACTTCCGTGAGTTTTCCTCTCCCGTATACTAACTTAGGCATTAAATATTCTCCGTCAAATAGATTCGACGAGTGATCATTGTTCTCTTTTTTGTTAGCTCTTTATGATCGTTCCAAATTTTCTAAGCTCGATACAAATTGAGGATAACTTTGGTAGATGATAGCACCTTATTCCTTATTTTCAGAAAGAATTTCTTGCAAAATAGTAGTATTTAACCGGATGTATCATAATTAGTTATTGATTTCAAGTACAGCGTACCGATAATGATTCAATGGACAAAAAATTCAAACTGCGTCGTTTGCATTCACGTTACAAAATCTTTTTGCATGGCATAACAAACAAACAAAATAAACATAAGAATGAATGTATTAAATGCTCAAAACTCGTTCTTTAATTTTAAACATCTGAAAATCTATCCACACATGCAGAAAAATAATGTCAACTCTCGGTTCTTAATGGCCATTAATTTGCTGGATAGTCAGCTTCAACGGTGGTCATGGATGATTACAAGCCGCTCCATAAATTCAATTGGTTGAGTCTTTATTCTGTTAACACCCAACTATTTGCCTTGACCTAGTCTAATCTCTCTCGCAGCAAGTTGACAATGTCGGAAGATGCATGGAAAAGGATTGCAGAGGAGACAAACAACTGAGTTTGTTGGTTGGTATCAAATTTATGTAAGAACAAGCAGTGATCAAGCGAGCCCTCAAACTCTTTTAGGTCAACTTTGTTTTCACCCTCCAAGAATATGCCTCATTCTGCGGCGTAAACCCTAGGGTAGGTCTGCAAAGGGAGCAACTTGGGTTCAAAGTTGGACTTGAAAATATATAAGTCGTTATGGCAGGCAAATCAAACCTGAGCAACTTGATTTTTGTTTGTTCGCCGCTCCTTTTTTGTGGCTCATAATAAAATACTTAAAAGACTCAAACTTTCAATTCGCAAGACATGTAGATTCCACTCTATTTCCTGAGAGGCTCTGTTCGGCCGACCTCATGAGATTACCGACGAAGCATAAGCTCAAATTCTAATTAAGCCAGGGAAACCTCAGCGTGTTTCCATCCAAATGCAACCTCTATACCAACGTGGTTCCCCTCGGGAACATCCGATAAGATTGGAAAGTTACTGTTTTCCCCTCGGGTTCTATATTTTCGCGTATGAGCTTTACAGGTATCAATTAAGATGTTATATGACAACATTTAAAGACTTTGAGCAGTAAAAATGAATCTCAAATTGTAAAAAGTGGAACTCAAATATTATTTTCATAAAAGGTTGTTGCTAAAGTTTGCCTCTCTATTTGACATTTATAATCCGTTTGAAACCAATTCTTTTAAGATTTGGATTTCAAATTTGGAATTGGAGTTGGAATTCAATTCACTTTTTTTTTTTGGTTTGGAACGAAAGGGAATTCAAATCACGAAATTTCAATTTTGTATTTGGAGAACAGAGGAAATGGAAAGGTAATAAATTTTTAGACAATTATATCATTGACTTATGATGAAAAATAAATTATGGTAAGTGGTTTCAAGTGTGCTAGTGCCACCACATCGACAGTGATGGTGGCGGTGGCGGTGGCAGCAGCACTGCACGGGGTAGCAACATCGACAGTGGAAGTGGTAGGATGGTCAAGTAATGCTAATGATGGTAGTGATGGTATTGAGGTATAATAGGGTGTAACTGGCGGTCGTCAGCTGAAGCCAATAGTGATGTCAGTGGAGGTGGCGGTGGTGACAATAGTGGTGGTGGTGGTGACGGCTGCGGCAGTAACGATGGCGGCAGTAGGGGTGGCGATATTGGTGGCAGTGGTGATGGTGGTGGTGGCAGTAGTGGTGGCGATGGTGGTGGTTGTGGCGGTGGCATTATTGGTGGCTATGCATGATGGATGTAGCGGCAACAGTGGTGGTGGGTGGCAATAGTGGTGGTGGCAGTAGTGGTGACGACGATGGTAATTATGGCAGTACTGGCGGCGGTGGTGGTGGCAGTGGTGGTGGCAACGGTGGGAGCTGTGGCGGCAATAGTGGTAGTTGTGACAGTAATGGCGGTGACGATAATGGTGGGGGATGCAGTGGCGGTGGTGGTGACAGTAGTGGTGGCAGTGGTGGTGACAGTAGTGGCAGCGGTAGTGGTAGTTGTGGCATTACTGGCGGTGTTGGTGGTGACGGTAGTGATGGTTGTAGTGGTGGCTGAGGTGGTGGTGGTGATTGTGGCAATAGTGACAGTGGTAATGGTGACAGTGTGGTGGTGGCAACGATGGTGGTGGTGGCGACAGTAGTGATGGTGGTGGTGGTGACAGTAGTGGTGGAGGTAGTGTTAGCGGTGGTTGTGGCGGCAGGGACAATGGTAATGGTGGCGGCATGGTGGTGGCAATGGTGGTAGTGTTGGTGGCGACGGTGGTGGTAGTTAAAGTAGTGTAGCGGTAGGGCAATGAAGATGTTGGTGGTTGGTTCATTGTTTAAGAGATTAAAAAAAGGGTAAGATATGTAAATAGTTACTTTTAATTCAAGTAAATCAAAATCCCATGAAATCCGACCATTTTTCATCGGATTTCACACTATATAAACAAATCCAGTCAAATCTCATGAAATCCAAGTGGAACCGTGGATTTCATGAGATTTGACTGGATTTGTTTCTATAGTGTGAAATCCGATGAAAAATGGTAGGATTTCATGGAATTTCGATTTATTTGAAAATATAGTAACTATTTACCTATTTTATCCCTTTTATGGATCTCTCCAATAATGAACCAACCACCACTATAGTTTTGTCGTTACCGCCATACCACTTTTATTACCACTTACGACACCACTACTGCCACCACCACCACTACTACCACCACTACTGCCGCCAACACCACCACTACTGTCACCACGACCACCACTGTCGTTGCCACCACCACTACTATTGTCGCCACCACCACCGTCGTTATCACCACCAGTACCATCATTGCCACCACCACGCTGCTATCACTGTCACCGCCACCACAAGCACCGCTAACACTACCGCCTCTGCCACCACCTCAGCCACCACTACAACCACCACAACGCCACCACTATCGTCGTTGCTAACACTGCCAATAGTGCCATAATTACCATTGTCGCTGCAATTACTGCCACCGCCACCGCCACCGCCATTGCCACCACCGTCAGTACTACCACAACTACTGCCACCGCCGTCGCCACCACTACTGTCACAACTACCACCGTCGCCACCATCACTGCCACCATCACTACCACCATCGCCGCCACCGCTAGTGTCACAATTATCACCGTTGCCACTGCTACTGTCACCACCACTGCCACCATAACCACCACCACCAATGTCTCTGCCACAGCCACCCTAGCCACTAATAATGCCACCACCACCATATCGCCACCACTACAACTGCCAGTACTGCCACAATTGCCTCCACCACTACTCCCACCACCACCATCACCGCCGTCACCACCACCATCATTACTGTCATTGCCACCACTATTGCCACCACCGCCACCACTACTGTCACCGGCATCACTATTGGCGTCAGTTGACAACCACCAGTGACACCGTATTGCACCTTAATACCACCATACCATTATTACCATCACTTGACCACCCCACCACTTTCACTATCGATGTTGCTACCCCGTGCAGTGTTGATGCCACCACCACCATGTGTTGGCACTAGCACACTTGAAACCATTTACCGTAATTTATTTTTATATTAAGTCAAGGATATAATTGTCTAAAATTTATTACCTTTCCATTTCCTTTGTTCTCCAAACACAAAATTAGAATTCTGTGATTTGTATTTCCTTTCGTTCCAAAAAAAAAAAAGTGAATTGAATTTCAAATCCAATTTCAAATCTGAAATCCAAATCCTAAAAGAATTGGTTCCAAACGGACCGTTAGTGTGCCACTAGTCATATTTAACGAGAATTATCTATCAGTTAATGGGGCCTTGCAATGTTTATCTACAGCTTGGGTTAGAGTAAATAATGTTTCCATAACTCTATCCGTGAAGCAACCAGCCATTTTAGCACCCAAAAAAAAAAAAAAACTATAGTGTCAAAGGCCCATTTATGCAACCAAAACTAGCAGTAAACCAGCAACCTGATACGACTTTTGCCGCTTTAAAATTCTTTTAATCGCTAATGCTTTGGGTATTTCATTTTTTATCACCAAAATAGTTAGTTGCTTCATATTTAGGTTTAACAACAACATGGGGTAACACATAGGTGTTGCAACGAGGCAACTATTCAGTTATATCTGATCATTGGGTTATTGGATAATTGGGATTTAGTGGTAGGGACTTGTTTGGCTATTGACTCATATCAGTAATGTACGTATGAATAGAGGTGGCAATCACAATCAAAATTATTAATCCGTTCAAACCTGCTCGCTTAAAAGTGACCAGAATCCAACCATTAAATAAGTTGGTCTACGTGGGTCTATGATCATAACACAAAATAACCCAAGAGAGTTTAAATGGGTCGTGAATAGACTCTCGTTTAACCATAAAATTTAGAGTGACTTTTGAAAGATTCAAAACCTAAAAAATTTCAAAACCAAACTCGACGGCTAAGCGAACGACCACTATCGCTCTCACCCACTATCGTCGTTGCTGACACCATTGCGTTGTCACATTCACCTGTAGGTCCCTAAATACACCTAGTGGGGCGAATATGTATTTTACAACTTTGAGTATAAAATAAAAAGGAGATTACAAAGTAATGACAGATATAACAATAATAAATTCAACACAGAGATTTATACTGGTTCAGCCCCATCAGCCTACGTCCAGTTCCCGAGCACTCCATATAAGGGAGACCTACTTGATCCTTTCACTAACCAGTTAGCTTTGGGTGTTAGCTCAAACCGCAGTACAATTTCTGAAACTCTTCCAAGGTTTCTAACAGTTTACAAATGAAAAAAGAATTACAATTGGAATACAACAAACAAACTCCTTCTTGAGTAGATGTTACAATGAATAATCTTAGACTAGGCCTTCTTAAGTGGAAAGATCTATATTCTTTCAAGAATCAAACCAAGAAGCTTAAAATAAACTATCTCAAAGAAGAACTCACTCAACAGAGAATAGATGAGAATGAGAGAACAAGATGAGAGAGTGTTTTGAGATGAGTTAGAGAGAATATTGAAAAAGATTCGCAAGAAGTGTGTTAAATGCTCTCAAGGATCCCTTTTTATACCATAAAAGAAAAAGAACCATTATGAAGGGAAAGCCTTAAAATTGATTCAACTGAAACATAAGTTTGAGTCGACTGAAAGAACTACTCTAAGAAATCGGTCGACTGAAAACTTAGTGAGAAGAGACACTGAAGAATTTAGTCGAATGAAAATGACATTTCATTCGACCGAAAACTTTGCTTCGACTGAAAAGTTTTGCTTCGACCGAAAAGTTAGGCTTTGACTAAAAACTTTTGCTTCGACTGAAAAGTTTTGCTTCGACTAGAACGAAGGAACTACATAATTGAGTTGAATGCAAACTGTTTACCTTCGACTGAAACATTCAGTTTTGGTTCTTTACTTGAATTTCTATGAGATCTTTTAAGAAAGACTTAGAAATGCTAAAAAGGATAAAATGGACTGTAGGTCCTTGTATCTTCAATGTAATCCGAGTTTTTGACCAATCCCAAATCTCAGTCCAAGCTTTGTCCAAGGCATGATCTTTGTCTTTGTTTGATTAAGATAAATCCTGAAATGTTTATCTTAACAGAGTTATGAGATTAATGTTAGAGATAATCAATTTAGAATCATCAAAATTGATAAGTCAACAACAATCTCCCCCTTTTTTATGATGACAACATTATTCCTAACATTAGATAAACATACTCCCCCTTGATCTAATTCAAACAAAGTAATGACTAAAAGTACATCTTTAATATTCACCAAAAAATTGTTAAAGATGTTTACAAAGAATAATCAAGAGTCAACATGTTCTCCCCCTTTGTCAAATCAAAAAGAGGAATAGACAAGGCAAATAATCAAAAGAGCAAATAGAAAAAGAATCTAAGGTTGACGGCTGCGAGCACCCTATGCAGAGGAGGAGGGATCGGTAGACAGCGGAGCAATTGTGGGTACTTCAAAAACTTCAACGACACGAGGAGAACGCTGCATCGGAGGGTTATACGGGAGATGTGGGTTGAAGAACCATTCTTCCACTTCGGTGCCGATGTGTCGAGACGGAAAGATGTCCGGATGAGTCACCCTAAAGCCATGAGCCTAATCCAAGATCTGATGTGCTAGGTAGGTTTTGTTCAGTCAGAATGCTCGTAGTGAGATAGGCCTAGTGACGATGAGCTTGAAGGGCAACTTCCTGCCGTCGGTGAAGATCATGCTGCATCCGAGTCAAACTCTCCAGGATTGGAGTATGGTTGAGAGGAAGAGAGGAAAGGTTAGAGGTGAGTTCGTTAAGAAGGGTGTGAAAGTCTATTTGGTTCGAGAAAAGCTAGGCTAAGGAGTGTTAAACCGATTGTTGAAAAGCAGCAAGCTCATGAAGGAGGGCGGTGTGGTTGGCTGCAATAGAGGCTGCTAGGGTGGTTGGCGATTCAAGTATTAACTGAATTGAAGTGGAGAGACGAGAAAGGTGCTCAGAGAGTTCAGAGTTATCGGTGGATAAAAACTCATCAAAATTAATATTTGAGAAGTTGTTAAGCGGGTTGAAGAAGGGATCAAAAGGGTGTGGAGGGGTGGGCAGAGGTGGTACCGAGGAGGAAGGGTCGAAGGGAGGGAATGGTACATAGGGAGATATGTCAGTAGGCACAGTGGTTATGAACTGAGGTGGTGGGGGTAGAACGGATGGGGAAGAATAAGAAGATTCGGGTGGGAGAACTGCAGGAGTAGGGGAGGTAGCAGGAGCAGGAGAGGGAGTAGGAGTAGGAGCAGGAGCGGCAGCAGGAGCAAGAGCGGGAACCTGAACTGATCGGGTATGGGAGGGGTCGATAACAGTGATCCGCTCAAGAGATACAATGTTGGTAGTGAGGTCAGTGCGAATGGGGAACCCTGCTCGACGAAGAGAAGTTTCGTCAAGAATATGCTGAATCGGAATAAATATACATTCAGAGATAGATGTAGGAAGGGGGACATGAAAAAGTTCTAAAACTTGGGTTAAGATTAGACCGAAAGGAAGATTAGCAAAGGATTTCTTCTTCTGGACATCCATTACGAGCATGATAATGCTCGCAATGTTTAAGGGAGAGCCCCGAATGAAGTGGGTGAAAAGAATGATGTCGAGATATGAAAAAGTAGCAAAAGAGCCGGCAAGGCCAGAGAGGTTATAACAGAGAATAAAATGGAGGACACAATGAAGAGGAAAAAGGTCACCTAAACTAGGTTTGCGGGGTCGAGAAATGACGGGTCTCCTAGAAGGGTTTGTATTCAATATAAATATGATAACGATGACTTTGTGTAACCAACCAATGATATAAGAGAATAACAAAACCTTAACCCCTTAAGAAATCTTCCATTTTGCTAGACCTCACCTATTCATTACACCAAGATATACCTATCGTTATTATAGTGAAAATTTTCTCGTGATTTAGGGGGTTTAAAACTTATTTTGTTATTTTACTACTTTTATCACTTACCATGAATGACTTTCTGCGTACCAATAAAATACGCAAGTGCATATCATCATTGAAATTAGGCCTTCTTTTTGGTGTTTCTCTACTATTGAATCATGTCATTATCTGCATTTACTTATCTTTTGATGAGGTTTTGATGTTTCTCTGCAAGTACTCTCTCCATTTCTTGTGTTATCACTTACACTGCCCTGCACTGCACTGCCTTGCCTATCATTTTCAGTTAGGATAAATCAAAGCCCGGCTTTTTGTGATCGAACAATGAGGAACCCTAGTTCATATTCTCGTCATTTGATTCCAATTGAGCTTCTCTGCACACGCTCTCTCCACTTTTGTTTACATCCCATTCTGGCTATGCACACTTGAACCTCTGCTATTCCGTTTAGTGACCTCGGTCGACCAACCTGCCCTAGTCAGTCGGCTGCATCGATTGGCCGGCCTGCCCCGATTGATCGGCTGCATTGATCAGCCAGCTGCCTCGGTCACTTGAGCACAATTTGACCGCGACACCTGTGGCCCCCATGCCAACTCCACGACCCCGTCGCATGTACCTGAGTGCCAACTCTGTGACCCATGTCGCCTGTGCCAGAGTGTTGCCTCCATCATGCATCTCGCCCACACCTATGCATGTGCGCCTACTCTGTGACGCCTATCACGCGTACAACTCTGTAACCCTCGTCGCACGCGTCTGAGCGTCAACTTCGAGACCCCTGTCGCCTAGCCCCACGTGCCAACTCCGCGATGCCCATCGCTCATGTCCTCGCGTCTACTCAGTGACCCCCATCACCCACGCTCAGTGTTATTAAAGGCGCAAACGCACCTAAGGCGCAAAAGGTCCCTGGAGCCTAGGCGCAGACGCGCGCCTTTTCGAAGCGAGGCGCAAAATAAAAATATATAAATAATAGTGCATAAAAACAATAAAATTACGTTTAAAAAATTAAGAACATAAGAATTAACAAAGTTCCAAACACTAGAAAAAAGTTCCAAAATTCATAACATCATAATTTAGCAAACTTCTAACATTACAAAAATCTTAAATCCACTGAAAAATAACAAATTACTAAGTTCTAAGTGAACATAATGCCACTATCCTCATCATCAAGCTTAATGAGCCCATTTCCGAACTTCTCATAATTGAGCAACGTGTGCGAATATCCAATTCCCACTCGTTTCAGTAAAGAAAATGAATGTCATAGCCATGCCTAATTCAAGAGCAATTTGTGCTTAAGAATATTAATTAACCTTCAAAACAAGAAATAGCAGTACCGTGGATCAGACACACAAGTGCATGGATGATTATTCAAGTGTAACTGTGTAAGTAATGTATAATTTTAGCTATCTACAAAACCAAGCGGGTATGTACAAGTACAAAACTACAACCAAAATTTCTACAAGGATCAATAGAAAGTTAGAGACGGTCTCATTGTTCACGGCAGGGAGCAAGGGAGGGAGTGACAGTCTGACGACAAAGTGAAGGAGGGAGGGGGAGGGAGAGAAAGAGAGAGAGAAACCAGCAGGGTGGAGGTGTGGAGCAGCAAAGTAGCAGTGGCAAGAGCAGTGCCACGGCGTTGACAGAGGCAGCAGAGCAGCCGGCGGTGAGGGGACAGGCAATGGCAGCGACGACGGCGACCAATCACCGGAGCAAGGACGAGGAGTGACGAGCTCACCGAAGCAAGGACGAACAGTCACACGCACAGTGAAATTGATTTGGATTTGGGGATTTTAGACTTTTGGACTTTGGGTTAATAATAAGAAAGCTAAAAAATAAAACAAGATCCAACGGCTCATGTATGTAACAAGATGATATAACATCCAATGGCTAGAAACCTATGCGCCTAGCTTCGCGCCTCCCGTCCCACTATGCGCCTAACGCCGTAGCGCCTAGGCGCACAAGGCACGCGCCTACTTGAACACACTGCACCTAGCCTAGGCGAGGCATGGGCTGTGAGCCTGAGCATGCCTTGTGCCTAGGCGCACTTTTAATAACACTGCCCACGCTTGAGCGTCTTCTCCTTGTCACATGCCCCTGGCATGAAGCCTAACTCCGCGAAACCCGACGCCATGCCCGTACGCTGTTTCCATGTCAGGTGCCCCCAGCACTGCACGCTCTCTATCGCGGGCCATGTGACGTGCTGTAATATACTTGCACCCCTTAGCTCTCTATCACAATAGCATATCGTCGCGCCCATGCACTGTATTTGTCACACTACCGTGCCGTCGCACACACTCTGCAGTGTCCATGCACTGTGCCACTTATATAGCCGCACCCCCCACAATTCTGTCACACTACCACGCCCATGCATTGGTCCATTCTTTCACCACACCTTGCCTTGGTCATGGAACATGCTTCGACCCACTCCTTAGAGTGTGCAGCATCCTGCAGGAATAGGCGAATCCTTCGAAAAAATTATCTCCGCCAGGGAACTCTAAGTGCTCCAGCATGAAGAATCCCCTCTCGCCAAGTAGATGGATCCTCTGGGATTCTACCTCCGCCCATTAGGTAGGCAACCCCTTCAGGACACTACCTTGACGTGCTTCGAGTGCTCCAGCATAAGCACTCACCCGTGGGGATAGGCGATTACTCCGGGACACTATCTCAACTAGGAAGTTTCAACTTCCCTTCTGCCAGGTAGACGGCTTCTCTGTGATGCTATCTCCGCCCGTCGGGTAGGCGACTCCTCCGAGACACTACTTTAGTGCCTCTGAGTACTCTGGCACAAAGACTCACCCTCAGGGACAGACGACTCTTTTTCAGGACACTATCCCTACCAAGAATCTTCAACTCTCATTCCATCAGGCAGACGGCTCATTTAGGATGCTACCACAACCGTCGAGTTGACTACTCTTCAGAAAAACTACCTTGGCGCGCTCCGAGTGCTCCGGCACAAGGACTCACCAGCGAAATAGGCAAATCCTCCGAGACACTATCTCCGCCAGGGTGTCGTGTGACTAGCCTACGTGCTCCGGCACTAGAGGCTTTCATTGGCACCCCTAAGGACTCTGACCCCCTGAGTTACCCCGAGGTAAGAGCAGGTCTCTAAATGGCATCGCGCCTAGTCTGCTTGGCAGTTGGGCATCGGGTCTTCCCCACCATTGCCACATTCTCGTCGTTTCTCAACGCCTTGTAGGACTCTACACGGGCTTTGGACTGGTGGCTAGATCAATGGGGCTCTCTGCCACATCAGCACTGTGTGGGCTAGTCTTTCCAGACAGACAGAGTGACATTATAGGGGACAGTCCAGGTGGGGACAGTCCAGGTGAACATGCGATCTGACAGTCTATGGAGCAATGGCACCTATCGGCCCCTCGGTGATGTGTTACTCCCGGGGAGCGCCGCATGTCGATTGATGACATCATCATCTTAACATTTATAAATCAAGATCTTGCGAATTCATTCGGAGGAGTTCTTCATATTTTGGAGACTTTCATTCTCACATTCACTTTCTCACTCTAGAATTCTAGAGAGAAAAACATACAGGACATTGACCCTAAACCTAAGTATCGGACTGTGACTGTCGTCGAAAATTCACGCCGCATCATTGCCCCCGCAGCACTGCCATCCTCAGGCTCTGTCTGGGAAGCACTTGGTCTCTACCCTTACTCCATCCTTGTTGTGTCCCACGTCAGCATATTTGGCATCTGATTCAGACTCTATCTCCTGTGACACCTCCACGTCGACTGCGAACCCACTTCGTTGCCATCAACTTTAAATGAACATTTCATTTCTATCGCTAAACATTTTCAAGCCACAATTTTAAACTCTTGTTAATAATGACATTGCATCGATCTTTGGTGGGAAAAGTTTCTTTTTATTTGTATTAATAGCTTTTAATATAGCATGATCTTGGCGATTATCCTAAGTGAATTTTAATTAAAAAGAATGTGTTCAACGTTACCACTTTTCCAACTCCCTATAGGGCTTCTTCAATTGCAAATGACTTAGTATTAGCTCAATATGGGTGATGCCCACGTAAAACACCTCTGCTGTGATAAATGTTTTTTAATAACAAAAGATTGTCATTAAAAAAATTTCAATAGTGACAAAATATTTTTAGTAATAATTTTTTACGACTAAAGTTGTTACAGCAGAAAATCCATCTCCGATAAAATGTTACACGTCGGTGAACTCAGAAACTTGGGATCTTTATCCTAACTAGGTGCTTTTAATACAATCAGACTAATACAAATTATTAATGATCCCTTTACCCAAAGTACACCTTTGTATGACAAACGAAAAGGCCATCGGGGTCACAATTTGTCTCAGATGACGAAGACTTCATTCAACATGGTGGCTTTTGATCTTCTGACGTTTAATTACTTAGTTGTTAATCACGTAGGTTATTAAGATTACACGAAGAAAAAGTTGGAAGAAGGATAGGGAGACAAGGTAGAACTTATAAAACTTATGCATGCATGATGTCCATATCTTCCATAATATCTTGAATTATATAAGTGATGAGGCCAAAGCACGTTGTAATTAGAACACTTAAAACGGTTAACAAGTTGCTTTAGATCGAATACTAGATTCACACCCTTTGATAATATTTTTTAAGTTTTTAGTGACAAAGAGGTACGAATTGCAAAAGAATAGTACGTATCAAATTAACCATACGAGAATAGTATCAAATAAACCATACCCTTTAATGAGTTCTCTTGGATTTTCTTCTTGATCAATGGCAACTGTAGCATTGTCATCATATTTTATTATCCTTTCGTAATGTCATGTGTTATAACGTTGTTTTCACTCTATCTCTCGGGGAAAAAAAAGAAAAAAAAAGAACTTATCTATATAATATATAATAAGCGAAGCGAAAAAAGTATTGATAACTTCTTTGCGTGACACATCATCGCTTCTTTTTACGACACGTCATATCCTTATTTTAAGATTAAATAACTTCTATATAAGTAAATCTTATTCAATTTTAAAACTAATTCTAATCATTCTAAAATTCTATCTAATTAATATACTAATCTAGTAAGACTTTTTTTTGACGATATGTCCTTGAAATTCAAAAACTAATTCTAATCATTCTAAAACTCAACCTTATCATTATACTAACTTATTAGGACTTAATATTGACTATTGTATCTTCAAAACTATTCTCTAATATGAATATAAAAACTCATATATATATATATATATATATATATATATATATATATATATATATATATATATCATACTTTTGATTTAAAATAAAAAAATTCATTTAAAAACTAATTCTATTCATTTTAAAACTCTACCTAATCAATATACTAATCTCTTAAGACTTCATTTTGACAATTATGTCCTTAAAAGTGTTTTCTAATATAAAAATTAAAATTCATAGACCCAAAAAATAACTTATGAGATTTAGAATAAAAACGTGATCTAATAAATAATTTAAATTTTGATATGATCCTTAATTTTATATCTAATTAATTTTGCAGGAAAAATGAGGATTTTCTGTAAGTCCTATGTAATTCGAAAACTAATTCTAATCATTTTAAAACTCAACCTAATCATTATACGAACTTATTAAGACTTAACTATTGTATCTCCAAACCCACTCTCTAATATGAGTAGAAAAACTATAATATTTTTTATTTAGAAGAAAAATTAATGTTACAATTTAGATTAAAAAACTTATGAGACTTAGAAAAATAATAATCTAACAATTGATTTGAATTTTGATAGGTACCTTATTTTTATATTTCATTAATCTCGCAAGAAGAATGAGGGTTGTATAATTTATAAATTAATTCTAAACATTTTAAAACTAACATAATCAATATGACTTCATTTTGATTATTATGACTTCATTCTGATTATTATATTCTTAAAACCAATTTTTAATGTGAATATAAAAATTCATATTACATTTAGAAGGAATAAAATTGACGTTCTAATTGAGTTAAATGAACTATCGTTATTTATATATATAGATATATACATAAAATAGTCATCATTAAAATTGAATAATGTGATATATATATATATATATATATATATATATATATATATATATAGATTTAATAAACGAATTATAAGTTAGTGTTTTTAAATAAGACCCCACGACACCAAACTGGTTATACCCCATATATAAGGATTTAGAAAAAATCAAACTCTTTACTACGATTTATTATTGAAAAATTCGTGGTATAATTGTCCTGATGTTTGTAAACCTTTTAAATATAGAAAATTAGCTGTACAACGTTTAAACTATATGCTACAAACATATATTTACGTACTAGGCTTTAATTTGACTATTAAAACCTTGATTAAATTGTGATGCAATTCTTGCTTAATATTTACATACGTATATTTGCTTTAGTTCCTTTGAACTGTAAATTGAACGAACGATGAGTGGATTGTATTACAGTACCGCTTGATGATGTAAATATTCTATTGGATATCATGTTTGTATTTTAATAACTTGGTGATGTCATGAAACAATGATTTGTGAAGAAGATAAGAATGGATTATAACATTTATGATTCAAAGATAAAGAACTCTTAACCTAACATTTCATACTAAGACACTTGGTTTTGAAAGGTTACATGTTGGACTACTAAAAAAACTTAATAATAATATAGTCTTGACAAGTTATTACTTGAAGTTATTGCAAATAAAATATTAAAAATTTCTTACTAACGATTATAGTTTTAGCATAAATAGATTTTTTTTCTCATAAGATGTTAATCTCTTTTTGTTTTTTGAAATGTGGTATGGATTGATACATTTTTGTAAAATTTTACAATATTTTATCTAACTTGCTTCAGCTTGACTCGGTTATAATATCTAATAACTGAGGCGAAATGCAACGATAGCTCGTGACACCTCATTGCATTAGGTTATTAATATCATAAGAGTTATAAAAACTAATGTTAAACATATTAATGTTGCTAAAGATCTCCAAACATTATTTTAAATGGGGTCCTTAATTTTGCAAGTAATTAAATTGGTAAATGTAGTAAATATTTAAATAATAAGTCGTATGCAATTTGAAACATTCAAAATTTTCTAACCAGTATAGTAACCTATTATGACTTTATTTGAATATTATAAATTGAAAAATCTCTCTAACATGAAATATTAACCTATAAAAGAAAAATTACTTAAGAGATTTAATAAGAAAAATTATGTTTTATTTCAAATTCATATTTAAGTTTTCTGTAAATTCAAATATGAATTTAACTTGATAAATATGTTGATTAAAATTTTGGTCAGTGATTTCCTTACTCTAAGGTTTTGCGCTATCCTATTTAGTCGCATTGGTTAAATGTAAAAAATAATATATGCAGATTCTATATGAGATATATTAAAAAAATAGTATAAATATAAAATCTTTTTTATGTGAGCATTTCGTAAATTCAACTAATTTTTTGTTGAAAAAGTTTTGAACCAATTTTATTATGGTATTTTTATTGTGAGTAATTAAACTCTTAAGCTTTCTAAATCCTGCATTAGCAATATATATACCATTTATGATTTTATGTTAACTTTTATAATTCTAAATAAAATTGCATATACAATATAAAAAGATATTAGTTATGTTGTGATAAATATAGACTAAAACTTAGATTGAAAACCTTATTATATCTGAAGATAAATCTTACTTAATAAGTATGCTTATTGTATACTTTGTGAAATTTTGGTTAAATTTTGTTCAACAATTTTCTTACTACGAGGTTTTGAACTATCGTATACATATAGTCATGTTGGTTAAACTTTTTAAACTTTATATAATTACCTCATGTACTGATTACTATTTTCTCTATATGCTTTGTTGGTAGATTACATTTGCTTCTAAAAATACCATATTATACTTACTTAGTTAGTCGTGTTGATTAAGTTTTATAAATCACATTCTATAAACAAATATATGGACTACAATTTTCTCTATCAAAATTAAACTAATATATAATTAATGTTATGGACAACCCTTTCAAAGGTACAAATTATTTTTATAAGATACTTAGAAAATGATAAAAATGTCTTGTGTAATAGCAAATTAGTCTCAATATTTTCTCTGCATATTTTTATTAGTAGAATTTACTTTTTCTTTTTTGTATACTAAATAAAACTTTTAATTTTTGTTCATCTATATAGTAATCAAATCAGAATTAGTAAATATGCACAAGAACATTGCTTATTGATATTTCACCAGAAGTTATTTTATTACAAAAAAGTTCAAGCTAAATATGAAAGTAACTATCTTTATGAAATAACCATAAAATTATATAATTGTACAATATATTTTATTATACATTTTAAAATAAGTAAAATAAATTACTATTAATAAACCGTCCCGTACTTGGCACGGGATTCTGGGCTAGTTTATTTAGTGCAACTAACTTGATTCGTCACTGCCTCCACCGTCGACTTCTACGGAGCATTACAAGAAAGTTCAAGCTAAATATGAAAGTAACTATCTTTATGAAATAACCATAAAATTATATAATTGTGCAATATATTTTATTATATATTTTAAAATAAGTAAAATAAATTATTATTAATAAACCGTCCCGTACTTGGCACAGAATTCTGGGCTAGATTATTTAGTGCAACTAACTTGATTCGTCACTGCCTCCACCGTCGACTTCTACGGAGCATGGTAGGTTTGTTCTTTTGTCTTTATTATGTGGATTTTTGTGTGATATGTTAGATCTGGGGTTTCATTGGGTTTTTTGCTGCCTTCAAGATTTTTTTATGGCAGCAGTTGTGAGGTGTGAGATTGGCTCCCTCTTGCTGTGATTTGGGCAAGATACCAAGGTTAATGCTTGTCCATGGTGGCTGTAGGTTGATCGTTCTCAAATGCTCGTCTTTTCTTTGTACTCAGGAAGCCCGATGAAACTGAAGTAGTTAGGTTGGAGGGTCTGTGTTCAGGATAAGTTGTCATCACCCTTGGTTTCAAGTTGGGGCGTGTGGTTTGTATGGTGGTGGTTCATAATGATTGAGCGCGGGAGGTTATGATGGACGGTAGATGGTGGTCCAAATGGTCACACTGAGGATTTCTCTTACTAGGTTTCCCTCTCTCTTCTACCCCCTTCCGATCCCTTCCTAACTAGTTAGGTCCTTCACCTCACTCTATCGATTTTTTCATGTTGGCGTGTTTGTTGAGATTAGGGCCTCGGTTGCAGCTGGTGTGGTGGTTTATTGGCTTTGTTGCTCATTGCGGCAGTGTTGGTGGAAGCTGTAGGTTTGACTGGCGATGATCTAAAGTGAGGGTGCAGCAACCTTAGGTTTGTTCAGACGGACCAAGGGTGGGAGGTGCCTCTGATTGTTGTTGTGGTGGTCGGCGGTGGTGTTGTGGTCAGTTGTGGCGGTGGCTTACGGCTCTACACTTGGTGGTGGTAACAGGCATTTTGACGCGCTGCTAATGGTGGCCTCGAGGCACGGTGGCCTTGCACTGGCAGGTGTTGGCTCTGTTGGCTGATAGGTGGTGTTTACTTTGTTGACTTGTTGTTTTGGTTGTTTGGTTTTATCTTTAGTCTTGTGTAGTTGACTTGCTTATTGGCTTAATCTATGATTTGTTTAGCTATTTTTCAGCTATGTTGGGGATTCCCAGGACTAGGTTATTGTCCTAGTTTATAGTTAGCCTTTCGATTCAAGTAAGGTAAGCAAGCTAATGCTTTATGGAGGTAGCCACTCTTGATTAGGGTAAGAAGTGTTAATCCATTATGCAAGTAGCCATCAGTAAGGTTTATTGGCGTTAAAGCCATTTAATCTCTTGTCGCTCTCTCGCTTATACAAAGAGGTTTGACTGTGTGTCCATCCTTCCTTGAAGTTCAGTTGTTGGTAGAGCAGTATCTTGTATTTTTTGTTTCCCATATACTCTATATTGTATTACAGACTTATTGATGATGTGATTGGTAAGAGTTTCGCCAAAAGAAAAAAGATGAGGAGTTTGTGCATTTACAAACTTTTTTGGATCTGCATGCACAAATATAGTTATTCAACGTGAAAATATATATTAGTGACACCTATTTTTCTTTGTTGGATTGTAAAGAGTATTTTCGGGTTAGTTTTAGATCAACAGAGACTAAGTCCCCCTTTCGTACTAACTTAAGAGTACACCCCACAGCGCCATAACAAAAGTTTGTGTTCATAATTAATAAAGGCAAAGTGAATTTCACCTCACTGTCTAAGCGTGATAGCTATATTAGAGGAAAAAGGGTAATCACCTTAGTCGCCGCAGCTATTCTGGCTTTTCAAGTAGACCTCCGTGGGTTTTAGTTGTGATTATTGACCCCTCAAGTTTCACCGCTTGACTAATCAAGGAGAACTAACCAAATAAAATACACATGCCACCCCGTATTTGATAGCTTAACCATACTATAACAAACGTACCCCTCTCATCTCATCTTCCTGCATGACAAAAAAAATTAAAAGATGAGACGAGAAAATAATAAAACATTGACATCATATTACTTATGACCAGCTCTGTCCTTATGACTGATTCGTCTCATACGATCGCACTCATCCATTACATTTCAAGTTACGGGACATAATAAAATTACATATCAAATATTAAACATTTATCATAATTTGTTATATTTCAATATTATTGTTTCTTATTTTTGTTTTCTAGCAATCAACACTCGATGTTCCACGTCCTTCCACGACTCGTTACCCACTTCCGTTCACACGAAAGCTAATCTATAAGCTTTTTAGTCATTATTAATTTAATGATGATTGCCATAAAAGAACCATTTTATGTACTACTATATCTTATAGTAGCTCAATATAAATATAAATATATATCAAAGAAAACAGAAAAGGAAAGACAAGAGATCCTTAGATGTTGCCAGATTTTCCTCAACAGTCGTGGACAGAGACCCCAGCTTCCAGGTCAGACCACGTGATCCTAGTCACCAGCATGACTTTCTTAATTTGGTATTATGACTTCCTTAATCAAGCTCTAACTAATTAATGAGGTTAATTAAGTTAGTTACAATATTGCCTTAAGTACGTTCTAAGCATGCATTATTCCTTCTCAATATCATCCCTTCCCCTACCTTTGATTTAGTTTAGGCTCGAAATCATATGGGCACGCAGCTACTTTTGAAGTGATCATGAAAATATTCAAATCAAAATTAATTAACAATGAGAGAAGAGACTAACAGGGATCACAATTGAAGTACTTATTATTAGTTTTGCGATGTGGTTTTGTAGTACCAGAGGACACGTACCATTAGTAACTTTCTTCTTCTCAATAATTCTGGCTGACATAGTAAAGTTGCATCAAGTTTGAACTACAGACAAAACTGAATTCGCTGAGCTATCATCTGTTTCATGGTCAAAAATATCTGGTTGAATATAGTCGAATCAAATTATTTTAATTGAGCTGAATCAACTCTTTATGCTATTTCAAGAAATATAGCATAGAGAGACTCATATTAATGTGTTTGTGTAGGTGTGGATGTGGATGTGTGTCAAAGTTTGGGACCAAAAAATGGTGGTTGCTCGGTTTGATCAAAGCAAGAGAGTGATGGACCATTGATTATCCTCCATTAACATCCATGATAATGATTTTTATCATCGCTTTCTAAAATGTCGAGTGGGAAAGAAATAAAATTTTTTTTTTGGATCTTTGCTTTACTACAATTTTTTTTCTTCTTGTTTTGCGCTTTATTTATTTATTGTTTCTCAGTATTTTATATTAGAGCCTGGTGTGTTTAATTCACAAACATATTTAAGAGGAAGAAAAGTCCGTCAGGTATAAGAACTGGTTCCAATCGTCATGTATTGTCGATGTGAGATATTAATATTATCGGTTACAATTTTGTAAACAGTTTTATGGAGCCAATGCGCCATGATGTTTATCACTTAATAAACCTTTAATTAAAGCATAGATAAACAAACAAACGGTGAAAACTGAAACTAGAAAACAATAACAAATCTTACAATCTGTTGGCCTTTTTTTTTTAAAAAAAAAATTTACAAAATGAGGATTAGAAACTGAAGTTATATCTATGTTTAATGCAAGAATCAACAAGCTTATGCAGAGATTGTACGAGCAGAAGGTAGAGGTCTCATGTCCTATCATCATTGTACTGAAAGAGAAAAACGAAAAACAAGGGTGGACTCAGTTCTGCCCAGTGACATGGTACCACGCCGCTAGGGAAACACTGGTGACTAGACCATTGCGAACGCGGCTAGAGAAACACTAGAATTTCTTAACGACAATCGCAATGGAGGCGCATCGGCATTCGTTAACTTTTTAAATTGATGCTTTCACAAACTCACATCCACACAGGAACTGGTCACCTACCTTTGGGACTATCTTGCCGACATGTGAGGCTCAGACTTGATGCAAGAAAGTCAAGTCGATTAGAGGCCAAGTGGGCTGGCAAGTAGCCAGCAACGGTTATGTTTTTGTATTCTTCTCTGTCCTCGTGAAGACCAAGCAAGCCATCTCATCTCCTCCTAGTCTTACGACTGCCTTGCACAGACTTAATTAACAATGTTATCAAGTTCGTCATTTTGACCTGTTAGGACAATTATGTGATGTATCATGAAGTCATATCACTTTAATAAATGATTAATTGTGTCTTTTGTCATTCAAAATCGTTATCATAATGTAATATACGGTGTCCAAGTTTTAGGGTTAATGACAAAATATTTAAGGTTGGCAGTCGGTAATTAATTAAGGTAAAGTGTTGTTCATATCTTTCTTGTCGCAATAAGATGACATTTGATTGTAAGAAAGTTGAGCTGCAAAGAAGTAGAAGTAAATGTAACGTGGTTTATAGTTAAATTTTGATAACTATATGATGTCAGAGAAGACACGTGATTGAAGGGAACGACTTAATGGGATTATGGAAGTGCATCGTGACTCGTAATTTCTTTATAAAAAAGGTCTTCGACTTTGCACATGAAACCTGCTACAGCAATCATAGAAAATTTTAGGTCCTAGCTCCATCACCTAGGAGGCTCGGATAACAGCTCCATCACCGGGGAGGCTCGGATAACAGCAACCTTTTCTTGGAAATAGTTTGAGAAATTCTGACGTTCATCAAATGCTATATTTCAGAAACATGTTCATTGGTACAATAAACTCATTTCTTTATCGTACTAATGATGTATGGAAATGCAGAGGTGCGTGAGGAAAGTCGTCTATGGCTATTTTGGAAGGAGACTTTGCTGCTAGGCTATAACGAGGTCAAGCAGATATTTTAGACTTAAACGAGAGACCACACCGTTATGCATGCAGCTGACAGATATGATCAAACCTCGGTCCAAGTACGGTTTCATGTCTGGTATTATATGAATAATAACCACATAAGAGAGTATACATTTTCCTAACAGTATTTTCTGGTAATTTGAAAGAGAACGTGGTTGTATCTAGATCTTAGTTGATTTTTCAATTCCGTTCACAATTTCATCATAGAATCTCGTTCTTGAATTTCGCACCCACTCTCGCTTTCACCTCAAAACCTACTACAGTAATAGGAATGGCAATTGGGTGGGTCGGTTGCGGATCTTATGAAATCCGAACCTGCCCTGGTTGTCCTTATGCACCAATCCGCCCCGCCCCGCCCCGCCATCGGATCAATGGATGGGAATACCATCCCCGCCTCGACGGACTTCAATAAAATCCGAACCCGTACCGACCCGTCCCGATTTTTCAAATCTGTATGTGTTTGGCAAATTATTAATCTGATTATATTAATTAATCTAAACTACAACAAATAAAATAGGACAAATATTCAGTAAATCTCCAAATATTACAAAAGAGAAATAATAGATTACATCCAACATGAAATAAATTGATTCATTTTCAGTGGTTACAATACACATAATAAACCAGATTACAAAACTAATCTCTATTACAACAAATAAAATAGGAACTAAAAAAATTGACAAATACATCAAACTTCGTGGGACTCGTACAAAAGGAACAGAGGAGGAAAAGCTTTTTGGCAAAACCTGCAGCAGCATCAGATCATAGAGGCTCAAACTCTACTGATTGTAATGGTCCAACTACTAGAGAAGAGGGGCGGCGTGGCGGAGGTGGTTTGTGGAGGGTGCCGGTGGGTTGTGGCCGTCGTGGGGTGTCGCTGAAGACGGTGTTTGGTGATGAGGTGGAGGTGTTTGTGGCCGTGGGGGGTGACGGTGTGGGGAGGGAAGACGAGCGGCGCGGCTGAAGCATTCTACAAAAGAGAAGAGGGAGGAGAAGAGGGCGACTGGGTCTCAAAAAAGAGAGAAGAAGAGAGAAAAGAATAGAAGAATAGGGTTTCTATCTAACTTGTACTATATATAGTACCAGATGAATGGCTAGGATTGCATATCATTAAGAGTTAGGATTAATATTAAATCGGGGCGGGTACGGGGCGGATTAAAGAGAATACCAAGTCCTACCCATAACCCGGTAAAAGTAAAAAAAAATTCGCTCCTAATGGGTCGGAACGGGTCGGATACTACCGGATCGGATTTAAATTGCCATCCCTATGCAGTAGTGATACTTCCATTCCGACCTATAGTCCTTGCAACTAAGATCTAGATTTCATCGTTAGTAAGCACTAAACTAATAGATTATACAGACTTAACTTTAACCTACTAATAGATTACTTCAAGGTGTATAATGTGAGGTAACCAACCGATTCTATTCTTTACTTTTGTCCCTTGAAATGAGACACCTTTCTCCAAAATGATTTTCCAATTTTAACTCTAGGCCATTAGCTTCTCTTGTCTCAACAATTAAGGATAAGCGTGAAAAACAAAATCAATTCTGTTGTTTATTTTTCAAAGTATATGTTACTTGAGCAGGATACCAAAAGAAACAGTCACATTTAAAGGAACATGATATAGCTTATTATGAATTGTTGCAAGAAATCGAAATAGTTCCCTAAAAAACATAAGAATGACTTTATTAAATGCCTGAAAAGTCATCATTTTCTTCTAAACATATAAAAACTTTCAGACACTTGCATTGCATAAATGTCAACTCTTGGTTTTTAATGCCCATCTGCTGGGTAGTCAAACTAGATGACAGTTAAGTTAACTATACGGATGTGACTTAGAATTATCATTAGTTTTATTTTCTTGGTTAAATTGATGTGACCCAGAATAACATTACCTTGATCACAGGCTATGCCATTAATTAGTTTGGTGGACTCTTTACATGGGAACCATTTTTCTCATCTAACACTGTTCCCATTGACCCAGTCCCCTCTCATCCCTTTCTCTCCCTCAACAAGTTGACAAGGTTGGAAGATGCATAAAAAAGGACGTTATGGAGGATGTAGTTATTCAAACAACTGATTTTGCTGATAGGTCCCCAGGTTAACGAGCATGCGTCAACTGAGCCCTCAGATTATTTGAAGTTGGTTATATTTTAACCCTCTTAGTTTAGCATGCTCCATGTACACTTAGATCCGTGAGGGGTAGGGTTGTAAAGGGATTGAGCGACTCGGGTTTAACTTTGACCTCAGCTCAACATGTACACATGTCTTAGTTTAGCATGCTCCATGTGCACTTAGATCCGTGAGGGATAGGGTTGTAAAGGGATTGAGCGACTCGGGTTTAACTTTGACCTCAGCTCAACATGTACACATGTCTTAGTTTAGCATGCTCCATGTGCACTTAGATCCGTGAGGGATAGGGTTGTAAAGGGATTGAGCGACTCGGGTTTAACTTTGACCTCAGCTCGACTTGTACACCTCTCAACTTAAGTTTATAAATTAAAGGAAGTGAGAGTCTATGTTCATATTATATGTCTAAGAGCTTTAAACTTGAGCATAACTTACTCGATTCGATAGCATTGATTAAGTTTTGTGATCAATGCTAAAAGGTATATCCAAGAGGTTTTAGATTGGGTTGGTTATTGCACAAGTGAAATAATTTTGAAAAATACTTAAATTCTTAACTGGCGTATATAAGTTGTAAAGACAATTTCTCACTCTAGTTGAGTTAATTGAGTTTTTTTGTCTTTCCCACTCTAGTTGCCGTAGAATTTGCAAAAAAAAACTCTAGAACTCTCGCTTATAAGAAAAACTTGTCTGAAGACTTATCAGCTCACAAGCAAGATCAGATTTAGTTCAAGCTCTTGAGAGGTTTTCAAGTTTGCTATTCAGACAAAGACTAAATAATAAGCTCAGCGGGTCAATCGAAACGCTCAATGCATCTCAACACAGTTAAGCACAATATCAACTCAATACTTCTGTAGATTAAATGATAAAGTATAAATAAATTAGCCATTATCAGAGGGTAGGAAGTTTGATCATGGCAAAATGCTTGATATTTTAAGGCTTTTGTCTTTTCGGTTGCGAAGGAAGGCTAATACAAGATCATTTAGAGTGCCTTTCAAAATACATTCCACATGTCAAGAGTGGCCTCTTCGTCGATGCGGGCGAGTTCTTCAATCTCCTCTTGCTTGCATTTCGACCCCTATGTTTTCGATTCTCATTAATGGGGATCTTCAAGGAGCCAAATTGTGGCTGTTCATCTTATGTAATCACCACGTTTTGTCCACCTCTAATATTGGCGAGATAATCCGAGCATATTTTAAGCTTTTGAAATGTAAAAACAAAAATTGTGAATGGACCTAATAATGTTTTTGTGTTTACCGGTGAAAAAGAAAAAAGGACACAAAAAGCAAGAACAGAAATCCACAAGACATCGCATTTATTAACACCATTTGTGTCGGAATAAAACTAAGTGAATTTGATAGGACTTGAATTTAGTACTCAATTTAGTCATGATCAAGTACAATTTGGTGATGTGAGACAGGATAAATGAGACACCTCTCTAGCTACACTTAACAACTCAAACTACACAAGGAGAGCAAGATGAGTCTCTTGTCTCGTAAAGAAACGTCCAGTTACATCCCAGGCAATACAACATCCAGGATGTGCTAGTCAAAGCTCGTACAACTCAACAAGCAAATCTTACCCAAATCATTTAGTCCAATATATGGGAAGCATGAGAAGTAGCAAGCATGAAGTTCAAGTTGGTGAAGTCTGCACCAGATGAGTATGGGACTCGCAGCATATAGCTGAGTGTTTATCAGTCAGTTATTTGATGCACTAGGGTGGAAGATACGTCTAACGTACAATTAGGTAAAGGTAATGCAATGAAGAAGCCTGAGGCCACTTGAAAAAATGTGGGGGGTGGTATTATGTGCATTAAGATCAGATTCACGTAACATTTGTATATTCATGGAATGGCAAAAATTGGGTATGATACATTTGCTCTTGCTTGATGATCCAGGATAAGTTGAGATTCATTGCATTCAAGAACCTCATCCTGACCTCCAAGTTGTTGCATAAGAAGCCAAAGGCTCAAGTCACATCTTTCTGAGGGTGGTACCAATTAATCAGTAGTGGTTGCCAATCCTCAGAATGTATCCTGTCAATTTGTATCAACAGATTCATCTCCTCTCAACGCCTACGTGGCAAGCTGAAGTCTATCAAAACTTGTATTTTCGATCTGCAATACGACTTTGTCAGCTTGAGTTTAAAGTTGGTATAAATCCTTTGGCATGTTGGCTCTCCATTTCAAGAGTCATCAGCGATTTCTGCCTATGGTATCTGTTTCTCTTTGCGGCAAGTGCTGGAAAAGGAAAATGTAGAAAAAAGAGAACGAGAACATTTAAGCATTAATCCCAAATCCGGAATCATGTATATAAAAGGTGACAACTGGAAACAAGATACGTAATGGCTGCAACTTTTTTACTGTAGATACCGTAGGTTCATAAATCATCAGTAATTCTTAGGAAACTGAACCAACAAAAAGCAGCTCGTATATGTTTCTCTAGAGGTGTTTGTGTACAAGAAATGGAACCAGAGGCCTTTGCTTGGTTTAGCTATGACCCAGTTGGAATTCATGCATCAAACAATGAAACGAGGATTAAAATAGAGTATGATAATGCGCTATGACCTAATTTTAGTTTAACCTCAATAGTCACCAAAAATACTAAGCATGATGTTAACATCTCAAAGGTGAAATACCAAGTATCTCATTTCTACCAACTTGTACTCAGAACTATTTTTCAAAATATTCTGCATTTTTTCAACAACACATCCCTCATAGTCGAACCCTAGATATTGTGACACGCTAAAGTTGCAAGACTTATCATGTAAAGGAGAACGACAGTTTGAGTCCTAGAGTACTAATCCTAAAAATGTCTTCTCGACAAGTTACACAATCCCAAAGTTTATTCTGTAGGTTAATAAAGCTATAGTAAAGCCAGTTGACTGTCATAGGCAACTTTTTCTATCAAATTTTGGGCATTGACCAACTACAAGGAGAACGAAGCGACTACTAGAAAGATAATGCTACACCAAGATGAGTAATATGTATAGCAACCTTTCCTCTCTAACCTTTGAAACAAACAATTAGTACCAGAGGAGACAAAAAAATAATGGAGAAAAGAAAGCATGAACTTTCATCTTGAGCTTTGTATGTCACATTTGCCAGACTGTACCCAACACCGATACGACCATGATTTCGATAGCAACCATCAACATGTGGCTCAAAAAAACACGTATTCATTCATTAAAAATCTCTTCACAAAAAAAAAAAACTTTCATTATTTTTGAATACTAATTTGATGTTTAAGAAGCCTGAACAACTCTTGCACCATTTGTTACAATCTTTCCCTTGGTTTGACCAAACAAATAACAACTTCATCACAAATATGTGTGTGGTGCCTAACAACAGTTAGTGATATGCTGAAGGCTTGGTCCTTGTACAAAAAGAGAGCATCCGGAAGCTAACCTCTAGATGTTGATTCCCCGATGCATTTTTGGTGTTTATGGAAGGAAAGGGTATAGCAGAGCTTTCGAAGGGTTGGAGAGTTCTATTGAGAATCTAAAGGCTCTTTTTTCGTCTACTTCAGTGTTTTGGGCAGCAGAAAGTCCTACTTCGAATAAGGGCATTCTTGATTTTTTGGATACTTTTACACTTGGATAGGTGGCTGATTTAGTATATTGTTTGTGTACATAGGTTCAACCCCTCTGCCGTTGTTTTGAATATACTCTTTACCTATCAGAAAAAATGGATTCTTCCTCATTGTGGCTATATACAAGGACATCATCAAGAACCGTTAAGTACAAACTTACTCTCATAAGCAGAAAATACGGAATATGCGAGGGCCTAATTAGCTTATAGGTGCACAGGAGGGGATTCTAAATGAAACGGCAATTGTGATCTGGAGGGATTTTAAAGTTCTGTTATCTATATGCAGAATGGAGGAACTTTTGGGTTGAAGAATGCTGGCAATTTACTTGGAATAAGGATGGCTGTCGAACCTACAGCCATAGTGTTGTTTTTATCGTATTGCTATGACTACATCTTTCCTAAACTTCAGCGATATGTTCAACTACATTATATATATTCATTTACTCGCACCAATCCCAACCTTAGACTCTTCTAGGTTCCGAAACTTCCCCTGTTCCTACCCCTGCTTTGTGCAACTAAGCTACACAGTCCAGCTAGCATACTATGAATAGTTGTTTTGCCAGATACAGATGATGCTAAATAAAGTTTTGGGAGAAGTCTGATCATAGAAAAAAACTTACACAGCAGCTCCTGAGGAAGACCGAAGTCGTAATCATTATGTCCCCTTCTGATGCAGCATATGTATACCACCAACAGCAGCAGACAAATAAAAGCAAGACACGCTAGGCCTATTGCTATTTTGCCGCCGCGAGATAAGCCACCATGTCTCCAAAAGAAAGGACAATCCGGCAAAGAAGGTACACCACACAAGCCTTTGTTACCAGAAAGGCTGTCAAATAGAAGTAAGGCTTCTATTACACAACAGGAAATAACAACGAGACATATACATGAAATAAGTAACCAAGTTTTGTATGTATGCTACATTATTCACGTTGATCTCACCAACTATAAGAAGTAACAGATCATCACCAAAACAGACAATGCACAATATCAGTATGTCACTTCTTCTCCCAAGTCTACAAGAGTTCCGTGGTCATGTAAGTTGTTTGGAAGCAATATCATAAATTTAAGTGGCTTTTAAATAGAGCTCAAATTAGAAAGGATTCATGGATTTGACTTCAATTACTTGGGAGCTTAAGCATAACATCAATCCTTCTTCTTTAAACACTTGCATGATCTACCCAGTTCCTTTATGAGTTAAGTATGATATACTTTTGTTCAGCCCATTCTAACATCTTAAGCTAATAGAGCAGATGATAACTGAAGATGGTATTAGAGCTCCGGTTTGACAAGGTCTAGGGTTCGATTCTTCCCGTTTGCATCATCCGCCTTTATGTTAGTGCTATATGAACATTTATTCGTGCACTTAATGGTGGTGCACCTTGATTTGTCCCTCCACGTGCAGTCAAGTCCGTGAGCTTCCTCCTTTCTTAGAGAATTTTGAGATAGCCAGTCGCGACAGTATCAGATCTCAATACAACCAAGCTTATTACATAGGCAAACCCAAAGAATAAATAAGGAAATTATACTAATACAAAAATATGCAATACCTCAGATTAGTAAGAACTACATACGCTTGGACAAAATGATAAGACATATAAACATTTATAATCCAGCTCAGGCTTATACCTACGCTTTTAGATGCCGATATCTCTTTTTAATTCCTATCACAGGTTACCTCCTCCTTTAGGATACCACGTTGGTGTGATTTAAATAAAGAGAAAAGCTAACTAGAAGAAGAAGAAATGAAAAAAAATTATAAAAGAGAACTGAAAGAGAAAAGGAACGATAGGGTGCAATTGGCTTTTCTTATTTTCCTGTTACTTTTTAATTTTCACTAAAGCATGCGTACTACGAAGTACAACTATACACGTTAGGATAAGCCAAAATATTAGAGAATTCAACATTTAACTTAGCTCAGGCTTTTTAAGCTTTAAAATGCAGATATTTTTCTTGATTCCTATCTCATGCTACCTTCTCCAATGGATACCACATTGGTGTGAATTTAAGGAAAAAAGATAACTAGAAGAAGAACACATAAAGAGATTAAAAAAGTAACAATAAGGTTGCAACAGGATTTTTTCACTTTCCTCATAGTTTTTAACTTGTACTAAAGCATGCATAAATACAATTATACACGTCATTCATCTGCTTGATCATTGATTAGACGGTAAAACCACAACACAAAACTCAAATATGACATACTCAATTGCTCCACCATGAACACCAATGGAATAAAGTTCCTCCGGTACTTCTCCATCCAGTGAGTTATCATTTAGCAGCCTGAAAAAAGAACAAAGCAAATGATTGAGATGGATGTGTGAGGGAATTTAAGCAATGATAAGTTACTCTGATATTCCTATGTTCTTCTTCTTGTTCCTTTACCGGTTTAAATCAATAAAGGGTTTGAATTCTGTGAAAAGTAGAAATGAAGTATTGGGTCGACACCAACAGAGAAATACCTTGCAACGAAAAATGACATTAAAGTAATGGCATCTCCTATAAGTTCCTATCATTAACTTTAATGGAAGACGACAGAAAGTCAACGTAGTATATAACAGAAAAGCCAAGTGTTAATCATGTCGGAAGGAGGAGCTTGCCATGAATTCCTCTTACATCTAATAAGCATCTAAAATTTAAAAAGGTTGTACTCGGATCAAGCATGCAACTTACACAAGCTGCAAATTTGAAGAGGTTAAACTATCAGGTATTGATCCGGAAAACTGATTGTTTGATAAATCCCTGCAACACACAATGTTGACAATTTAGCGATGATAATGAGAAAATCCTAACTCAAGATATTCAAATACTTGTTTCTTTTCCTTTTCCATTTTTTGTTTAATATAAAATAGTTAGAGGACATGAAGCACAGCCAAAGGATACAACTGATCCTTGTCTACTTTCTGCATTCTTTTTTTGAATGTAGGTGTTGTCTGAGTTTCCTAACACTACCGATATTTTAGAAAAGGTGCGCATATGACGTACAAAAAGTTCACATCCTCCTTCCCAAAAGAAAAGAAAAATGACTAGAGGCATCAAAGATCAGATTTATGAGCACATAGAGATTCATCTCAAAATCTGGGATCATCTTCACCAATAATAGCTAATTAAATATCAAAGCAAATAAAAGAATTGGACACTTTGAAGGAATACAGAAATAGACTACATGATTTTTGCATGGTGGGTGAGGAGTAAGAGACACTGATACAATGGCAACTGATTTATCAGAATGGAAGAAATAACGTCTGTTTTACGCAAAATTTGACCATGTGCATCCATGGTGACTTGTATGGAAAATATACAAATTTTTTGTACTTGTGTAAACGTGTAAAAAAGATCAATTCGGACACAGATCAACGAGAGAAAGAGAGAGAGAGAGAGAGAGAGAGAGAGAAGAAACCCCAATAAAAAAGAATGAAGAAGATGACTGAAAAGATATTACAGGAGTTTTGAGATACATAGTATTTTTAACTTGTATATAATATCCAGCTGGCAGAAGGTTGAAGTATAAGCCAAACAAAAGAAAAGTAGCTAGTTGACATCAAGGGATACTGTTTCATAATGGGGATGCACATAAACATAGAGCAAATGCTAAAATGTAATTCTTTTTTCATAAGCAATTGCAAGGAAATCTAAGAATGCATCAAATAGGAAGAGAACTTACAGCTTTACAAGAGACTTCTGGCCCAACCCTAAGGGTAGAGTACCTCCCAAAGAATTAGAACTTAAGTTTCTGAAGTTAAATGGAAAAATCAATTGTTAAGGTCAATCCAGATGAGAACGTAATATCAAGGGCCAGAAGTACTACGCAAGCTGAAGGAAAATGCAACTGCAGTTCTTAAAGCAACCGAAACAAATGAGGATTGATTATAAATGGAAAACGTGGATGATACTCCACAGAAAATTGAGAGACTATACCACTTCTGGATGTCAAATGGGTACTGAATACAAACGCCAAAAGAAGTTTTTTTAAGGTTGCTTTCCAGTCCGTATTACAGAGGATTTCGTTGACTGTTGATTATGGTCCGCTTTAGATTGCACATATCTTTCTCGGTATTTGTCTGTTAATCAGCGGCAGATGGTTTCCCAAAGGAAAATTTTCAATATACTTCACTGATGTATTTATATCTTCTGCCAATCTTTCGAAAAAGTAAGTATGCACTTATTCTTGCAAAACCACAAAAGTTGGGCATATGCTTTCTCAAATTTGTTGTAGATTGCTGATATCCAGACTTAAAACATACGACGAAAAGAATGCTTACAGTACATTTGCATGATTTCAGTTTTACTCAACTCAAATAAACTCAAAAAAGACTTGTAAAACTACTTACTCTGCTAAATCGGTTGAGTTTCTCTTATCAGCTAAGCCTAGGGCCATACTTAATCCATAAAATTGCCATGTTTTGATTGATCTACTTTACATCAATATCTCTATCCCTTCGTCTTAGCTGGTGCAATTATTAGTCTTCTTCATGCTGATTTGGACATGCATGACTCATACACGCCCAAACCATCTTAATAGCCATCGCTCCCCTTATGCCATGGTGCTACACCTACCATCCTAAGATCGCTATCATCTTGTATCTCTCATATCTTGGCTTCCATCTTGATTTTAATGTTATGTTCTAGCCTAGGGAAACATAACAAAACATATGCTAAAAACAGGGTAAATTTTATTAACTAAGTGAAACGAAAATGAGTTTTTTCATTTCCTTCTGGATAAGGGCCAGTTGGCATTGCTTATGCTATAACCACTTTTAATATCTTAGTCGAGAGTAATTATGCCAAAAGCAGTCCTCCACTCGCTTTCACAAACACGTAAAATTCTGCTTTTCGAATCCAAACGCAAAAGCACTTGTTGTTGCAAAACACTCACCCACTTTTGGAGACTAAAAGCACTTATGAGCCTCTCAAAAGCACTGCCAAACTGGGCCAAAGTCTTCTTATGATGGGTTTTAATATTATGTAGCAGTCGAGGTGGAAAAATTTCATACCTGGGCAAGCACTCACGACCATTGACAAGTAATACAAGTAACAAGTTGCACGAAAAGTGGTGCAACACAAGGACTTAGCTGGGGATTAACTCATCCTAGTACTGCTCTTGCTAGGAGCACTAACGTGTAATAGAAATGAACAAATAATAAATACTTGCTTCACTTGCTGTAATCTCATAAATTCGTTGTTTCTAGTTTTTCACTTGTTAGGTAAAGGTAATGTATTAAAGGAAACTTTATGTTGTTCGATATCTACTCCGCAACATAGTCTAGCACTGTTAGGCGTCCACCCTGATTTGACGAGATTCCGTGTGACAACAAGTATTCAAGCACTAGTGGATGAAACTAGATAGGCCATGACAACCAAGGTAAATCACAAATTACACAGAATCCGTGAAGAAGATCTTCCTGCAGCAAATACAAATTACAAACCTTTATACACACTCCATTAACAGATCAAAACCCCGAAGGAAGGAAACTCAAACTCAGACTCCATAGTTTACAGCCAATGGTAACTAAATTATATGGGAACTCCCGTGATTATTTTTAAACAAACAAGATTTCAACCTTGATTCACTGTGTTGTCATTTACTGCCAGTGAAAAAGTTAGGACAAAAATGCAGCTTTGTTCAGCCTTAAAGGTTCGGTTAAGGATCTTGTGTATGAGGCCCAGATGTGATCTCTATCAAAAAATATCCTTCTGTGGCATATACATCAGTACAATTCTTCTCTTTTTCCTAGTTGTGCTTTTGTTTCTTCATAATTGTCTTGCAATCTTGAGTTCCAATGGCCTTGCAAGCAGAGCTCTAGGGACTCAAAAAGGGCAAAGGTCACAAAAACAATGATAGGTACCAGCACATGCCATGCCATCACACGTGCTTAGTGCCTGAAGCTCCTAGCCTCTGAAGCACGAACACCCCTCCTAGGGGGGGGGTTTGGTGTCCTAAACGGACGGACACCCCGACACCCTCCGGACACCACCCGACACGTGTCCCACACCGCCAATCGGTGTCCGATTTTTTTTTTTTTTTAATTTTCCGACACCGTGTCGGACACTTCATCAAGGAGTGTCAGACACGGTGATGTGCAGTGTCCGACCGTTTGGGGCTACTTTGGAATTTTTGGAACTAATTTCGGGGGTCAATCGGTGTTAAATGTAAGATGTGGGGATTTTTTAAGAGAAACAGATTGTGCCCTAAATCCCTAATCTGAAAAAAATAACATCTGCGAATCTCACCTTACAGCCGTCAGCTTGGAAACACCTCACGGAAGCCATTATCGACTTGTAGCTGTCGCCGGAGCTGTTCGCGAACATTCCGAAGCTGACGCCGACGATTCCAGTCGCGAAGACTGAAGCAGCTGCTACGACTCGCCGTCACTATCGCCGGAGGTCCTCATCGTCGCCGGAGGTCACTGCATCGTCATAGGTACCTTCTCTTCGAAGTCGTCTGTGACTGCCGTGCCTCTCTCTCTTTTGTTATTTCTCCCTCCGTCGTTGACTCGAGACTCAAGACTGAGAGTCGTTTACACTTTGCCGAAAATGACAATTATTTCTTCCTTGACACTGCACATCTTTCTCAACCCATTACATATTGTGTAGTTAATTTCCAGATGTTGGAAGTTAGTGCTATAGTCAACTTAATTTCAATAGTTATTTTGTCAAATTAATTTCAGTAGTTATTTTGTCAACTTAATTTCAGTAGTTATTTTGTCGACTTAATTTCAGAATGCAATTTTGTCGACTTATTACTTATTTCAGTTATTTCCTTTGTTTCCTATTCGTATGACTTTGTAAGATTTAATATCTTATGTTATGTACCATGCACTATATTGGATTTAACGTTTAAGTATGACTTGTATTTGAATTCCTTGTTTTGGTAGTTTTTCATTATTATTTGTTATTTAATGGATTATGGAATGTATTATATATATATATATATATATATATATATAAAAATATTAAAAAAATAGCGGTGTCCTGCAGTGTCCAAAATCCGATTTTTTGGAAATTGCGGTGTCCGGTGTCCCCGTCGGTGTCCGTGTCCGTGCTACCTAGCTCCTAGCACATAACCTACATAATCTACTACCAGGTAAAAACATATAATTATCTAGAATCCAAGTGCTGACTTCCAATTTCTTGTAGTCTTTCTTTCCAGAAGTGTTGGGGTCTTAATCAGAAGAGTTTATAATCAACTAGAAATTGCTTACTACAAGTATAAGGACGATGATGCAGAGAATTACTAGCAGTGTGTTTCGTAGTAGGTATGAATTAGTGAGAAACATTAAACAAGCAAAAAAACAAAATCTTCCCGCCATGTGGTAATTTTACCTTCTTATGTTTTCTACTGGCTTGATTGGCGAGACACTGATTCGGTAGGGACTAAAAATCAGACAAACGTAAAATCAATTTGGCTTCATGGAAAGAGAAACCGGTCACCCATGAAGAGGAATATTTAAAAAACAATTTATTGCTTGGACAAAAAATAACCAACAGATTATTGACTGGCAAAAGGATTGAAAGCATAAATGCTTTTAACTTCAATGTTTTCAACATGATCATTTTTGGGCAGGATTGGACACGATAGTGAAACAAGATCAGCATGACAATGAATATTAGAAACTTAATGCATGAAAGCCAGGTGAAAGCAAATTGGAGAGGATAGCTTGGTTATGCACTGCTAAATATTAAAACCAAAGGCTACAATTTCGGTTTGAGGCAATAGACAAAAGAGGGGAAGTCAAGGAGAATTATATAAAGGTACACGGGTTCCTGGGTACATGGGTCATACAAAGAAAGTATGCATATATCAGAACAAACTCCCATTTGCCCTCACAATTCTGAATCCAGTGAAGAAACTTTCTTTTGCGCTTAGATGTAAAAATACAAGTATACCAAAAAAATTTAAGGCACCCACAATATTAAGAATGAACGATTCTCTAAGAATATCATATAAATGTATATAGAACGTATTGGTGGCTTAGTGATTATCCTCTTCCTTTTATCATAACAAGGATGTTAAGAACTACACAAATTCAAAGTCATCATAATTATAGCATATGGTGATTAGTATGATTAAATAGTTAATTTGGCTAAGAACTAACTGTAAATAGCTAAACTTGTTCGCTAGCATTTGAAATTATAAAGTGGTGAGTTTAAATTGACGCAGTGTTGGTTAGTTATTATGTCAGAACTGGTTGAATACACTCGGAAGAACATGAGCTACCTTCTTTACTTCTAGTTGGCAAACTTAAGGAATACGATCGTGAAATAAGATTAAAGTAGCCACCAATAATCAATATATGTACTGATTACATGTTCTATTGCCTTTATTACCACATTTGTGATAGGCGTATGGAGAATTAAAAAGGAAAGGATGATGATTACTTCTCGAGGTATTTGGAAAAGTTTACAACTAGTCAGGAAAGATGTCATCTATTAAGACATGATTGAAGTATAGTTGTATAACCAACCATTCTTAACAACCTAATTTTGCCTTTAAGCTTGGAGTACAAGTGTGCAATCCCAAACTTACTAGAGTTATGATGACATCTAAAGATGTATAAAACCATTTTGAGCTTTTGAGAGCCTGCATCCCAGAAAGAAAAGGGGAACAAGAGAGCAAATTGAGGGGGTTCCATACAGATAGTACCACACCAGGAGATATAACCAATTTGGAGATGACGCTTACATAGTGAGCAATTAAAAACACAAATATCTCAGAAGTTGTAGACTAGTTGTTCATTTAATCAATAATAAAAATTCCAAGCACCTAATACATTAGACTCGCAAAATTTTCTCTGTTAAGTTCGTTCTAAAAACAAAAGAGAAATCAATTAGCAAAAAATGAAAAATAATACGTAGAGAAGATAAGGTTTAATGCACAAGAAGTTGATTAGATACTTACAGGCTTACCAAGTTAGACAAAAGACCAATTTGGTCACTGATAAACCCTTTCAATCCTTGACTCCCAAGATCACTGCTTCAAAACAAGGTGTGATAAGTTAAAGTTAACAAAAAGGAAGAGGGAGGGAAAAAAAGCACCTTCAGTATATGAATCAGGTGCAATGCATTAGAATGTATAAAACATGCAATAGGGGCATCTAGATGATAATTCTGATAGCGCTATCTCCAAACCTACCTGTCTAATAAAGTTTTGAAGGAAAGCGTACTGCCTATGGATATAGGTTGGAGGATACTGCTGCATATATCAAGAGAATCGTAATTCAATTCTCATTCTGTCCACCGCAGTTTTGACTTTTTCTTTTCTAGACTATCCACCCCTTTTCGGACTCTAACCAATGCACTAACTAGGTCTTCAGCTAACTGACAGGTGTTTCTATGTTTCTCCTAAATTTTTTATGCTAAAAACTTGACTTTCAGCTAGGGCTCTAAAATAGGCGAGCCAAGCCTAGGGTTCTTAAAGCTCGGTTCATTTGACTTATCAAGCTATAATTGTGCTCAAGCTCGCCATTCAACTCATCGAGTTTTACACAGTAACTTGCTAAAAGCCAAGCTCAATGAGTTCAAGAGTTTCAAAAAGTGTTCAAGCTATATCATGAACAGAATTTAAATGAGCTTCTAAACTGGTAGCTCGGTTGTTTTCCAGCCCCAAATGCTATTATGTTTACTAAACCAACAAGCAACCGCTTAACAGTGTAGGACTATCTCACTTTAGCCAATACATGCATAAATAATGACAAAGAAAGAAAGAAAAAAAACACTTACATCTGAGACACCACGAGAGCAGAATCATCCTTGAGAGGATGGCAAGTAACACCCTCCCACGCATCCCAAGTTGTAGGAGCACAAGGATCGCCGTTCCAACCCATTCTATCGGGAACACGTAACGACTCCTTCAATGCTCTCATAGCAACAACTGAAAAGACAAACCTACTTAGCACATGTCAAAATCATTCGATTTGCTTCTACTTTCTAAAATAGCACTTGGCTGGTAAACATACAAATGGAATATAATTCTCCATCATTTGTCTCAAGAAACAAAAACAGAACGTTAATGATTCTCCCACATTACGTCAAATGCGACATGATTCTACGCGTACCTTGATCGTGAACGGTCTGGAGGTCAGCCGGAACAATTGCGTAATTCTCAAGGCCACAAATGATAGGTCCACCAACAACTGACACAAGCTTCACATTCAAGATCGTACTACTCAAATTCTTCACAGTATAGTGCCACGAATACGCGGCGAAACCCCCCACTTCCTTATAAACATCAACCCTGGTCACATTCTTATCATTAATCACCAGGTCAAACACCCGTTGACCCGCATGGTTCACACTCACATCAATCTCCGCAAAGTGAAACCAAACCAAGTAGTCCAATTTCGCATCCACCGGCAACTCGTACTCCAGCGTGCCGGCAGCAGTCGCCATGACGGCCGTCTGGTACAACTTCATGGGAAAATAGTTCGGACTTTGACCGGCGTTGACCACATCTTTTACAGCTGACACCGCCTTGACTCCTACCGAGTTCATTGACCGGAATCCGGAGTCCGACTGCCATGACCGGCCGAACAAATCGGTGTCGTTGCTGAACCCCGGGCCCCACTGGTCAGAGCCGCAAGACAACCTGCCGTAGTTCACTAGAATCGTCCTGTTTCCCGTCGAAACAGAGTCGTAGGAGGCCGGATCGATTTGAATGAGCTCTAACGACGCGATAACGGGGTAGTCAGTGGCAATGCTGTAGAAGCAGACGTCAGCCTCGCCGTCAGAGACGAAAGCGATCAGATCGGAGTACGCGCCGGAGCGGCTCACATCCTCCGGCCAAGGCGAGCGCCACGAGAAGACGAGGTTTCCCTCGACGGACAGGTCGAATGACGGGGAGTGGGACTTGCCGTCGAAGTTGTCGTAGACGGTGAAGGTGCGGATGAAGTACCTGCCGGGTGGGAGGCCCGGGATGACGTAGCAGTTCTTCTTGCCGGAGGAGACCGGGAAGAAGCGGAGGGTCTTCTCCTGGAGGTTGGTGAACCGGAGCGGCTCCGAGACCAGGCCGGTGGAGCCGGAGGTGAAGAAGAGGTCGGAGAGCCACGTGGTGTTGAACCGGTCGGTGGAGGTGGTGGAGCCGCCGCAGTCTATGTGGTAGGCAGTGTCTGTAAAAAAAAAAAAAAGTGCGGATAAAGTAAGTCAAACTGATTCAACTGTCCGTTAGCGTTAGCCGCTGTTACGCTGCGTCTAGCGCTAACGCAGCAGCGCCTAGCGATATCGCGGGTATCGAGGAGGTGTCAAGAAAACTTACCGAAAGGGTAGGTGAGAGAGAGAAGGCGGAGGGGGAGGTGGGAGAGGAGGAGGAGGAGGAAGAGGAAGTGATTAGACATGGTTTTTGGGAGGGAGGGAGGGAGGGAGAAGAGGTGTTAGTAGTGGTGGGTGAGTAAAAGGAAAAATGGGAGAGAGAGAGAGAGAGAAGCGTGATTAGCGGGTCGAGGAGGGAAATTAACGAACTGAAGGGGACCGGGGGAGTGTACTAATTTTGATGCTGGATTTGCGCCAATTTGGTGTGGTGGGGGTGTGGTGGGGTCCCGTTTTGCGAGTGGGAAAGAAATCTAGAGAAAGGAAAGTGTAGTATGAGGTCAGCTTTTTGCTACAAATGATTGAATTAATATATGGACAATATTTGGCAGAAGGAAATTAAGATTCGTATTAAAGGAAAACCTTTGGTCCAATCGATTATTACTCCCTTAATTTCAACCGAACTTCAAATAAAAAGATTAATAGCAACGAGATACTCCTTAGTTTTTCATAATTTTCAGCTCTTTCACTGTTTGAGAAGTTCTCGAGAATCTCCATCAAGACATGACATGATGTTATCCGTGCGAACTCTCTTTGTAATATAATTAAAGGTTCTTGTCTGATCTGCTTATTTCTTCAGGAGAACTCCATCGCAACGACTTATGGTAATTAGATAAGATGAGGGAGCAGTTAATGGTGGCCGGAGAAGATGAGGAGCGATGGATCCTAAAATAGATGAGAGTACAAGATTACAAAGGTTTGGAAAATGACTTAACATGTTCAATCAATAAGTAGCTTTTTTGCCATTTTGTTCTTAGTATAGGTGTGATTGAAAATCAATTTCCGCTGCACAAATCTTATGGACGCACTAAAATAGGAAAAAGTGCCAAAAATATTTTTCAAGAAATGATTTTCGTGAAATAAATAGGACATGAATTGAATTCAAATAACAGCTACAAACCAAACAAATATTCTTTTACAAGTACGATCAAAACAGTCTAAACTTTTTTTATTAGTCAAATAACGAGTAAAATTAATGTTTGTGTGCTTAAGTAACTATTCTGCACTCAAAATTTACTACACCTATAATTCGTGAAACTTATTACTTTTGGACGGAAATATAAAGGATTACAAATTATTACTACACCCTTCTCTTATATACACAGTTAAAGGACTCGGGAGATGAAAACGTAGCCATCTGAAGCCGACCCTGCCTAGTAACTAAAGTCTGGCTCGGGAAATGGACATGTTTAAACGTGCCACCCACTGCCATGCATCACCGATTTAATAACAGAGTTGGAAGATCCAACATCTACATTTATTGCCGTTCAATGCCGATTTGGAGATAGCAGGCCACTTTACGGTTTAATGTTTGCGGTGCATTTGCCGAGCAGGAGTGAAAGAAAAAACACGAATCTGGAAGCGGTAAAATTAGCACGTACTTGATATTTGGTTTTGCGAGTTCACGGAACGAAAGTTGCAATTCAGACTCCATTTTTAGCTATGGTGTAATTTCATGCCTTCTCACGCGTATATGTCATTTTCTTGAAAGTGGTTAAAGGCACGTCATACGACTTGATCTCGTTGGAAATTAAACTTTTTTGTTGTCTAATATTAAGTAACAATCATCGGTTAGTGGTGTAAAAGAAGATGTTTCCTCCATATATACAGAGTAACCGTCCCCTCATAACGGGATATGACCTCTACAAAATCACCTTTGTTCATTATATTTAAGGCTAATTACACCTATGTCCCTGAAGTTTGGGGATAATTACACGCGAGGACAATAATTTGTAATAATTACACTTATGTCCGTTGACCAAACCGAATCTTAAAAATCCTAACGGTTTTAGTAAAAAGACTTTATTACCCCTAAGTTGAAACTTTATTTTTTTAATGCCATTACATCATTTAAAAAAAAAAGAAAAAGGAAGATTTTAATGCCATTACTCTTCCCCCTTCACCCACCCCCCACCCCACCTTCTGTCTCTCAAACTCCTTCGCCGCTCGTCTGCCTCTCCCTTCCCCTTCCCGTGGCCACACCACCCTCCCCCTTCCCTGTCGTCGCCCCCACCCTCCCCCTTCCCCTTTGCGGTCTCCGCACCCACCCTCCCCATTCCCCGTCGTCGTCCACCCTCTCCCTTCCCCTTCCCCTTCCCCATCGCCGCACACACCCTCCCCCTTCCCCGTCGCCGTGTTGAGCAGTTTGAACCAGATAGATTATGTTCTGCCTCCAGTGGGTTTGGTGCGACAAGTGTGGGGAGCGGTCGTCGCTGCCAGAGGAGGAGGAGGGGGGCGGCAGGCGTCGAAGACGGTGCTGCAATTCTGTGGCAATTCTGCTAGCGGCGTGAGGTGAGGGAGTGCCCCAGCAGCCACTTGAGACCGTTTCCGTTGGACCTGTGCCCGAGTTCTTAGGTCAGCTGGAATATCCGGCGGCACAAGTTGTTGGCAGCCGAACCCTCCTGCCGCGGCCCTCCACCTTCGTGTGACACCAAGAATCATGGAATCACCGGCCAATAGAACGAGATGTGTTTGTGAGAATCATGGAATCACCATAGAATCATGGAATTACAGGCCAAATTAGGGTTTTTTCGATCAGGGTACTCAAAAGGTTGATTTTTTTCCATGATTCCATGAAGAACAGGATATAGGTGTAACTTGAAATCTTAAAAAATTTTAAAATTTTAAGATAGAGAACAAATTAGGGTTTTTAAACCCTAATCCTTAAATTAAAGCTTAAAATTTTAATTTAAAATATTTAAAAATATTCTGTATATACAATACAAGGGGTAGTATTGACATTTAGAAAATACGCATGGATGACATCAGCAAAAAATACACTTTTTGGACGGAACCCTGACGGATGGATACGGCTGATACATTTGAAACACGTTTGGTCACGGAATGTTACGTTTTGAAATTTTGTGTCCTTGACTGTAATTACCCCATAACCTCAGGAAAATAGGTGTAATTAGCCCGTATATTTATAAACCACTTTCAAGGCCAAATACAACCGCTACACAGTTACTATTGCCTCAGCATGTCCGAGATCAAGAAGACTTTTGATATATTTTTCACAGAGACCCTCATGAAATACTTCCTGCTGACCATATCCATGAATCACCATGGCAATACCAACAGCGTTGTCCTCTTCAAGCACGCAACATCAATTTTAAAACATTTCTCCGCCGGCGGCATCCACACAATCGGGACATCAAAATCCTAGTTAGGAGGCTGGTTGTGCTACTCCTAGGGATCTACTTTTCCTCACAGATCAGTCTTCCTCTTTTTCTGTTTCTCTTTTTCCCCGTCTTTGGATCAATTTTCTCGGCTCTCACGCAAGCAGTTACAAGTTAAACTTACTTTGGGCTTCGAATCTAGCATTGAAAGATCTCACATCTACAAGTATTAGATCCGTTGTAAAACGCTGCAGTTCTACAATCTGCTCTCTGATACGGTTCTTAGCTCTCAATAGTGCATCAAAAGTATCTAAGAATTTGATCCATATTTTGCACATTGTAGTTTGTTACACCAAAAACAGACAATTTATATGTTTACTTCGCCTTTCGTCCAACACCATGCTGACCATCTTTCAGCACCACTCATTTAAATGTCTTATCATCCTTTCAAATATCGTCTTTAAGCTGTAATAATTTTTGTTGATCACTGATATTTGCCGATAAAACAAAACCAAACACATTCTTGGCTCAACTACTTGCACTTCCTATTAAAAGTTTTTTTTCCCTGAAAAACTTAACAAAAGAAGTATTGAACTTGGCTCCACTACGTGCAATTTATACCGTTAACATGGTAAAGGTGACGATAATCTGCATCTAAGTACCAATCAGTGGAGACTCTATTTTGACTAAATAATCATATATTAGTCCATTGTTTAATTGTCCTTTTGGTAGTATCTTCACTCTCAAAGTTGTCACCCGTGACTGCATGCGTCTGTTCTTGTTTTGTTTTTAAGTGTTATTTTGTTCTTTTTGTAATTTATGAGTGGTGAAGTCTGACACGCGGAAGAATTTTTTCTGAAACCATTTAGGTTTGTTAAAACATCAACATCCTAGTATTTGAATAAGAGAATCTCTACAATTGCAGTAGGTAATGGATATCACGTATTACTATTTTAAATTATTTATTTAAATTTCTCTTCAGAAAGAAAAATATAACTTTTTCGTGAATTTCCTGTAAGAAAATATAAACATCGGCGATCAACCGACCGGTCTGAACAAAAAAGAAAACAGACCTATATTTTATTTTTTATTATCATAATGATAGAGTTTTATTATACTAATATTCTTTCTTTTATGAGACTTGAACTCGTGCAATTACGCGAGGAGGGTGTTATTTCTAACTATCAATAAGCTTTTACCACTTGGGTATTTGTTTGACAGAAAAAATTTTGTTGGCACCCCGGTTAGAGGACTCTTCCTCTTACCCCCAATATAGCGACAATCAATCGTCTCTAAATGTTTCTAGTGACTCTTATTTAGTAACGCTAAAAATATGCTACTAATAATTGTCACTGAAAGTATTAAAAGAAAAGTCACTAAAAATATTTAGCAACTATTACTTGTCACTGCACACGGGGTTAGAAGAAGATTCTTACAACCCGAATATGAGCCAAAATTTATTCTTTTTAATATGCGGAATTTCTTCCAAACTATTAAATGGGTTGTGATTAAGGTATCCCCTCTAACCCTAGCTTTTGATTACCGATGTTAGGAATCAATTGCAGGAAACTGGATATAAAATTGACAATTGGCATCTCCAATGGGTCTATTGGTTTCTGCTTCCAAGTAACCTCTTTTTGGTGCTGCAACCTCAAACAAGAACAAAAACTAACAAGAAGTTACATAAGTTTGAGGTCAACTTTGGGCATTTTGCCTAAGGTCAGGGCAGAGGGAGGGGTAGGCAAGGGAAGGGAAGGCCTTTGCTCCCGCAACTTTTTGAAAAAACTCAAGGTATATAGAAGAAGATGCTTAATGAAATTGAGATTAACCCCTACAGAACAGAGCCTTTATATTAGTTAGTAATTAAAACAGATGGTATCATTAAAATTTTTTGAGGTTAAGTTAAATTGCATTCAAAGGCATAGTTTTCACGAAATGGACACCAGTATTAAAAATGTGAAAATGTTGTATTCCATTCTCCAAGCATTAGGGTTCCGTCACTCTAACTAAATATTTTGACTAATGTGATAATTTTTCTAAATCCCAATAATACCCTCAGTATATAATTGGCACTTAATACATGTTTAATGCGTATCTCTATATATCTCCCCGTGTCTCTACCTCATCTATATTTCTTTTTTTCTTTTTTTCCTTTAACTCCAACCACCTCAACACCGCCCCAGTGCCACCACCGCATCATTCCGACACCACTAACCACCGCACCATTCCAACACAATCAACCACCATGATGCCACCACCACCAATCTGCGCACACAGTACTAAAGAACACACAACCACCGCCACTGCCAACAACAATGGGAGAAGGACCCATTATGAAGGTGGCATCACCACCAATACCATGTTAATGATCCACGATCTAGCAAAGTTCTTCCAGTGATTCTGCATCGCCTCACCTTTTTGTGTGCACCCATGTATGTGTGTGTGGATATGTGTGTGCAAGTGAGAGACAGCTTGTGTGGGCCAATCGGTGTGTGAGTGTGTGCACATGCGCGTGAACCGATCTCTCTTTGTCTCTCTCTGTGTGTGGCACGATGATGGGCCATGATAGCGCTTATGATGGTTTTCGTGCAATTGTGGCTTGACAGAGATAAAGCGAGAGAGGGGTTGGGGTGATTTGGTGGCTGATGGTGGTGTGTTGGGGTGGTGTTATGGTGGTTGTTAGTGGTAGTAATCTGAGTACGAGAAAAAGGGGAAAAAACAATGAGGATAAAGGAAGGTAAGCGTTTTTTAATTAAAATAAATTAACAACATCAGAATTTCGTTTGGTCAAAAGGCATAAGTGTTATTATGACAAAACACAGTCATTGGTTATAATATACCCCAAAATTCAAAGAGTTTAATAATATTATTCCTAATTAAGATTTGAATCGGCCTCCAACATAGCATTAACAATCAGCATCTAACGCTTCATTATCAAAACTTGAAGGCTCAAAGCACTTTATTTTGATCATATCAAAAAATCTCATTTCTCAAGCTCTTTCAATATTTACTGTAATTTTCTCCCCAAAATTCTCCATTCATTTGAAGTTATATGTATACGTTGGCTCTATCTGTACCAAAAGTTTAATCCTTCGTTGCCTAAAGTTTCATCTAATCCACCATCACCCCAACCATCATTTTAACACCATAACCTCTATCTCCTTTGCATCGGATCCACGCCACCAGCACTGAACCGCCAACAATGTGACTCGCTCTGGTTTAGTCCCTCATCTGGCTTTCTCTTTCTGAAAAGAAAGAACTTTGAAGATAGGATTACATTGTAAATTTTGTCTTTCAAGTTAATGGAACTAAGATTATACCAATATGTTATTATATGTCGTTGAAATTTTACTATGACAAATATCCATAATGTCCAATTTTGAGTAGGAAATGTCAAAAGTTCGAATAACGATTTTGATAATTAAAAGAATGTTCATATAACACTAATAGTTTACTCAAATTGCGTCTAGTGGTGGCATAAAAAAATTAAGGCATAGCGAGTAATTACCCACAGAATACTAATACAATTTTTATTTTTGGTAATATAACCATATTATACAATTTTTTTATTTTTATATTATGATTTTTTCGAGAAATATAAGAAAGATATATATCAATCTAAACTATTAGTAAGATGACACCTCCATCTTATAAGCACGTTGAACCACAATCTATCAACCACAATCTATCAAAAAGCGGCATGCCAAAACAGCACCATAAAACGAGCAACAAGAGAGGCTACTAAAGCCACAAAGCCTATGTACAAACATCAGGACTAAGTATGCAAACTACTCCACCACTCCCGATATAGGAAATTGCTACTATAGGCAGTTTGAGATACCAGAAAAAGTCAAATCTTGTCGTCCATCTATACGTTGTGAATATCTACAACATGCGCCGCTTGACTTGCTTTACATATGTCCAACAAGATCGTGATTACATGCTAAGGGATCTATACATTACCCATCAACTGGGGTAATATACGCCAAGTAAGAGTAAGAGTTTATAATATAGCTAAAGCATAGATTAAGATAAGATCAATAGCATAAAGAGATCGTATGAATGATCGGAGAAGGGTATATTTATCTGAATAGGCTAGCGCTGCAAATCCTGATTGTTGGGTTGCTCCGCCAAATTTAGCAGTGATGTAGCAATAAATGGTGGAGGGACTTGAATCACACATCCAAGGAAGTCGACGTTGCAAGTTATAAACCCGCTCGCTCGTCATCTAAATTTCCCGAAAAGCTAGTATCTTGTTTTGAATGGTAACAGACCGGGGCGTACGCTTTAATATCAAAGACTAACTCCTGAATCCGATATAAGATGCCCAAAGGAGAAATCCTGCCCCTCCAAATACACCACAAGCTAGCCGAAATTCACAAGAAAGCCTGAAGGAATAGGTTACATTTATACAAAGGCCTCGTTGCAGGTGTTTTATCCAACTCGACGCACTCAGGTTTGGACAGTGGAGAAATAAATGATCATCCGATTCCTGGCACATCAAGCAAAGTGGGCAAAGCTCTGAAATTTGACTTTGTCGGCGATTCAAAGCAACCCGTAAAGGTAGGCGCCTATGTAAAAATTGCCATAAGAATGTGACAATCTTTGCTGGAAATGGAAGTTTCCAAAGCCTTCGCCACAAGGTCATTGTTGAGAACGTGCCTAGAGTGCCCATCCAGCAATTTAAAGAAACAAGTCCTTCCATATCGTGTAATGCGCGTACCGATTATGCAGAATGAACCGAGAAATTATCATCATAAGTACTAGTTCATTCTTGAGAATCCTCCATTCCATTTCTACTTAAATGTATAGTCAAAATACGTACGATAACATGCATAAGAAGCAGAGACAGGAGAATCCCCGGATCCCATAGTATAACCATATAATAATAATTATTATAATACACGGGACATTGGGATGCCAGCATTACGTGATGCTAGTGATGAAGCAACCAACCACCATGAATTATTATCAAAAGGCCATTTCAACTAAATGACGTGACCCAACAGATTGTCCCAGGCAACATGAACTGGTTGAGGACATCCCGAGTATCCAATACCATGCATAGACGGGACCTCCACTATACTTTCTAGAGGCCCCCAAAAGTCAAACACAACATGTGACTGACTTTGGCCTACTGGTCCAACATTTAACGAAGGTCTTGCGTTCCTGGCCATCACGCCCGAGTCAAATTCTTGCTTAATAAGTAAGACCGTTACATCTGTTCTGACTATTAATTAATTTTATTATTGTTCATTAGAGTTTTTATCGTTATATTTCAACGATTAAAGCCTTGTATTTTACGGCTTTCAGTTGGCAAAGCCTTTAGTTCTTTTCGACGTATATCATCGTTCGAAGCATGCTTAATGTTGTTCTCTAGCCGAGTAGACGTCATACACTGACCGATTTCTTACTATTAGCTTGTTTTGCTAGAAAGACCGCACACCATTTTGTATGAATCGGGCCGTTCCTTCTCCGTAGGATTTATTTTTTCACCTTCAAGCTAGGGTGGCAGTTTTTTGCCCTCCTTATGGCTTGTGGTTCTGACAAGTTCCTGACTTTATGCTTGCTTATTGTCTGTGCGCTTGTATTATATTTGAGTGTGTCAGGCCCTTTAATTTTGCAAAACTCTGGTTCGTTTTAGTGTTATATATATTGATAGGATTTTTGCCCATCACTAAAATAACACATACTGTAGTAAACAAGCATGACTCTTCATTTTCTTGAACATTACATACTATGCTCTAGTAAATGCTATAATTTCTTCAGAAGCAACTTGAAGAAATACATGCGCGCAATTTCCCTGAAGACGCGATAAGAATACACTTGAAAGCTAAACCAAGCTACGTAGATTTTTCCATTGACGGTGGTTGCTTTAGCTTCGAAGTTGAAGTTCATCTTCTGACCATCCAGGATAAATAACTATGAGGCGAATATGTCAATGCTTCGATGGTGCAAAGCTATTGGGATTTGGGTGGTTTACCAGTGGGAACTGGGAAGGGCCTCCAAGCAAACCTCTCTTTTCAAGCCATGATTCAAGGCACCGTGTGAAAGGTATAAACTTTAGTCAGCTGGTACAACTGTATCTGCTAGTGTTCCCGTTTCCACTGGAATCTAGATGTGGTGTTGTAGAGGCAGAGTTTGTTGCTAAAGCAACTAGCCACGAGTAGCCCACGAGTGACCTCTGTGATGGAGTAGTTTACTGGGGTTGACATGTTGGGATGTGTTGGAGGCCATTCTATCATGATTTCTGGAAGGAGGTGAGTTCTTTTTAGCTTTATGGAAATATGGATGTCCCTTTCATTTTGTCACTTTGAATGAACAACAGAAAGTTATGCTTTCTCACATGACAAACATTCCATGGATATTTGTAAACATTGTTGTCGTAAGGCTATTGGTGAATGGAACTGAATATGCTTTGGTTATTATAGCTCGTTAGAAACGACTGATTTTCGTTATATAAGGGGTAGGAGGAAGATTCATCTAACCGCGGTAACAGTCAAATTTTTTCCTATTTTGATTACGGCGAAAACTATTTTGACAACAGAGTTAGCCTTATAGTTTGCTTAGATGCAGTGCAAGGATAGTCGAGACTATTTGTTGGTCCTTCTTCCTGCTTTCTTTGTATGATTAAGACGAGAACAATGTGACGCCCTTAGTAGCGTTGTCAACGTGGTGCACAAATTAGCTGCAAGAGATGTAACATTTCATGTGCAAACCCTGTAATGTGAAGGGAAAAATTACGATACCAATTCCGAAATACTTTCACTCGCCGACATTAATGGGGTTATAAATTGTCTTTCTATTTCTAGTTTTTGGCCACAACTAAAGCTTACAAGTATGGAGATAATAATTTTGGATTATAAACCCAGTGACGAGAACAAGCATCACCAGACCGAAGTTTATGGATTATAACTCCATCCTAAAGTCTAAAAGATGCAACAAGATTACTGCCGCCTCCAAGCACATTCTTGATCATTTAAAATCACGTCAACAATGTTAGGAATTTACTCCTACAATATCATGCCGATCGAATCATGTTTCAACGCAGATCACAACAACAACATTGTCATCCCCTTCGTTGCTTTTCACTTTCTCCACTTTTTTTCTCCTGTTGCTAAATATGCAATCTTTCAAATTTGAGCTTTTAGACATCTAAGACCCGTTTGACAGGACTTTTTTTTCATTTTTTTTTCAGTTTTAGAAGCTGAAAAAAATAAGCGAGTTTGGTAACCATTTTTTTTCCCTTCAGTTTAAAAAATCAGTTCTTAAACTAAGGCTGTTTTTAAAAACTCCAAAAACGAGTTTTTTTTTTCACTGTTGTTTTTTTTTTTTTTTGAGACCACCACCAACCTCTCACAGCTGGCAGCCACCTCTGGCGACTACCGCCGGCTATTGCCGATGGCCGGCGGCAACCTCCGGCGACCACCACCACCGCAAACCACGACAAAAAAAAAAAAATCAAAAAGCGTTCTAACAACAGTTACACAGCCCCAAAATGTCTTAGATAGCTGAAATGAAAGAAAGGCTACTAAGTAGTAGCTAGGCATGCGGCTAGCTCAGCTAGTTTACTTACTTGCTCGTTAGGGGGGGGGGGGGAGGCTAAAGCAGGGTAGCGAAACTAGGAACGGAGTTGGCTTGTTAGAGCTAGGCTGTTGAGTTAAAGTAAGCGAGCTAGTCATACGAGCCAGTGAGCTAGGCAGCTTGCTGTAGTTGCTACGGTAAACTGGAGTGAAACGAGTTAGGTCGAATAGCCTTCTACTTATAATTTCTATTTTTTACCATTGTCAAAAGCTGAGCGTCTCTTGGATGCTAAATGAATCAGGCCAATCCCTTAAAATTCTTATACCTTGGGACAAAAACAAAAAAAGGATAAAAATATCAAACACTAAATAAAAAAATTAGGTTATCAAACACCTACTTATTTTTGTAAAAAAATAATAATAATAATAAACTGCTCTTAAAATATTTTTTTATTGGACCATCTTCCACACAAGAGAGAAAATCCTACGCTTTAACATTACACGGAAACCATAATTGTCAGTAACTTGGTCAAGTGCCACCCTTGCAACCCGAATTATGGCAGACTCATGCGTTGGGCTCAGACTCATTACTGCCACCGCCAACAAGCATCATCCTTTGCAGCAATGACTAATCCACCTAAACTACATTAAAATGGTAGTTGCTTCACCCTGATTTGTCACCAAAATTGGGGTTCGACTCATTACTGCCACCACAAAGCCGTGCTCTTGTGAGTGAAAGCAAGTCAACCAACAACCTGCCACTTGTTGGTGATGATCCAATTCTTCTTAATTGTTCGTTGACCAGCTCCTTTTCTCTATTTTTTGCTTTCATTAGAGAATTGATTAAGAAAAATTAAGTCATTAGTTACAAGAGCAGTGAACCAACTTTTCAGTCATAGCTAAATCATAATTTTATTTTTTTTAGTTACAAGAGTAGCTAGCTATTTTACTTTTCAAGTAACCAGAAGAATTATTGTATTCTATTACGGCAAAAATTGAAAAGAATAATGGATCTTTGAGTCTATCTCATAATTACACTAAAACAATGTTTCAACAATTATGTGACCTTTTAGCAAGGAAAGAACAAGTTTTTTTTTTTTTTTGAACTTTTGTACATGGAATTAACAAAATTTACAAAACAAAATTACGCTAAGTTGTTACAAATAGCATCAAGTAAACACACTTTGATAGATCTAAATAACATAAACTTTATGCCAATAACAACTATGCGACTTTCTTTTCCTTTTCTTTTCTTCTCCTTCTTTTCTTTTTTATTCTTTTTTTCAAAATTCTATAATAAAATAAAAGTCTATTCTATAACCTCCCCTCTAAGTCAAACGAGAAACTAGTTCCTAGCCCAACGCAGGACTTTGAGGTTACTCTAAGGTGATCTTCCCGGAGGACCACTCTCGATCTCGATGGGGTATAAAAATCACATCTAGTGTTACGTCACCAGTCAAAAAATCACGTAAAATTTCAGTAATGACTATAAAGTTGATGATAATGTCAAGACCTCACCCCACAAATCATAGTGACATGTCGTCCTTCATAAACCTAAATTCAGGAGCCAAATATCAAAGGTTTGGATGAAACTATGCAGCCATGGCAGAGAAGGAACGAATCCCAGACTAAATTCAGTACTAAATAATGAGAACGGGGGTAAACCAACACTCATAACAATTGTTACACCGCATTATAATAGAGATGCTCAAGATTGGGTGGGATGGCAAGATTAGCAGAGGTATACATCTGAGAGAAGTAATCAGAAAAGCATTTGCATATTTCCTTTCTATCAGTGATCCAGTTGCCTTCGTGTTTGATGTAGTCCAAGGCATTGCGTCTTCTTTGGATAATGGTTGTAAGGTGGAAAAACCGCGTATTGCGGTCTCCCTCTGTAATCTTCTGGTGACGTGATCTGTCCCACCAAATTGCTTCTTCTCTTTGGAATTCCTCATCTAGAGCCACTTGCAGATTATGCTCTTGGACCAAATTTCTAATGGTTGGGTCAGCCTTCTGGGTTTGATCAATGGCTTCAGAAAGCACTTGTATCTTGGTCTGAATATGCCCGAAATGAGTGCGGTTCCATAAGTTTAGAGCCTTCCTAGTGTTCCTTATTTTTTGACAAAGGATAAAAGGAGGAGATCCCTGAGATGGTAGATTACATGCATGTTTTACGACCAGGCCACAAGTACTATCACGGAGCTAGCAAGATAAGAATTTGAAAGGCTTAGGTCCCGACTGGTAACCTGTAGTCTTAAGACAAATCGGGTTATGATCAGATAAGATGGCTAGAAGATGCTTGATGGTAACATTGGGAAAAAGGATGCGCCACTGTGGATTGCCAAGGCCTCTGTCTAGTCTCTCACGAATATTAGCCAGAAGCGGTCGCTTGTTCATCCAGGTGAATGGGTTGCCCGAGAACCCGAGATCAACAAGGCCTTTTTCGAGCATCACCGAGGGAAAACCTCCATGAGAAGGGGATGCATAGGGTCTACCACCCCTTTTGTCACTTATAGCCAAAATCTCATTGAAGTCACCTATTCCTAACCAGGGCCCTGCAAAAGAGTCAATCATCTTTGAAAGGTTATTCTAGAATAATGGTTTCTTGTGACGGTAGGGAGGACCATAGATCGCTGTAAGCATCCATGGTGTATCTGTGGGATCGGAGAAAACTAATCCACTAATGAGATTAGCAGAAGCTGATACTATTTCTAAATCAACTCCAAGCTTCCAAGCTAGACAAAGGTCACCTGCTGAAAGAACAGGCTCAAAACACTGGTGGTACTGAAAGCAGAGAGAAGAGATGATGGAGATTAAGGAAGAAGAAGAAATTTTGGTTTCAGAGAGGAAGAGAATATCGGGGGTGGAGCTCCAGACAAGCCGGCGAAGGGCCCGGACTTTTTTCAAAAAACCGAGACCCCGACAGTTGAACGAAATGACTATCATGGTGGAGGTGGATGGAGGTTGGAACCTCCTTCCATCTACTGAGGGATGGGATCAAAAGATAGAGCATTTGGTATGGACGAAGTGGTGCAAATGTTCTGGAGATGAGCTTTCTGTTTAAGAGTTAGGTGTTTTCTAGGGATGTTGGTTTGGTATTTTGGTGTGGGAGAAAGTTTGGATAAGCTGGGAAGGTAAGAGATTTGGGATTGGGCTTGGACAAGGGAGATCAAGGTTGGGCCTTAACTTCTTGTGGGTCGAGTTTGGGCTTGAGGAGGATTTTCTTTTAAGATTAGGGTGGCAGGGACAAAGGCTTTGGTTTTGGGCTTCATAACAGATGGGTTGGTCAACACAAGAAATGGGCTTCACAGGTGAAGACATAACAAGGGAAGAGAGATGGTTAGTGTTAACCAGAGAAGGATGGGCTCCGACAGGAGGGTCAGCTTTGTTCTGAGAGAGAACTAGGAAAGGTTGTTCTGGTAGGTGAGGTTTAGACGGCAATGGGGATAGGGTGGCTGATGGGATGGTAGTTGGATGAAGGAAGCTTGTTGTCAGAAGAGAATTAGAATTGCATGTACGAGTAGCTCGGCAGATTGTCTCGGGATACGGATCAAGATTGGAAAAAGCACTGTTTTTCTGATTCCGTTTCATTGGCGGCGAGATTTCTCCTGTGCTGCTAGATGGTGGTTCAATTGTTCTTGGCTTCCAATTCTGAAATTGAGATATGGGAGTATGATTCCAGAAACCTTCATACTCAGCACAAATCGATGGATTATAAGGTCGTTGTTCGCCTGCAATCTCCCAACTAGCTGATGGGTCTTTGGATTGGAAGCACCATTTTTGCACATGCCCCAGGTGACCACAACCAAAGCAAAAATTGGGTAATTTCTCATAACGAAATTGGATCCATGAGTCTTTATCTCCTTCTCTTTTCAAAACAAAACCTTTTAGGAAGGCCTTTTCAATGTCGATATCAATTTTGAGACTCATAAAGCCTTTTTCCCCAATTCTCCCAAGCATGGATTCTTCAATTTCTAGAAGACTTCCAATTATGTCTCCTATAATAGCAGCGTTTTTCCTTGTCATCTTGTTTGGTGGAAGGCCGTAAATTATAACCCAGAAGGGTGATTTGTTTAGAAAAACTTCCTGTAAGGATTTGTCAGGAGGCCATGGCTGTAAAGTGAGATGGGTTCCCATAATTGACCAAGGTCGTCTGTCCAGGATTCTTTGCAGGTCTTGCGAATTGTTGAAGGTAAACAATAAATGGTCATCTTGTTCCCTTATTTTGAGGCCAGATGGGGGATTCCATGCTTTAAGGATAGTGTTCTTTACCCCTGTTCGATTGAGAGGCTTGTCATTGATGATTTTGCCCACCAGAATGGAAGGGGTAGAAGGATTGGGTACATCGGGGTCAGATTCCAGGCTAAGGGGTTCCAAACTGCACTTCAGGCGGTCAGTTTGAGCAATGAGATCATTAATTTCTTGGTGATTGTGAGGTTGCATTGTGAACGCAGGGAAAGATCCAGAGAAAGAATGAAAGGCTAGACAGGTGTAACAGCTTACAGGAAGCAGGGAAGTGATAGTGGAAGGACAAGAGCGGATGAAGATAAAAGAAGCTAAATAAAGCTTTGCCTGAGGAAAGGATTTTCAATGTAATACAGGTAAGAAATCATATGAAGAAATGTAAGAGGATTATACTGACCCATCCCCATGTAATTTTAACTATTTGACCACTTGCCCAAATATTATTCTTATTGTCGTCGTACAGCCCCATATGAATGTGGCTCTTCACCTTCTTAGTTATCTTAAACACAGGATCTATGCGTCTAAGCAAACTATGATTTTGATTTAATTTGTCCAGTGACATGACATTCAACTAGACAAAGAAACAGTCTGTCAGCCCTCGTTCGTCCTTATATTACGAAAATTGTGCTATTGTCAATACCACATGAGAGCTTCATGTTTAATGCGTCAACTAGTCTGCCGTTCACATTGTCGTAAATCTAATTTTCCACTAGCGTACTAAGCACATTCAAATTTACAATCACTTTGTTCATGCAATATTTCAACAGTGTTTAACCAAATTTGCCAAAGTATCAGACATGTTCAATTAGTCCCTCAGCCTTGACCAAAAATATCATCACAAAGTCTAAGCTGGACATTTATGACCTCCGGTCTCCTCCTCGAGGGGGTGCGGACTCATTGTGTATCATGTATAATCTTTTAGTTTACATTTGATTTTTGGCGATCCTATGAGTAACTATGCAATCTAAGACATATTTCTGTGAATATTTGTAGGAGTAGTTCACAACTTAATAAAAAAGCGGTAGCAAGTTTACGACATTAACTATATGAGATCATGAACTTATTCAAATGAAGCTATAATTTTGTGTTGCAAATGAGATCTAATAAGATAGAGGTATTTCCAGACAATAAATAGTCAATATTTACTATCCTCTTATTTCAATTCATCGATTATATCGTATCATCTCTATCATCGTTACATTAAAATATATATATATGATTAAGCCACTTAGAGCAAAACATCACCTCTGATATGCATTGTGTTGCTACTAAAATGTTGATCGGGACCACAGCTAGGAAATGGACCTGCAAAATAGAACACGGAGTGACCACCGAGGATGTTCCGGTGGAGGCGGCTCCGATGTTAAAGTCAGAACGTCGCTACTACGGTATAACTCTGAATAGCTGTAAATGCACTGAGTGCTTGTGTGTGAACTTGTCTGTGTACCTGAGGATTTTCCCATTATATAGGCCATTTCCAGACTCCTTTCTCCTTTAGGACTCTTTTCTCACTGATCCTTAATGTATTAGAGCCCTATTAGGACTATCCTTTTAGCAGTTGAGTCCTAAACGGGTTCTATTACCTCTCTCAGACTCTGTCCCGATACAGATTCCTTAATCCGCTCAAAGTCATCCATGCCACGCGTCATCAGTTGGTTAGGTGGATATTCTAGCTATATCATAATGCCCCCTGCCTTTGACGGTTCCCTTGAGTGAACGGTTAAAGGCATATGTGTAAAGACTGACCGAAGGCAGTTCAGCTATGAATTTTCCATGTCTGTCATTCAGCGGAACTTTTTAGAATTCCACACTCAAAAGCATGTGCTAGGGAGATCTACTCGGGAGCTCTGGTCGGACGTCCTGGTTGGGAGCTCTGGTCGAACGATCCTACTCTGGAGGTCTGGTCGGACGTCCTGGTCGGGAGCTCTGGTCGAACGATCCTACTCTGGAGGTCTGGTCGGACGCCCCTGCTCGGACATCCACACGTCGGCAATCTGGTCGGGAGACCTGCTCAGGCAGTCTGGTAGGACGGGAGGTCTGGTCGGATGATCCTGCTCGGGAGGTCTGGTCGGACGCCCTTGCTTGGACATCCATACACCGGCAATCTGGTTGGGAGACCTGCTCAGGAGGTCTGGTCAGACGATCCTGTTTGGGAGGTCTGGTCGGACGATCCTGCTCGGGAGGTCTGGTCGGACAGTTTCAGATGGCTCTGCTCGGGAACCCCTGCTCGGGCAGTCTGTTCGGGCGGCTGCTCGGACTCCCTGGTCGAACGCCCTGGTCAAGTATCCTTGCTCGGGCTGTCTGTTCAGGAGACCTGCTCGAACTCCCTGGTCAGACTCCTTGGTCAAGTATCCTTGCTCGGGCTGTCTGTTCGGGAGACCTGCTCGGACTCCCTGGTCGGACTCCTTGGTCAAGTAGCCTTGCTCGGGCTGTTTGTTCGGGAGACCTGCTCGGACTCCCTGGTCGGACGCACCTGCTCGGGCAGTCTGTCATTGTGCTTGGGCATTAATAAAATTCTGCTCGGGAGTGGATCAGTTTTTGTCTTGCCACGTGTCAGGGAATCATGCAGGTGTCTTGAATGTTGAGGCGGTTACATTTTGAATTTCAAAATTTAATGCTCCGGGAATCCCGCAAGACACGTGTCTTGAATGTTGCCGCCTTTGTAGGGGCAGTTACTCCAACTCCCTTCTATATATTTGGACTCCTCTCCTCATTTGCCCCCTGCTAGTCACTCTCACTTTGTTCGGCTCATCTTTTAACAAGTAAGTTTCTCTTCTTTTCTTCCTGTTCGGCACATATCTATTTCCTTTTCATAGCTCTCCACACCGTAGCTTCTGTTAGAATATGTCTTCAACAACTTCGAGTAGTTCTTCGTCGCCTTCCAATAGTTCCACAGAAAACGATTTAGAAAGTGATTCTGAAAGTAGATCTTCACAAGTAGGTACTTCAACTTATAGGAGTCAAGTAGGACCTTCTACTCCCCAAACCAGCACTTCGTTTCGCCATAGAGATACTCTTGGGGAAATCAAGGATGAAGCCGAGGATAAATTTGATGAAGACACTTGGTTCGCCGCAGATGAGAAGAGGAACAAGATGACAAAAGAAAGCATAGTCGAGCTTTTGAAAGAATATCCTTTGCCTCCTCCCTTTTCTGCTCGGGTTCCTGCACTCCAAGAGCCTACCAACTATGGTACGAACTTGGAAACGAGTGTCTACGAAGGCCAGATTAGATCTGGCTATAGAGTTCCAATGCACCTTTGATGTTGCCTTTTTCAACCACTATAAAATGGCACCAGGTCAACTTGTGCCTAACGGGTGGAGAAAATTAGTTGGCTTGATCTATCTTGTGCAGACCTCAGGGTATCCAGTGACTGTCGATGATTTCATGAGATTATACCTTGAAGTATGCTTTATAAAGAGTGTGGCCAAAGGTGATGGTTGGTATTATATTCACAACCGAATCAGAGTGATAAAGGGAGGTCCCAAATCCAACAAAGGTTGGCACTCCCGATACTTCTTCATTCAGAGGCCAAGCGGCAAATGGGAGTTCCCAAGAAAGTGGAACGGTTTCTGTAAAGATTTTGAAAAGGATGGGTTCTTGGCTCCCAATGCTATGACAAAGAAACTGCTTGATCACATAAAGATGAGGGGTGTTCTCAATATTGATGAGCCCCTTACAGATCAAGAGATGCGGCATGCGGGGCTCATTCCTCCTGCCTCCGCTATGCCTGTTTCTCCAACTCTTGTTTTAGAACCTCGAATTGTTTCGAGGCCTAAGGCTCAAGACCCGACGATAGATACGTCGTCTTCTAGGACTCCAAGTCTAGGTAGAGTCTAAAGCCATGTTTATGTATCTATTTCCTATGTAATTGTAAACATGTTACCTAACCCTGTTCTTTTTACAGAAATGGCTAGCAAAGGAGAAGGTGCAAAAGGCGACTTTTTGGTTCTGCTCCAAAAGGCTTCGAAGGGGAAAAGGAAGGAGAGCACAGGGGAAGGTTCTTCCCCTCTTGTAAAAAGGCTTCGCGCTCCAACTCCTCTAGTACCTCCACTTGTGGTTGAGGATCTTCCAATCGAGAAGGATCCAATTTTCCGTCCCAGATGGACCACTAAGAGAGGCGACTCGGGAATGCCTCATTCGCATGCCAACCTTTGTTGGAAAACTAGCCTCATGATGCCTTTGCTATGGCGCACGTCCAGGCTGCTTACAACGTAATTTGAATTACTTCACTCCTTTGGGGCTGTCAATTAAACTCTTATCATCTTTCTACCACATAATCATCTTCATCACTATTTCCTTTTCAGGCATACCGCTATAGCAGCCAGATGCAGGACAGGTTCTTGATGGCGATGGACGTGGCCCGTAATGCTGAGACTGACAAGAGAGCAGCCGAAAGCAAGGCTGACAAACTTGATAAGGAGGTTAAGAACCTCAAGACGGAGAATGCTGATCTGCTTACCAAGCTTGGTCGTCTGGAAAAAAGATGTGAGAAGCTGAGGCATGAAAAGTCCGAGGTCAGGAACAAGGTCATCCAGGCATTCCTTGATGGTACAGCTGGTGATGAATGGCTCCGGAAGTAGACTGAAGATGGGCTTTCCATCTTTCAGGAGGGCTTCCAAAAAGCCAAAGAACTAACGATGGCCAAGTATCCGAGCCTTTTCTTGGACGACGTTGTGGTGCCCAGCTTTGAGTCACCGTCTGGGGAAACGGCCGTGCCTACTGAAGCTGGAGATGCTATTTCTCCCGGGGAGAAGAGTGTCCGATCCGGGAATGCTCCTGCATCTTAGGACAACTTATCTTTATTCCCTTGTTTTGCAATTTCCATTTGATGTGCCCCCAATACTTGTGTTGCCTCAGAGGCTTGCAAATGGATATTATTATTCTCTTTTTGTTTACCCCTTGAGGGGTTTTATTTTTGCAATCGTGTTTTGGATGGAGTGACTGGCTGTAGGAGTGTCTGAAGATGATTTCCTCCCCATGTTCCCTGTCGGTCCCACAGATGGAGCCAAAATGTTGCTGCTAAAATGTTGATCGGGACCACAGCTAGGAAATGGACCTGTAAAATAGAACACGGAGTGACCACCGGGGATGTTCCGGTGGAGGCGGCTCCAATGCTAAAGTCAGAACGTCGCTACTAGGGTAGAACTCTGAATAGCTGTAAATGCACTGAGTGCTTGTGTGTGAACTCCTCTCTCCTTTAGGACTCTTTTCTCACTGATCCTTAACGTATTAGAGCCCTATTAGGACTATCCTTTTAGCAGTTGAGTCCTAAACGGGTTCTATCACCACTCTCAGACTCTGTCCCGATACAGATTCTTTAATCCGCTCAAAATCATTCATGCCACGTGTCATCAGTTGGTTAGGTGGATATTCTAGCTATATCACATTGCATTGTACCTAAAAGAAAGAGCCAATTAAGATCGTGATTTATATCCTTGCACTTACAAGTTTTAACAGCTTCAATAACATACCCAAAAAATGTGCACACACTTCTCTCAGAAAACTACTATCAACGCGTATCTCAACAAGCATCAAAAGGCGAAATTTGAGATCTTTTTGGCAGTTTTCCTAATTGCACTGCAGTAAATATGGTAATCAACACTCCGATTTGAAAAATGCACATGGTGGTTAAGTCCACAAAACTCAAGCTTGACCATCTACTTCCTTAATTTCGATACGGCCGACGCCGTATAATAGGCACTCTTTATAGTATTTGACAAGTTAAATTAAGATAATAACTCTTTGTAAAAATCAATGATTATGCCTATTGTATCTTTTCTGAAGAATTCGCGAAAGTTAAGAAATAAAATTTAAAAAACCAGAGGAGTTACGACACAAATGAATGAAATCTTAGCCAATTTAATAAATAAATTATACTTCTTCCGTCCCACAAAAATTGTTCATGTTTCTTTTTTAGGTCGTACCACAAAATTACTCATTTTCAAATTAAGAAAAGTTTTGTATGTGCTTTTACATATTTATTTTTTACTCTATTTCTCTCTCTACACTCAAATATCCATAAACTCATTTTTTCTATCCTAACTCACTTTCTTATATTTTTTTATTCAATTTTTTTTTCATATTTAACATTCCACTAATACATTTTTTTATTTTCTGACACACTTTCTTATCCTCGTTTCTCTAAAGAAAAGAATGAAAAATATATAATATATATTTCAAATCTTTAATTTATGTGTAAAAAAATTAATTAAATTATATGTAACAGAACAAGTATTAGGATATTTTTGTCACGGTAACACGAGGTACACTCTGTCATGCGACCAAGCACACAACCGTACGGCCGCACCCAGCTGTCCATGCAGCCACGACCACAAGATCCCCGCCCACAGAAGACGCGGCTTATCCAGCCTGGCGAACCCATAAAACCAAATTTCATTCCTTCCTCTCTCCTCCCACTCAATCAATCCCCATGGGCCCCAACCCCCCAACAAATTATTCAACTTCTAATTACCAAAATACCCTCCTCCTTCTTTCTATCTCCGCAATGCGCTTCGCTCCTTATCTTATCACCTTCACATGTTCCAAACACAAATCCAAACAAAAAAATGCCACCAACGCTCCACCTCCTCACCACAGCCTTCCTCCTCCTTACCGTACATTTCCCGGCGACGAAGGCGGTGGCTGACCTCCCGGAATTCAGAGAAGCTCCGGCCTTCCGCAATGGTAAGGAATGTGTGAAACCAAATGACGATTCAATCATCCATGTGGCAATGACCCTTGATGCTACCTACCTAAGAGGATCCATAGCGGGGGTATTCTCGGTACTCCAGCACGCGACCTGCCCGGAAAACGTCGAGTTTCACTTCCTCGCCACCGGCCGCCGCGCGGAGCTCCGCCGGACCGTCGCCGCCACATTCCCTTACCTCAACTTCCGCCTCTACCACTTCGACACCAATTTGGTCAAGGGCAAAATCTCCTCCTCCGTCCGCAGCGCACTCGACCAGCCGCTCAACTACGCCAGGATCTACCTCGCCGAGCTCCTCCCCGCCGCCGTCCGCCGGATAATCTACTTCGACTCCGACCTCATCCTCGTGGACGACGTCGTAAAGCTGTGGAACACGGACCTTAACTCCCATGTTCTCGCCGCACCTGAATACTGCCACGCGAACTTTACATACTACTTCACGCCAAGGTTCTGGTCGAACCCAAACCCCAGATTTCCAGCTGCTTTTGAAGGTAAAAGCCCTTGCTATTTCAACACGGGCGTGATGGTGATCGATTTGGATAAATGGCGAGCAGGGAGGTACACGGAGAAGCTGGAGCGCTGGATGAGGGTACAGAAGAGATACCGGATTTATGAGCTGGGTTCCTTGCCACCATTTTTGCTGGTTTTTGCCGGGAATGTGGAAGGTGTGGAGCACAGGTGGAACCAGCACGGGCTGGGAGGAGACAACGTCGAGGGGCTGTGCAGGGACCTGCATCCCGGCCCGGTGAGTTTGCTGCATTGGAGCGGGAAGGGGAAGCCATGGCTGAGACTGGACTCGGGGACGCCGTGTCCGTTGGATGGGCTGTGGGCGCCGTACGATCTGTTCCGTCACGCGCCGTTGTTTTCGGACAGCTGATGTACTGGATTGTAGCTCCCCGTGAATTATTGGGGAAAGTTAGTGAAGACACACTCGACAGTAGTTGTGGGGCAAAAAGACGGAACAGGACAAAAGTGTAGTAGGGGGGGGGGGGGGGGGGGGGGACGGGGACTGGGAGGTTACGTGAAAATGGAGGGCCATTTTGTAGGGATCTGTTGTGGGTGACGTTCGGGTGGTGCCTTCGGTTAAGATGATTTTGACCGTTGGATGAGGATCAGCCGGTGATGATGAATAGGTTTGCGTTGTACTGTTCTGGGCAGTGGTTGGATCCTTTGGATGCAAGGATGGTGGACTTTGGTGGGGGGGGAATAAAAATGGTGTGGTCACTTCCACCTACTTTTGTTCTTTAATTTTTTGAACGTGTTCATATTGTTTGATTCACGTTTGTAAAATAATAATCTCCTTTCTTTAGTTTGTGTTCCATTTTACAGAAGAATAAAACTGCACGTGGGTTGCTCACTTTGTTATTGCGATCGTAATTAGGAATTCATTTGTCTACTTCGAGAATTCAAGTACAACGTGGAAACGTCTGCCAAAATTGTTTCTATTTTTTGTTCGACAATGATACCGATATACACCATATAAGTAGAAGTTGCACGTGCATGATTAAAGGGCAATCTCGCTGGCCTCATAAGAGGGTAGCCATAAACAGAGGGTTTGTTGCTTAAAGATGTCGGATCTACTAGAGCTGGAGGATGTGCACTCCACTCGAGCTGCCGATTGCTCCGACCCGGCCTTGGGAGGACCCCGTCAACTTTTGGAGCTCCTTTGTGAACTGCGGCGGTACTGTAAATCGTCAACTCAGCAGAGTAGTCACTCGTGGACAATAATAGCAAATCTTAATTTTAGTTAACCATGCTAGTGAAGTATTGAAATTCAAACTTTCACAAAAATTTTGAAAATTATGCATTCCCGTTCTTCACCTTCATCTTCCTTCTATTTTCCCTTCCATTTAGTGATAGATTAGAAACTAGAACCTTCAAAACCATAATCCCTTTCATCCAAGATATTTCCTCTACCAGACAATCCAGTATAAATTATCTGAAGAGACGAGTTTAGCGCGTGCTATTGATGTCAATCCAGCTCTTCCCAGGCAACTTTTTCTTAACCCCTCTTTCTTCCATTGGCTTCCTAATGTTAACAGCATCGTCCCACCGCCCGACCGCTCTGTAAACATTGGCGAGGAGAACGTAACTCAAATAATAGTCTGGATCCAGTTCCATCATTTTCATAGCAATGCGCTCCGTGACGATTGAATTTGTACTAGTAGTGCAAGCACCAGGAAGAGCTACCCAAAAGGCAGAATCTTCAGCAAAACCTGCCTTGCATATCAAATCTTCAGCTTCTTATATCTGCTCCACACTTCAGCTTCTTATATCTGCTCCACACTTCCTAGGAGATCAATCATGGAAGTATAGTTGCTCGATTCCGGGTTTAATCCCATAATCTTGGGCCATTAAGCCATAACTAAATATTTACGCCCTTGATCAACCAAAGCTGCATGGCTACAAGCAAAAAGAACCCCTAAGAAACTGACGAAATCTGGCTTAGACCCCTCCTTAATCATCTCTATAAAAATCCTAAGAGCGTCATCACCTTTTCCATTCTGAGCAAACCCAAAGATCATCGAGTTCCAACTTATCAAATTCCTAACAGGCATCTTTTTAGAAGTCTTATAAGCAAAAAAAAAAAACATGACCACATTTTGCATACAGATCAACTAAAGCTAATTCTACTATAGCATCACTCCAAACACCCCTTCTCAGATACTGACAAATGAACCTCTTGCCCATGTCTAGCAGCTGCCAAACCTGCACAGGCACAGAGAACCGTTCCGAAACTGTATAGATCAACCTCCGCCATTACCCTGAAAAGCTCAATAATAGTGTCGAAATCACCATTCTGACGGTATACTCCAAGCAAAGCACACCAAGTAATTGCATTTCTTGCAGTTATTTAATCAAAAACACATCATGCTTCATCAACTAAATCACATTTCCCACACGTCCACTAGGCTACTCTCAACAACAACATTTCCACAAAACCCGGCTGTAATAACCTTACCATGCACTTCTTCCCCTTGCTTTAGCCTTCCCGAATTCCCACAAGCCGTAGAATCGTCCCGAACAGAAAATGAAAGAGAAACAAAAAGGAAGATGAAGGTGAAGAATCGGAATGAGAAATAGAAATGAAAATATATTGATGGTAGAAATAGTGAGAGGGAGTTATAAAATTTTTGTGAAAAGTTGAATTTCAATATTTTACTAACCATGGTTACTTAAATTAAGATTTGTTACTGTTGTCCACGAGTGATCACTGTGCTGAGTTGATAAAATGTTAATGGTAATTGCACCTAGTTATCTTTATTTAAGTCGGCCAACGATTTTTGAATTTTTAGTCATTATATCTATTCGTGGCCCAACCCTTAATTGCCCATGGTTACACGCAACAGAAGTTCCAAGAACAACTAGGAAAATAGTGAAGAAAATCCGTTGGATAGGTGGATTCACATCTCTTACACTCGACACTGTGTATGTGTGCCAAGAAACATATAGTACCTATTCAATCTAACACCACATATACAGGTGACTTGCCGTTAGACAATCAGTGAATATTTTTTCAAAGTAGGGATAGTTCTTATATATACTTTACTTTTCTCCAAAGTCATGTCGGCTACTTTTTAGGACCACGAGTTGGGATGTGCTGTCTTAGTTTTTCCACGGTTAGCTTTATTAGATGCAACTTGCTCGGAAAAAAAGTAAGAAGAGGGTAGCCAGAAAGAAACGTGACAACCCTAATTAAGGCCAAAAGGGTACACGATTAAAGGGCAATATCGTCGGCCTCATGGGAGGGTAGTCAGAAAAACACAGGATAACCCTGACAAAGGGCCAATGGCGCCAACATCTTTCTATAGGTGTTGATGTGTTTTCTTGACACAAAAGTGCAGTAGTCTTCAGTTCTTTCTTGAGAAATTGGTTGTACAGTTGAGGCAATTGTCCAAATTTAGCCCATTTTGCTGTCTTCGCATGCCTTGTTTTCTTTCACACTAGCACAACAACAGAATCGGCTACCCTACTCCCCAGTCAGTTTTGATACAAACATCAGCTCCAAATGCGGAAAACTCGAATTCCTGTCAACTCATGTTGAGAATGATTTACAACATTGTCGTTAGCAAAATTTCTTGTCGAAAGTAATTTATTTTCTTTTTCTTGGTTACGGAGTTTTTTTTATAGTTGTCTTTGCACCCAAAAAAAAAAAAAAAGACAGTCAATAGACACGACATGGCCATGACTCAATGTAACAAATGACCGCGTGGGGCAAAGTTAGAAAATGATACCAAACTGATCATAAACAAATTACAATCAAACCAAAGTAAAGCATAACTTACACGTAAGCCTAATGTATATTAGTCTGCCAAGCCCTAGAAGCTTATAAGCAACACCAGAAGCTCAGTGGATCCAAATAAGAGCATAAAATAACACCAAATTTAAAGTTTACCTTGATTGCAAAGTTATTAAATTGACCAATAGACAAAATCATCGAATCCTAAAATTGTCGTCATATAGATTTATTCTTAAGAAATGATGAACGAGATGCTTTGAAAGCTCAACAAGCTAATTTAATATGTTCACAGAAACAAACATGGTGTTCTCATAAAGAAGAAGCTATTCAACAGAGAACAAGTTTAAAGCCTACAGGGAAAAGCCTTCTCGTAGCTTATATATGTTGAAATATGGTATTCAACCTAAACTATTTTTTCAAAAAAAAAAGTCCACCAGAGATATAAGATATATCTCAATTTCGTGTGCAGTTAATGCGAGACTTTGACACCCGATCTCACACATACTTTGAAGTTTTAGGTGAGTCCAAGTCTCAATCTAAGTGAGGCAAACTAGGGAGGCGTCACTTGACGATCAAGGGGCAATGGTAAGACCTAGCACTAATACCATGTTAAAATCTTGTGTTCAACCCGAAATTATGTTTAACGAAAGGATAAACTCACCAGCTATAAAAACGATTTCAATTCCCATGTATAGTCAACAGTTTCGGGTGCATTGGCAAACTCACCGGCTATAAAAACGATTTCAATTCCCATGTATAGTCAACAGTTTCGGGTGCATTGGCAAGTGAGATACTAGAAGTAAGAAAAACTTATATTTGTGGCTAAAAGGGTGCTTTCAGTAGTATGGCAAGACAATGTTTAACTTTGAGGAGGAGGAGGTAGGATGGTGATGATTTCTGGTGGATGATGCAGCTGGAGATAATCTAGCGCTGATCCAGCCCACTAATGGCCATGAACTGCTTCCGGTGCATCACAATGGATGAACCTCACTTACAGATTGAGTACCGAGTCCAAGCCCATAAAAGTAAGTGAAAGCTTCCTATCCTATTAGCTAGCTTAAGAAGAAATATTTGACGGTTCATAGAGCCGGTTTCTTAAGTTGTTTTGGCTGTACATTGGGCACGCTCAAGAAAGCTTAATGCACTTCTGTAGCAGCAAAATAGTGTGCAGACAAATATTGGTGATTCTAAAGATGGACAGTCTTATATATAATTTAAATTGTAGAGTGGATGCGCTTCTTACGACATAGATAGACATGTAAAATGCTGCACCCATGCCCAATTCGCTTTTTGATGGGCTCTGTCCATCACGGTCTAAAAACAATGCAAGTGCACACCCAAATTTTGACAAATGGGTGGGGTTGTCCACTTCAAATTGCACTGCTATATCTAGGACAGTTTCCATTTCTAGGGCAGATATAAGGGGTGGCAAGAACACCGCTTACTGTACCAGCAGTTGCTGATATTTAAGGAGGGGAGGGGAGGGGAGGGGGGGGGGGGGGGGGGGGTTTCTCAGATCGAGAACTAGCAATCCGGAGGTATTGAAGAGGTTCCTTTGAGCTCCATGGCAGCTCCCTTAGGAAGTTATCTGATTGTCTAAATCAATCCCATTTCTCATGCACTTTTTTCCTAGAAAAATCGGGTATAAATATGTAAAGAATTTTATACCGGTTACTAAACTTGTATATATCCTTAAACTATAGTACCGGTTCAATGTTTTTAGTTAATCGGATTTTACTCCATCAAGCTAAAACTAGAACCAAGGACCGAAGTAACTGTTGTTTTTTATTGCAAATGCTTATTATAAATTCTCCGGTTATGTTAACTATTCTAAATCTTGTATACATGCTATAACAACTTGGTTCAAATTTGTCCTAAGTACTAATTGTTAATTGAACGCGTCAATACAGTAAAACTGATGCAAACATTTTTGTCTAATGACTTTTCAATTCAAATAATAGTACACCGTTATATTCTTGCGATTGGAAATTTTTTATTATTATGTTGAACATGTACGTTGGCATCCTTATAAAGAATAGATACTAGATCTGCGCCTGTCCGTGCCCACTCCAAGGTGGATAGTCCACGAGTTCAGTAGTAGACTACCCTCTCCTAGCCCAGCTTAAATTTATTTCTTCCAGGCCAATGACTAATTCCAGTGAAATTCTTTGGTGTTTGAAGAAATTGGAGGGCACAATTGTGGTCCATCGCCCCATTTTATTGGTGGGCACAAGCTAAAACTAGAACCAAGGACCGAAATTCTTTGGTGTCCGAAGAAATTGATTTTCACCGACGAGCACGAGTTGTCCGCTTCAAATTGCACCCTTACATTTAGGACAATTCCATGCGCAAGGACGGATGTAATAAGGGGTGACAAGTGGGGACCCATGGTCACTCCCAAAAATGTAGAAACTTATCGGATTCTTCCATGTTAATCCCATTTCTGATGCACTTTTTCTTGAAAATCGGTTATAAGTATGTAAAAGAAGTTTGAACCCAGAATCAAACTTTGTATATATCCTTGAATTAAGATACTGGTTCAACCCAAAACGTTAATCCAGCTTTGTTTCATCAAGCTAAAACTAGAATTATGGACCCAAAAAGCTGTCGGTTTTTGTTGCAAAATGCTTATTATATCTTCTCAGGTTATGTTAACTCCTCTAACTTTTGTATATACGCTATAACAACTCGGTTCAATTTTGTCGTAAGTACATATTCGTTAATTTCAATCATTATCAATACAATAAAACTTATGTGAACATTTTTGTCTAACGACCGGTCGATATTGATAATAGTACACCACTATATTCTTGCGATTACAAATTTTTAGCTCTTATGTTGGGCACGTATATTGGCCTCTTACTAAGAATGTATCCTAGATCCGCCCGTCTATGCCCGCTCCAAGGTGGAGAGACCATGACTTCAGCCGACTAACCTCTCCTAGCCCAGCTTAAATTTAGTTCTTCCAGGCTCATGATCAATTCGAGTCTTAATATGTTTCTACCTAGGACGGTTTTTTTTTTTTTTTGGGTATATTTTGTGAATTTCTTTGGTGTTTGAAGAAATTGGTAGGCAGATTGTGGTCCATCGGCCCATTAGTGCGGTCTTTGATACGGCCCATTAATGTGGTCTTTAATACGGCCCATTAATGTGGTCTTTGACACGGCCCAATGTGAAGAGTACACGTGCCATTTGTGGTCCAACATTCACCAATCCACTCGCGCCATTCTCATCCACAAATCATACCTGAAATAACTGGTTGTTATTGTTACCTACAAAATGTTACAAAAAGGCACTGGTGGCCTGTAATGCAATGCAATCCAAGCAAAATCCTACTGAACCATAATCCATAGCGATATGTATACACGTATATAAGCACACACTCACATCCACGTGTGCACTCCCATGGCAACTGTTGCTGCAGGTGGAGTTGGACTAGGTGCAGCGAAACTCCACTGCATCACCTCAAAGCCACCATCCCCATTCCTTGGCAATAGGCTCAAACTCAAATTTGAATCGCACCCGCATGGAAAATCAACCATCTCAAGGCCAAAATCCCACGCGGTTTATGCAGCTGGATTGGAGTACATGGATGTTGTGCGAGATCTTTTCGTGGGTGTTGGGGTTGGGCTGCCCTGCACAGTGATGGAGTGTGGTGATGTTATTTACAGGAGCACACTGCCCAGATCAAATGGCCTTACTGTTACGATTCCTGGTGCTATTTTGGCACTGGGTACTTTGTCTTACCTCTGGGCTACACCTGGTGTGGCGCCTGGGTTTTGGGACATGTTTGTTCTGGCTTTTGTTGAAAGACTTTTTAGACCCACTTATAGAAAGGTATGCGTTTGTGTTATTTCATGTTTCTTGCTTTATGTTAGTATGATATTTGTGGTTAGGCATGTTCTACAGTAGCTTGATAGAGCAGATGGTAACCTGGCTTAGTATAATTTGATGTGTTGAGGGCTTGCACATGAATTAAGCTTTTAGAGCGGAGGATAACTTAAGATTGCGTGTGATAACACTTAACAGGACGATTTCGTGTTGGGAAAGAAGTTGGGTGAGGGAGCTTTTGGTGTGGTCTATAGAGTTTCCTTGGCTGAGAAGCCCTCTTCAAAGGTATGTCAAGTGTTTGATAGAATTCCTCCATTAAATTTGTTTATTAAGTAGTCTTTGGTTCTCAAAATCATCCAGAGTGGTTTGTTCCGCAATTGGCTAAAAAGTGTAGTAATATACGTTTCTTTTTCATGATTGCTAAAAGGAAGGCGATTTAGTCTTAAAAAAGGCTACTGAATATGGTGCGGTGGAGATATGGATGAATGAACGCGTGCGGAGGGCATGTGCTAATAGCTGCGCAGACTTTGTGTACGGCTTTCTTGAGGTGATGTTCTATCTAGTCTAGAACTTCTACCATTAACTAAGGATATGATTAGCGCGGTATCAGACACCCTGCTTGCCATCTGATTTAATTGGTGCTCAAAATGCATACCAGAGTTCTTCAAAGAAAGGAGGTGAATATTGGCTCATATGGCGCTATGAAGGTGAAGCTACGCTCGCAGATTTGATGCAGAGTAAAGAGTTTCCCTACAATGTTGGTACTTTCTATTATTTAGCATTTTCCCACAATTTACGGTGAAATAATGGTATATCTTGCTTCGTAATTTTATCTACTTTTCTCTGTTTACTTTGTTATAGGTGTACATTCATCTTTGCGTATCCCATTCAACCTTTTGATTTCCCGATACTTGGATGCTTTGGATACTTTATTTTTGCAACTACTTGCTTTCATGATGGCTTTGGACCTTATTGAAGTAGCTCCCAACTTCAAGAGTATCTCTAGGTTACTGTAAATTAGCGAAGGGATCAAATGAGAATTGACAAGCGCATAGATTAGTTTGCCGGAAAAAGGTTTATTCCGATAAATTAGCAGTTCCCCTTACATGATCAGTTGTCACTTGTCACATGTTAAGTAACTTAGATAATACACCAAAAATATAATATGCATACAGAAATATATAGACACATACACATGTACCGAGCTTTCATACTCCTTTTACGATTCTACTTCCTTCCCTGAGGGGAAGGAAACTAAGCTTTAGCAGTAGTGGGCAGTTGGAATTGTGGAGGGATGAGACCTGAAGCTAAAACGTAAGACTAAGTGTGCTCTTAACGTCCCAATCCCCAATTTCATCACGCTCTCATCATAGACTACTGATACTATAAATACGCCCTTTTTTCCATGACTCCAATTTGGTAAGCATTTTTTCCTTTTCAACTTCGTCAGTTTGATCCATGATAAACCATGTAAGGGTTAGTTAAAATAGCTGTGTAATCAATGACAGGTGCGCATGCAGTGCATGTTTGTGAGTTTCTACATTGCATGTCATCCTTATTAATGAGAACCATGTCTTGAGTGAAGCAATTATTTTTTCTGTACATTGCTTTGTTTGTTCTTGCATTTATCAGTGGTTACAGTTGTCCCACTCACCCCCTTATTTTTCCATATTCTATGTCAATATTCTGTAAGGAGAAAGAATTGATGAAGATGATACTCATAAAACAAGATCACGTTGGATAATTTACAAAGTGCTTCAGGAATTTTGAATGCTGTTGACCTTAATATTCCTAGCAAGTTGAAGCAGAACTTTTGTAAGATGCTGTGAGGCCAGCTATGCTATATGGTTCAAAATGATGGCGACCATGACAAAACTCACAATATAGATGAGTGCAACCGAATGAAAATGCTTAGGTGGATGTAGTCAACAAGGAGATATAAGAAAGAATGATATAGGCAGGATGGTGTGGTTGTTGTCAATTGAGGAGAAGATGAGACAGAATTGCCTAAAATGATGTGGTACATGCTCAACATAGGTCGTTAATTGCGACAGAGAGGAAAAGTGACTTGTGCCTAGTTCATGGGGGAAAGAAAAGGTAGGGTAAACAGCCATACCGTGGATAGAAGTGGTAAAAAAGGACTTCATATCAGCTAACATAAATCGGAAAAAGTGGAAAAGAAGGTTCTATGTAGTCGACCTAGTGACCCCACATAGTTCTGACCTTAGTTGCAGGAAACTCCTAATATGGTGACGTTTCTCTCTCAGAAACTCGCTTTTGCGATCCCAAGTTAGGAGCTCCATGGGATCTCGTCCCAAGCTAAGATGGGAACTCAATCCCGCTAGCTGGATAGAGATGCATGGAACCAGTGATAGAATACATGAAAATCAAGCTCTTTTCAACTAAATTCCTTGTTTCTCTCTTCCTTCAAGTCCTTCAAGTCCTTCAAGTCTCCTTGTCTGTTGCTGTCTATTTAAACTATACTAAACAAGTGATAATACTTTTTACGCATTTATTTATTCAAGCCGCTCCCAACCTCAGATTCTTCTTGGTGCTTACGCTTCCCCGCCCCCGCTCCCGCTCCCACCCCCGCCCCCGCCCCCGTTTTGTGCAACTAAGGTTCTGACAAATCGCTAGTTGAGTTAAATTTAGACTATCAGGAGCGCAATCAGCTTACTGCCTCTTGTTAACCTGGCTTAGGACAATCAGCATGATTCCATTTTCTCAGATGTTAGTCTCTTAAAAAATCAAGTTAAAGGTTCACCCAGTTGAATTGCTTACCTTGTGCTTATCTCTGAATGAAAAAACATGAATTATGCCCATTTTCTGGTGTAGTATTAATTTTTGTGTTTGTAATTCTTTTTCCATTAAAATCTAAGATACTTGTAGGGATTAGTTAAACCCCAGATACTTTTTGGTAATTTGGCAAACTCCTGATTCCACTCGGCTATGATCAAAGGGTTGGAAATTTGACTTCACCTTAGATGGGTGAGGACTTCATTCATGACCCCAAGTAGGATAGCACAACCTCAAACTACAATGTACATGTCTATGTGTGGTTGCTGAGGTGTGTCCTTTTCAGTGGATGGGCCTGTTTGGGATCCTTTCTTTGTAGGCATACACAGGATTGGGTAGTGAAGCCGATACAGTCACATTTACAGTGTATATAAAAGCACAGACGGGGTTAAATGGCTATACTTCCCCCCCCCCCCCCCCCCCCCTAAAATACCCTTTAATTTAAAAAGTTAACAATCTTTTGGGCTAAGTTCACACATTTTGCCGCTAAAGAGGTTAAAAGTTCATGAATGCATCTTTTAGTTCAAAAGAGTATGGATTTAACCAAAAAGGGTGTCAGTTTAGCCCCACCAAATAGATATGGTACTGAGTCTCAGCTCACGTTTAGAAACTCTATCAAAACCTAACCTTAAGACATACCTACATCAAAATCAATAACAGAACACCTTAATATTGGCTACTCCTTAGAGACCCATTCTTAAGTCCAGTTATTATCATATTCTTCTTCTTTATGTTCTTTTCCTAAGCTGTACAGGCTATTGCACGCGCTAACTTATGCATATGGTTGCAAACATATTGTCTACAAGCTCGACCAGGCTTTCTTTTTGGAAATTTCATGATGAATTTATTTGTTGTTCTGTATTGGGTTAAATAGTGGGTTGTTTCCATTGTTGAAATTACCTTGACTCTCTAAACCATGCCTTCGTAATTTTTTTTGTTTTATTTTGGTGGTACGCGTCTTATTACCCCATAAATGATATTAGAAATATTCTTGATGGACTTTTCTGGTGTTTCTATAAATATTAGAATTGTAATGGGTATGTATATAAGTGAAAAAGTCAGGGTTAATGAACCTTTGTGGTGTTTTATTTATGTTAGTAATATAGTGGGTATATATAGGGTGAAAAAGTTAGGCGTTTTATCATTATTGAAATTGCTTCTATTATGTCCTTATCTTACATCTACACAAATACATAAAGACACAAATACACATTGACACCATTCCTTATGTCATACATAAAGACACAAATACACATTGGCTTTTTGGATGAGCATGTGTGCATTATCTGATTAATGTTCTGTCCCAGAAATAAAAGCCATATGAAAAATATTCTAGATTACATGCACAACAGGGGTAGTAGCCTAATATATACTACTAATGCTAACAAGGCATGCTGGATAAGAACAGTGAGCTTTAGAGTATACTATAGACTGCATGGAATAAGAGGAAAAACAAAATAACTGTAAGATTAAATGTAGCTTTAGGCAAATTGTACTCCAAACTTGGAAGTTAAATGAAAATGGAGTTGCTCTGTAGAACAATTTTCAAATATGTGTTACCCTTAGTTCTTATTATAAATAAGGTCATTTGCAATTACCAAAGGTAGAACTAAATTGGAGGGGTTAATTTGATAGCCAGAGCTGAACAAGTTTATGGTTGAATGAATTTTCCCCTTGTCAGTTAGACACCCCAAAAGATACTTCATATACATATTTTTATCCTCTCCCTTAATGATCATTTCTAGAAGAAGTGGTCATCACTCCACAGAAAGCAAGAAGATGGATAATGGATGATTCCGAAAGTCTTGAATGATGAATCTTTTATCTTCAGAGGAGATGCTTGCGGAAGAAAGGCTAAAACTTTGAAGGTGAACGATAGAAAATTTACGAAGATCTTTAAAGAGTACAGCTACTAGATTGTTGACTAAGCAATTGAGTTTTTATATGTGCCTTGCTAGGTCTCTTGAATTCATTTGATTCGTGGTTTCAAATATACAACTTTCTAAGCTCCTTCCTTCTTTCCTCTTAGGCACTTTACTTGTATTATTTGGGCAACAAGTTTCGCCTTAGGATCTTAGGATACAGCTGTACTTACCACGGTTCCTTCCGATATACGGGTTGTGGTTTAAAATGTTATTCAGTTATAAGTTATAATGCAACTTCTCCTCATATCCTAACTTTTATCTCACAGTCCTGAGACTTACTACGTGTCATAGAACTACATTACAAGAAGTTATACAACTTTAACACACTTCATATTACATTTTATGTGCATCACATTTATCTCTAGAACACTTTCTTCACGTCTATCTTTTGGGAATTGGTTTTATGCCTAGACAAGATAAGCCCTTGTAGTGTTTGGTGAGAAACAAGTATGGCAGCTATTGTTGGTAATTGAAATTGACAATCCGCATTTGAAAGTAAGACCTTGTTTTGTGTGCAATGAACTTTCAATGCTTCAAGTCTTTTACTTGCAGTTCACAACTCATCTACTTCTTTATGGTTTCATTATTATAGTCATACTAATTAAGTTTGTCTCCATTTGTTGCTAAGCTTTATAACATCTCCGTCTCGATTTAGTATTTGACGTGCAAAGCACGTAATCATTTGTAGTTATGGTCTGATAGACCGGATCAGAGAGGTGTTGAGTTTGTTGGAGTGGTCCAAGTCTTATATCAGTAGCACAGTCTGTATTCTGCAGTTATGCATGTGATGCTCGGATGCTGGGATCACCATTAAGTGCTGTTACAATGACGGCAAATTTCTGTTATTTCAAAGTTTAGCGAGTTTCTTTAGCGAATCCTAACTTTTAGAGACGAGAGAACGCAATTAACACAAAATGAACCTTATCACAAACCTATTCACTGATGCCTTCGTTCATTGTAGGTCTTTTCCACAAAAACAAAAATGAAGACTCATGTAACGTTAAGAACAAATGATGAACTTGCTGAAGCTCTTAAACAATCCAAATTAGCATGGCCATTCCATATTAATTTTATTGGTCTATACAAACAAATCTTCACAAATATGATTTACAATTTGAGCACTTTTTACTAATTAGCTCTATTCATCTCTTGCGCCAGTCTTTGTACATATAGGTTGTTTTGGAAGGAATAATCAAAATAAGTGGTTCAAATTAGCTTCAGCAACAACAGAAAATGAAAATGAAAGGAGATATTTCGTCCCTTCTTGTTTGCAATTCGCTTGTATATTCTGCCTTTCTTGTTTGCTACAATATATAGCTTGAGTGTGGGAGGTGACAGGGAGGAGATTCTTTAAGGGATCAGTTGATTGGTCGCTTCTCTGAGAAAACTTCCTATTTCTCATCTATATGGAACACCTTAGCCTGGAGAAATTGAAGTAAGTTGCTATTCAGCTTGAGATTAAAATAATTAGGGGCTCTACTGAGCATCATGCACACTTTCCTGCTAAGTAAAAAAGGCGTCTTAATTGTTTTAGCGGCCTGAATCTTCACATGCTGTAGTATTTGTCAGGGCTATTTAGTCAAACAGTAGATAAGACATCAAGAATCCCTTGGATCGTTGCTCTACAGTTTCAACCAAAAGTATGCTAATTGTACACCTCTTTTTTTTTGGCTCTCTTTCATATATTGACTTGTATTAATAATGGCACGAGTTTATCTTAAGAATGTTTATTTCTTGATGGTATATTGTCAGGTGGAAGCAATGATTCTAGGAGAGGCTCAAGACTTACCAAAGGGTTTGGAAAGGGAGAACAAAATCATCCAGACAATCATCAGGCAACTCTTATTTGCATTGGATGGTCTTCACTCAACAGGGATTGTTCATAGAGATATTAAGCCACAGAACGTTATCTTTTCCGAAGGTAATTGCAGCATATTTTGTTTAACTTCATCCCAAGTCATTTAATTTTCTTACTTACAAAATAATTATCAAGATGTTGCTTATTCCAAATTGAATCAGGTTCTAAGACATTCAAGATCATTGATCTTGGAGCTGCAGCAGATTTACGGGTAGGCATCAATTATATTCCCAAGGAGTTTCTTTTAGATCCAAGGTATCTTCTTTCGCATGAAAGTGTGGGCTTCACTTATATTCAGAAAGCTGGCAGATGAGCCATAAATCTTTTACTGATAACATGGTTTAAATCAGTATCCCTGAACTGCACACCTCAAGGTCTTCAGTTCCTAACTCCGGAAACAAGTTTCTATGTTACGTCGAATCTATACTTGATGTGTTCACATGTTCTGAATGTGGCTTCTCTGTAGAGGTAGATTCACTTGAAATCTCAAGCTGTAAAATTTGAAAGGTTTCAATTGCAAATAGGCCTATAATGAACGTCTCACTATCTGGTCTTGTGGCCACCAGTACTCGTATATTCATCTGCCAGCGGTTTTATAGACACAAACTGGCAGTATAGCTAATGACCGAAACCCTAGACGTGCAAGCTTAGACATTTGTTACATGTGAAGCCCCTTTATCATCAGGGGTTGAAAAAATTCAAACACACTGGATTGCCTTTATATGCTACCAACACTTGTCCCCACAAGGAAAAATGAAAGAAAAGAAAAGGAGGAGAAATAGAATTAACTAAGGCCGTAGAAACCAGAAACTGCACCGAATTAGTGCAGAAGTGCTTATGATTCTATATTTCTTTTACCTGCCAATTATAGTTAAACCTGATTGTTTGGCACAACATGGAAAGCTACACCAGATTGCATTAGCTCCTTTGACATCATATTTTGACCTCCTTGAAGTAGAAGCCATGCTGTCAATGTTCTAAAAATCCCGATCTTCAAGGCCCAATGCTTCACTAAACGACCCTCGCGACTACTGTAACATTTAATTCTTACCTGAATCCGGTTTTGCTACTTTCTTTAGGTAATTGCAATACTGCTTTTAGTTCCTACAGTGTGTTCCTGTTAATTATATCTTATTCAGATATGCCGCACCTGAGCAATACATTATGAGCACTCAAACTCCCTCTGCACCATCAGCTCCCGTGGCAGCAGCACTCTCCCCGGTTCTATGGCAGGTACCAGGTCCTTCTATGTGGATTCTTCAGATGTTTTGCCCATTTGTTTTGGTGTTAGATGACTAACCTCTCATACCCTGATTGTGGTGATCCTGAACAGATGAATGTCCCAGATAGATTTGACATCTACAGCGCAGGTCTCATATTCCTACAAATGGTACGAAAAAGAATGGTTAACTATGTACATACATGAATGACGTAATTAGAAGATTACATGAGTAAAACTAAAAGATAATTTAAAGTTAACCCAGTTGGTCATGCCTACATCAAAGTCTCGGACCCTTATATGCGTGTAGCCCCGAGATGGCTGATAGGTAGTGCAAGTACAATGCTAAGACCTGCACAAGGTGCACAGAGGAAGGAGACAAGGCAACTGCACCCGGACGCATGAAGGGAGCGATTGTGCTCGTGGAGCAGAGGACTTTGAAAAATGTATGTCCAGGTTTCAGGGTGTTTAACCTTCTTATTGGGTATAAAGGCTGGGATAGTGGGATGACAGGTGAGAGATTCCCAATTTTCATTAAGTCTAGACCAGCCATGCCTGTCAGGTGGCTGATGTCCTTACAGAACCTGCTTTCTGACACTCAAAGATGTTGTGAGGTGCCTTTTCAGTTGAAATACAAAAATTCTGCAGTGTTATGTCTACTCTGTCAGCAATTTCTGACCTCTCCATGTCAGCACCCCTTCGTCATCCTCCTGAAGGCTAGACCCAGGTAACACATGTCCAACTCTCTAGTAGGCCATGTCCTCTCAGACACACTGATGGCCCAGGCACTTACGACTTAAGTTTTTGCTCCAAGGTGACTCAGGGAAGAGGCGTGAACAAATGCAAGGGACAAAAGCGTTTGCAGGGCAGATTGGGCACCCATTATGTCAAGATCATTGTGAGCATACGTAAGGAGTCACAGATACCTCTGCTCACTGATAATGTGGCCGTTCATCTGATATCATTTACTTTATCAAGGTATTATGTCCCGCCGTACAAAGGTCATTGGAGCATTCACAAGGGTCACACATGCCTCAAGGGGTATCACGGCCCTTTGGATAGAGCGTAATGCTCCTGTTGCCAAGTGGCTTGGACTGCTGAGGCATCAGACATGCCTCAATGGGTGCCATGCCCCATAGAGCATAGTGCTCCTGTTGCCAATTGGCTTGGACTGCTGAGGCAGTATGCCTCGAGGCCCCTTTTATTTGCTGTCCTCTGGGAAATCTGTTAAGTTGTGGCCACATATAGTAAAACAAAACTGCAGGTACAAAAGACATATTTCTAGGCCGCTGCTGCATTAACATCTGTCTAGACTGCAATGTTTTAGCTGGTAAGTGCCTATTTCGCTTTGGGGACAAAGATTCTGGAGTACATCTATTTAAACTCTGTTGATAAAAAGTAGGTGTGCCTTAAGTCAACCTCTCACTGAAGAATGTGGGATTTGGTACCCTTGTGGCCAAGTATCTTTTTTGTGCTTGGAAGGGTATGGGAGTGCAATAATAAATGGATTGCTCCTGCCGAGTGGAATAGAATGTAGACAGTGAATAAAAACTGAAGAGTGATGTACATGTCAGATAAAGTACCAAATTTTGGACTTCACTTAGGTATGGTTTATGAATCCCTATTAGTTAATTATTATCACTCACGGTTAATTATGTCAGTGTGAGAGTTTTTGGGTTCTACAAATGGTCACTTGTGCATTGTCAGCCCTTTTGATGTTACTGTGTTACCTCCATACTTGCTAACCCAAATCCATAAGACCCTTAAACGTTCACTTCAACCATTTACATTAGTCACTGCCAGGAGCTTTAAGAAAGTTTTAAACCGTAATAATTTCAAGGTCAAAATTGTGTCTAGTTTTCCTTTATGGCATCAAGCCATCAACTTACCTGCAAAGGAAATATTTAAGTCCTGGTATACCTTTTACGTAATATATGAACTCTAGTATCTATTTGTCTACTGAAAATGTAAGGAAACCAGTCTGGGAGAGTTCATTGGAACTTGAAAGCCTGGTCAGTTTGAAATAGGTCAGAATCTGAAATGTAGAAATTCACCCCTGCAGTAGTAGCAAAAGATTATATTATCCAAACGTAACAACTAATAATACATGTTAGTCTTACATGTTTATCTGTTCTGTTTTACCCATAATCCATGATTCTCACACTTAGCTTTAGTAACCATTAAGACATTTTCGCTTGACTGAGAAAACACTGACAATTGGGATTTCAGGCATTCCCAGCATTACGTAGTGATAGTAGTCTTATACAATTCAACCGGCAGCTAAAGAGAAGTGAATATGATTTGGTTGCATGGAGGAAGACTGTAGAGCCTCGTGCCAGCACCGATCTCCGTAGGGGATTTGAATTGTTAGATTTAGATGGCGGAATAGGATGGGAGCTTCTAACATCAATGGTTCGATACAAAGCAGGACAAAGAACCAGTGCAAAAGCTGCTTTAGCTTACCCCTATTTTGACAGAGAAGGCCTTTTAGTTTTGTCCTTCATGCAAAAACTTAGGCTACAATATTTTCGAGCTACGCAGAAGGATTATGGGGAAGCAGCCACATGGATTATTCAGCTTATGGCGAAATCAGGAACAAAGAAGGAAGGTGGCTTCACTGAAGCACAGCTTCAGAACCTCGGGGTCTGTTTCTAACTCAATATGAAGTCTAATCCCATATAAGTTGTTAGTAATATCATAAGGGATCCCGATCCTACAGAGTTTTTGAAGGAATTCCACTTAGTGGAGTTTGTCTATAATGCACTTTTTGCAACAGGAAGCGCGATTATTGAACGCTGAAAAGGGCACTTTAATTGACAAACTCCAGATGGAATTCGTTCAGGAACTCTAGCAGGTCTGCATCCATATGGAGAGACTATATATCAATCATC